>JAOXJJ010000481.1:21957794-22031258 GCA_025769935.1 Phoenix roebelenii
GACCGGTATGGGACCGGTTTCGTACCGGTCCGGGCCGCCACCGGTACGCCGACCGGTACCGGTACGGCGGACCTTGGGAACAACAGTCAAGTGTCCACCCAGCTGGACTCCGATGGCTCCCTACATATCCCTGAGAGACCTCAACAACCTTTATAGACTCTAGGAGCCATAAGAATTGAGCAGCTCAACCTGCTCATGAAGCAGTGCAAGTTCTCACAATGGCGATGCAAAATATGTAGCAGTAGGTCGTCAACCCCCCGGTTGACCAATTGAACCATCAGGATGGCCTAGCGCAAAACAACAACCACCCTCATCCTGAGAACCCTGATGTTGGCCAGAGGCGCGGTTGCCTCAACTCTCCCTCTACTATAGCTTCTAGTCCCGACAATCCTTCTTTATGTCCGCCGAAAAAAGTCTTCAAGCAGGAGGTGGAACTCGAGCGGCAAATTAAGGAGATGAAAGACAAGATCAAAACCTTACAAGAGTGAAAGCCTGAAGCAAGGGGTTACATGGAGATGAAGAGCAAGCCTCCCTATACTAAAGAAATCATGGAGAAGCCCTTGTCGAAAAAGCTCAAAATGCCCCAGTTTGACCATTACAATGGTACCAGGGATCCGATGGACCATGTTGAGAGCTTCAAAACTCTCATGCTACTCTAAGGAGCAACTGACACTGTGATGTATCGGGCCTTCCCACCACTCTCAGGAAGGTGACTCAACTCTTCTATTCGAGTCTCTAACCAAGCTTGATTAGTTCCTCTGATTAGCTCAGCCGCCAATTTATTGGCTACATCATCAGTAATAGAAGGCAGAGGAATACTTCGACCATCTTATTTACTGTCAAGCAGAGGAAAGATGAGTTCCTCCGAAGCTACATTAGCTAGTTTAACATTGAGATGATGGAGGTACGCGAGTTGGTCCACTCAATCGCAGTCGCCACAGTAATAAATAGGCTGAAGGGCTCATGCTTTAGCTTCATGCACGAGAAAAGGCCTCACAAAGATTTGGCCGAACTCCTATCATAGACAGATAAATACACTCATGTTGAGCAAGCCATAGCTACTCAGAAAGAGGTGGGAGGAGGAAAGAATGGAAAGACACACGAGAGTGGTAAAGAGAATGGCGAGCCGAGAAGAAAACAAATTCGAGAAGAAAGGAGCACCGCTCGACCGAGGAGTCCATCTTGGATGTTCAAGAGGTACACTTCTCTTAATGCTCTAAGAAACCAAATCTTGATGGAAATTCAAGATTAGAGGAATTTGAGCTGGCCTCGAAAGATGAAGATTTTTGTTGAGAAGAGGGACATAAGAAGATACTACCTGTTCCACAACGATCATAGCCACAATGCTAAGGATTGCGTACAGCTAAAAGATGAGATTGTGACCCTCATTCAACGAGGGTACCTCGGCTGAGACACAGATGATCAGAGAAACATTGGTCAAAACAGGCAAATCCATGAAAGGCAAGATAATTGACCACTTACTGAGGTAACGCCACTAACTCCAAAGGACTCATTGCTGAAAGATCCAGCCCTTCAACTAGCGATCAAATAGTTTAGATTGAAGAATCAGCTCAATGAAAAGAGGAAGCCATATAATTAGAAGAGAGTGGAAGCCTTGCACTAAACTCGAAGAGCTCATGCCAAATAACCACGCTTGAGAAGTTCAGAGGGGTATCCATACCTCAAACATGAAAACCTTGACAACCTTAAGGCACATCATCAGTAAGAACCATCACACTGGATTTTGTATCCTTTGTTACTAATCATTAATGAAATTGTGTTTTAGTTCCTCCCTAATAACTAACTTGAAGGGCCAAAACGCCATAGGTTTCATGCATTCACAAAAGCTACCAAGCTTGAAGGCGGAGATAACTTTGTTTAGAAAAATCATAGCTGGGCCTAGGCTTGGATGAGAGAAGATATATTCGGCCTAATCAACCGGGTGTTAGCACTTCAGAAGAACCCAGCCGATTAGGGGTCCATTGGACACCAAAGAGCGCCATAGTCCAACCTTGGAGAAACGTAGTCCACCATGGTCGAACAATGCCAAGAACCAATGGTAAAGGCTTGTTGGCCACCAAAGAGGACCATTATCTAACCTCGGAAGGACCATAGTCCACCTTGATTGGACAACATTAAGAACTAGCGATAAATGTCCATTGGTCATCAAAGAGGACCCTTATCCAACCTCAGAAGGACCATAGTCCACCTTGATTGGACAACGCTAAGAACTAGCAGTAAAAGTCCGTTGCCCATCAAAGAGGACCGTAGTCCAACCTCGAAAGGCCTGTAGGTTTTCTCAGCCGGACAACACCAAAACCGAGGGTGAAGGCCCATGGCCATCCAAAAAGGCCTGTACGCCACCCAAAAAAGCTTGTTGGCCACCTTGGAAGACTACAGTCCACCTCGACAAGACAACATCGAGAATAGAGGATAGCTACTGCATCCTTCAAGGCCCGTTGGCCATCTCAAAGGGACCACAGTTTACCTTGGACGAACAATGTCGAGAACTGAGGATAGGTACTACAAATATCTCTCAAGGCCTGATGGCCTCCGAGGACTGAAGTCTACTGTCTCGGTCATTGATAGGATGATCTTAAATACTTCAAGCATATTCTAAAGGCATTCTGGCTTCACTAAGCCGACCCCAAGAACACTAGCTTTATTCAGCCTATCTCTACAAAATTCTGGTTTTACTTCAGCCTTATTTCAGGCTATTTCTATCTGATCTCTATGGCAATATCTCGTTCTATCTATATGGCTTTTTATATCAATCGATCTCTAACGATATTTTGGCTTTATCTCAGCTCATTTCTACATGAATTATGGTTTTACATCAACCTATCTTTGTGGCTTCATCTCAAATGGCATTATAGCTTCATTTTCGCATTGCTCTATTTTGGCTTATCTCTAAAAGCATCTTAGTTAATTTGGACCATTTTAGCCGATCTCAAACATTTGAACTAAATTTTTGAGAACTCTGGCCTGACTTGGCCAATCTCGACCTTGATGAGTTGAGTCTCCAATCGGCTTTCTAATATGGTAGCTAGTAATTTCAAATTTCTAGAGTAGAATAATCATATGTACAACAATTCAAACCAAGATATGCCGAACCGGCCCGTACTGGCCGGTACGAACCAATCCGGCTAGCTACCGGTACGCCAAAGCCATGGAAACTGGTACGGGCCAGTTCTATGCCGGAGATGAAGAAGGCAAAGAGAAGGAGAGAGAGGGCGGGGAAGAGAGGAAGGGAGGAGACCTGTGGCCGCCATCGGAGAGCCGCGGAGGGGCGGCAGAGCCTAGCGGGGGACGGAGGAACCCGCGAGGGCGTGGCGGACCTTGGTTCAAAGTTCAAACCATTTCTTTATATGAAATTCAATTGATGTATGCATGCCAAAGAACAGCTCATAAAATTATAGTATTAAGGTTTATATTAAGAATTAATGATAGTATACATATGTATTTCCATAGTACATAAAATTGTCAACAAAATAGGAATATACCAATAACCTAGCACCAGATAATGTTAACCATAATCTATCTAGAACAAAGCTTGGTCTCATGGCAACCATTATTGACTAGTACCAAAATCTTAACGAAATAAGATGCATGATGACTAGTACCAAAATCTAGGGCTTTCCCTTCTTTCTTTTTTTTTTCTTCTTCTAAAAATAAATTGAGGGGGATCCTAGCTATAGCAGACAATTTGGTTGCAAGAATTGAAGCATTCTTGCAAAGAGGCATAGGTTTGCAAGTTTCAAGAAGGTTTGGAAAAACTAAAGACTTAGGTTTCAGATATTTAAGGTAAAACTATGTTTTTGCCATCTTTTGTCATACTAGTTATGTCTGTACAAGTTATCTTACATTTGTAAAGTTACCCAAGTTGGACCACAAATAGTTAAAACTTAAAACTATAAGAAAAGTAAAATTCCTACTTTGAACAATTTTAATTTCATCATTCTAATTGAATTTCTAACATAGCCTTTTTTTGGCTACATCTAGAGTTCTTAATCGAGTTGATATGATATAGACTATAAGGTAATTTAAAAAAGGGAAGTCAATAACAATATCTATAACTAAGACACAGTCACATCGTGATATGTTTCAGATTTTTAAGAATTAAGAATAAGTTATTATAGTCTAACATGATGTCTGCTAGCTTTCATCTTATACACTTGTTCATAAAATTTCATAGCAACTTTGAAAATGAAAGCTGATATTCCTTTTATGCTGCTATAGTTTTTTTTCTACGTGTTAGATAATCTATTCTATAAACATTTACAAATTACAACTGTAAACTGTGCTTCATGAGGACTCCCAAATGTTTCGGTCCGGGGCTTGGAAACCAAAATTTGAACCTTGACCTTAAGAAAATTCTTATTTGAGTTCATCATAAGCATGCATCCATTCAACGATATAAATTTCCTAGGATTTTAGATCAGTTTTATCCTACTCTACCAAAATAATATGTGCTATGGAAAACTTGTTGGTTATAAAATGATAAGGAAGATGTCACTAATAAGAAAATAATAAAATCCACCATACCTTCAAAGAATCAGAAATTTTGGAACTAAAATCCTTGGCAGCTCTCATTGAGTTCACATAGTCACTCTGAGGGGAACCCAACCAAATCATGTCAGTTTAGAAGAACAAGGTTAGATATGATATAGTAATAACTAATAAGATTACATTAGAGGTGTTTTTGTCTTACTTGTTTATTAAGGGGAGTATGATATGTACGAAATGATGTCGCTTGAATAATTGCACTCTCGTAACCTATGAAATGGACAAACTGTCAAGTTTGACTATAATGAACCTACTAATTCATATCCTAACAACATGAAATTGATTGTTATTTTATGTTCATGATGGATAAATATTCACCATTATATTATTTTATGTTACAATAAGGGCACGGAACATGATACAAACCAGTGAGATCCACACTAGTGGTGTAAGCTCCTTTGCCACCCTTAGCACAATCTGAGGATGGCAATGCATTGAGAAACCATGGGAGCTTTTCCTTGAACAGTACTGTAGAAGGGCGACCATCATGTAATTCTGAATAATGGAAGCACTAAAACCACAAAAGATATAGTTAGTTTTCTCAAATTTTTTGATTATTAATTCATATACCACTAGGAAAAATAAAGCATCAAAAATTATACATAATTTAATTACACATTCTGATCAGTTAATGCACTCAAAAGCCGTAGCTATAAGAAAGAAAACTGCACCCCTTTTAATTGGAGTAAATATATATTAATTACATTTCATATAGGGATACATCCAGTCCAAGCAGGCTAATATTTACACTTTATATGTAATAATTATAGAACAACCAACAACACATAGAACTCTGAAGATATAATACCGTGGTACAATCTTTGCATATTCCACCCATGCCACATGATCCTTCATCAGGCTGACAGCAAGAAGGCTAGTAATGAAACAAATGAAAGTTTCAGTAAAATGCTAAGAGTATTATAGCCTTTAGTTAATGCTAGTGAAACTGCTTTTTCATAGAATCCAAAATAAAACCAGCAAAGTAGCAAACCATAACCCATGAAAATTATAATATATTTTCTTTAAAAATTATTTTCACATGTTGCAATTAAGAGCTCTTGAGTACAAAATAAGCTTGAGAGGACGAGTTCCAAATAACTAAAGCAGTTCATGGGAAAAAATACGTGGAATTTTTCAGTTTTATAATTCATTGCTTTCTCCAAATCATAAATAGCCATACTTCCTCTTTCATTCATGCAATGAGTTTTCCAAAACAGAAATATCGTTTGCAAAGCAAAGGAAATAATTTCAAAGCTTCTAGCTCAAATAACATACTAATGGGCAAGAGAGGCATTGCTTAAATGTACTTTTAGGATATCAATGGATAGAATTCAAAGTGCAATTTTACATGATTAGGAAAGATGAAAAGCTGCTAGACCTGATCATCAGGGGGGCAATAGCTCCCATTCACGAACTTGCGACAGCAACTAAATGCTTCTGGGGATAGCCATATAAGAAAATCATCAAGCCAAGAAGCAGCAGGCTTAGCAATATAACTTGACTCAGGTATCAATGCTGCTTTTGCAATCTGAAAGAAGAATAATGTATATTTATAAACATGCAGTATGGTAGACAATAACGATTAGGAAAGCGTGGTCTACCTCATTCAAGAGAGAGTTTGAATCACAATGATTGATGGAGCATATCTGGTTTGTTTGTCTTGACTCCAAGCTGGAAGAAAAGACCAAGTTTAGTGGATTATTCTGAATAGTTTGATGGTAGGTCATTATATTGCTAATTTAAGTTATAAGATAGTTTGTAAATTGGATAGTTTTTCATGTCCAATTTTAAACTAATGAAGAACATCATGAAAAAGTCTACATGAAAGGCATGCTCAATAAAGTTAAGTGTCAAGCGTATGGTCCATTTCCCTTTTATAGTTATGTATAAAACTCAGTCTTACGTATGACAAGCAGTCAACACTTACATAGGATTTGACGTGAGGTTAAAAGTTCGCAACAAAACAAACATGAAAATGTCGATTCTCCCTCAAATATTCATGAAGCCTTCCTACTAGTAGAGAAAGTAGTTGTATAAGTTCTTGAAGTTCTGCTAGGAGCAGCCAACCTGTGTTGGATTCGATCATAAAGTTATTTGGTGGAATTGTGGTTATCTTTTTATTCCTAGCCAGCAAGAGGCAGTAAGACTATGGAAAGAGGGAAGCATTGAGTGAGGTGACCATAAACCAATATAGAGGTGTTGTTATGACAGACTGATGATAAAAAGAATTATGGATATAAATTAAGCATATCACAGAACAGTAATTTAATTTAAAAAGCAACTGTGTCAAACACAGTAATGCTTGTTAGTACCTGTAATTAAAGTCCTTTACAACAAAATACAATGGCGGTCCCACTCTAAGATACTTTGCAAGATCATCAAAATAATCCTACAGAAGTACCCATGAAAATGATCAGCAAAGGTCTTTCTTAGAGAATAATAAGGTACAAAAATCACTGATCCTTCAAAGCATACCTGAAGATATGAATCTCTGGGAAGGACAACTTTCTGCTCCAAACCAGGTTGAAGTCGAGTACATAATGCCTGTTAGATTCAAAAGAACAAGTATATAACTAAGATCTTAGGATAAAGAACATTCCATGCTTCAAATAAAGTGTAAACACATATAGATTCATAAGTATCCAAAAATGGAAATAAAGATCTTTGGTACAAAATTGAATGAATTATAGTATATTGACTCATTCTTTCTTTCTTTTTGGTAGAAAAACACTGACTCATTCTTTATCATGATTGCTTATTTTTTCCACAAAGTAAATGAAATATTCTGATTATTTTATTTTAGTTAAAGGACAACAGTAAGCAAACATTAAAATTAAAAATATATAAAACTAAAGGACAAGAAAAAAGAGAAGCGAAAGGGAAAGCTATGAGTTAGTAACACATATAGCCTACTTTCGGGTGCACCATACAACCCAATTAGGTACCTTTATGGTATGAGAGCTCAATATTGTCTTGTCTCAACACCTAGCAAAACTGTTGTCTCTCCTTTAGCAGCATGCAATTGCCATGTGATTTGACCTACTAGTAGGGGTGGCAAATTATGACCTGATCCACAACCAAAGATTGCCGAACTAGGCCATACTGCTCGGTTCAGGCCAAACCGAGCCAATCTGGCCTCAGACTGGGTCGGTTTGCTATAGAAAAATGGTTCTGAAACCTCAATAATATTGGCCGAAATTGGTAATATTTAGCCGGAACCGGCTAGCTCCAACCGGTTCATCTTGGACTCGGTGCTAAATTATTCGTCTGTTGTGGCTGTGGCTGTAGCCTGGCATCGGCTTTTAAAGCCGAATGCCACTAAAAGGGAAGGCCTAAAAGCCGAATGCCACTAAAAGGGAAGGCCGAAGAAGGCCTTCCCTTCGGCCTTCCCAAACTTATGCAGCTAAGTTTCTTTTTCGAAAAATAGTTTTTTTTTGAAAAATTCCACAAACAACATCGATTCAAGCTATCAAAAGGAAGAGCCAAGTCTAAATAAGGTGTGCTTCCTTTTTTCTATTTTCTTTCTTTCCTTTTTTTATAGAGACCTTGAAAAAATAGCTCAAAAATTGCAAAATAAGAAAGATCATGCCAAATTTTTTGTTTTGGGCTTGATTTTTTATATGTCGTAGATCTATGGATGATGTATATTACGACATAAAATTTTTTAATTTTTAGATTATATATAATTCTTAAAAATTATAAATATATTTTTGGTTTAAAAAAGATAAATATTTTTTTAAAAAAATGTTAAATTAGAAACATATTTAGGAGCATGCAAGCTACTCTATATAAAAATTTGGTGTCCATTCATTTAAGTTTTGATGCGATAATGCGCACAATAGCCTAGGCCTAAATTTGAAAAGAATTAAAAAATAAGTAATCTTTTTGCACGCCCAAGAGTCTAAAAAAATATATATACTTATATAGCATCCATTATTAGGGTCTACATCGATCTGAGATGAAATTAATTTTTTGAAATATTATTATTTTAAAATTATTTTTAAATATAAAAAATAATTTAAAATATATAATTGATACCAAAAATTATGAAAAATTAGTAGTACATATTACATAATTCGGCAGTAATTTTTGAGGTAGAAATCATTTTTTCTAAATTTATGCTATGTAAATATTTTTTTAAACTAGAAATTATTAAAATATATAAATAAATAAATAAATTAAAGTTATGTATTAGATAAATCAGATAATATATTATCCGGGGCAAAAAAAATAATCATCGTCGTATTAATAATTTGCTAATTTTAAATACTTGAGCTTCACGTCCTCCATAGTGCTTTCATTGATGATGGCGATGATCCTATGATTGAATGTCTTATGGGCCAGTAGGAGGAGCCGGAGCTTGACGAGCTAAGATCGCCTCCACAACTGGCTAGCCTCGTAGCCCACAAGGCTAGGGCAGACCAAAAATGAAAAACAAAAGGCACCTGCAGCCCCAATAGAGAGTGTCGAGGAGTCCTTGAGCAGCAGTGATTACAGTTCTGGTGATCATGGATCTGCTGGCACTAGAGAGAGTGGAGTCCCAATTTATGAGATACAACTGGAGGGTGGTCTTCAATACACCGATGAGTCCCAGTTTACGCATGCTACACAGGATCAGGATCATGGTTCACGATCTGGTAGAGTCTGCAAAAATACGATTGCCTATAAAAGATGGGCTCCTCGAGGTCGTTCAGGAGGACATAATGCAGCTACAGATGACCTCACATGTGAAGTAGGATCCATAGACGTATCAGGTTCAGAGTTATATACTAGATCTTATTATATCCACTGCAGCAGACAGCCTATGATCCATACAGATACAGATATGGATATGGTACGTTTGAGGCATCTTTCGACGGCTACTACCCTACGCAGTCTGGAGCATCTTACGGGTTGGATTTTGCTGCCGAAATATTTGGATGGACCCCTCCAAAGCCATATTTTATCAGCCAGAGGATACCTTTCAGAGCTAGAACTTCAGCAAGAGATCTAAGAGTGCTTATAATCTGGTGCATGATCTTTATGGGATGAACATACAAGACTATAGCGCCTCTTAGATAGAGAGATGGGTTGATGTGCCTCCTAATTATGCTGATGATCCGGATATCTATGAGAGGCATCGCTACTCAATCCGATTTTAGACATCATTATGTATGTTTGTTGGACTTCAAAAGTATGCAATTGATTGTATCTTAATTTGAAGATATTTTATGTTCATTTTATGATTTATATCATTTTAAAGCAATAAAATGCATCATCTAGCTTAAACCGAGATCATGAAAACATAAAAAAAAATCAAAAAAAATACCAAGAAAATATCAAAAAATATCAGATTATACTTAAATTCATAGAAAAAGTTCAAAAAGAGAAAGAACTTCCACAAAAAAATTTAGGGCATGTTGGTGCGTCAACCGGCACGCCCAACCGGTTCGTACCGGTTCGGTTTGGTCTGAACCGGTATCGAACCGTACCAAGCACCGACCGATACGACACCCAGTACTTGTTCGGCGATCCTTACCCACAACCGAGCTGCTTTAAGTATGTTTGAGTTTAGTATAAATGGTTGTCATAAACAGTCTTTGCCGACTTGCAATATCCAATAAAAAAGGCAGGAACTCCAACCAAGTTCAACTCAGTTTAGGTGGGGGGCCACTACTATATTGATCTTACACCCCCATTCTCTGATTTGTTCTGTGACAAACCGAGTTACTCAGTTCAGAAGCGTCCTGTACCATTTAAATCACATGCTCCTCCCCTTATCGCTCCCTCTTTTTTGTGAGAAAACAGCACTAGCACCTCCTTTCCAATCACATCTCTCCCTCTCTCAAGAGATTCAACACCATTGCCCTCTTCTGCTCTCATGAGAACCTTGCAAGATTTTCCTCTCCTCGCTCTTTCCCTTGCAAGGAATGCAGCCATATCATCCCTCTTCTCTCTCTTTCTCCTGTGCACACATTGATCCCAACTTCTTGTAAACTTCTACAACAAAATCTTCATTCTAATTTCTCTCCATATTATTTTAATATCAAAATAATTTCTATGTATATGAATTATTTAATTTTAAGAAGAAAAAGCCTGTATAAAATAATTTCTATAATAACTAAATTCAGTAAAACAAAAATCTATCTTAATATCTGCAAATTAATATTCTGAAAATTACTTTCTGGTTTTCAAATATCTGTGTGGTAGATTATTCCATATTAAATATCTGTAATTCAAAACAAAACTCCCATAAATTACTTTCTGTTTAATAAGACAACAACAAAGTGAATACTGATTAAGTTTGGCAAATATATAATTCCAACAATAAATTACATAATTATGAAAATTCAGTATATTAATTAGGGAAAAAGTTTACAAGAAAAAACTTCTGATTGCTAAATTTCTACACACACTATATTTAAATATCTTAAATTATACATAATTTTTTGTACAAATTATATTTTAATATTCTAAATTCTGTAAATTAGGTTTCAGTTAATTATTTCCTACCAAATAAATTTTTATTAGTAAAACTTTTGTATATAATAATTCAGCTGTTAACAAGAAAGTTTATATAAAATATTAATATGAAATTCGAAACATAAGAAGATAACTAGCATTTAATTCTGTAAATATTATGATATACTATTTTGAATAAATAAATTTACAAAATTTATTTCTAGGTGATATATTATTGAAGTTGCTCAATTCCATGGAGGCTCAGGGATCTTGTTGGACTCGAGAAATCGTAAGGTTTTATCTAAGTCCTAGCATATCCAAGACTTAAAATATATTTAAATTTTATCATGACCAAATTTTGATAAAAATATAATTCTTGATATTTGATCCTGGAGATATTTTTAAAGATTAATTGGAGTTGTCTGTTGAGTGTGTGCATTGTAAATAATGATTCACCTTTTTTGGGGCTTTCTATGAATTTGCCTTTGAATAAGTATTTGATATAAAATAAATTATAAATTGACCAATATACAAGTTCTGAATTTAAGCAATTATGTTTTGAACAGAAAACAAATTTGTAACATAAAATATTATTTTTACTTTATTACCAAATGTTGTGAATGTGCATATTTGCTTATAATTTGACATTTAAATGATTTATGAATAGCATTGATGTGTTTCGAATATTTGACTCTCATCCTGACCAGGTTTTGGACCCAGCCGACATGGGTTATAGTATACACAGCAGCGTATAAGTACAACATTCTATGTAGGGTATAAGTATAGAATTCTAACCTACTCTGTAAGGTATAAGTGTAGTATTCTAGCCCACTATACAGGACATGAATGCAGTTCTCTGGCCCTATCACCCGGTATAAATATGGTCATAGTCTCAAAGCCTATTGAGTTGAAATATGGTCTTTTAAAATTGTTTCTACGCAAATAATTGAGCAAACCTGAATATTTATAATTATAAATATCTTACAAAAATATAATAGTTTGCCATGCATGCTTATATTAGCAAAGGAAATTTACTAATCTTTTACAATTTTACTCGAGTAATCTAGTTGAGGTATTCATTACTTACTAGGTAGTCGAGCTCATTATTTAGTCTCTTTATTCTTTATAGATTCAAAGAATTGGTGACTAAAGGGACACCATCATGGGAGTGTGACTAGATGCAAGAATAGAATTCTCAACATAATCTAGAATTAGTCTTTGTTTACATAGTATAATTGTTGGAAGTATTTTATATACTTTCTTACTTAGATCGCATCCAACATTTGGAGAGCTACTAAAGTTAGATTCCTTCGAACAAAATTTATTATAATTTCTTGTTATTTTTTCAGGCCGGTATGGGCCGGTACCGTTTTCCACTGCTGTACCGGACCGGTCAGGGACAGGACTGGCCAATACAGGCCGGTTTTGCATACCATGCCTCTAACCTATCTAATTATTGGGTCGGATCATGTCTCAAATTTTTAACCCATTTAAAACCTACTAACCTATTTAACCCAACCAGCGTAACCATTTTTAAACCAATTTAACCCAATAAAAATTCACTTAGCCTATTTAAACCATTAAACCTGAATCGACTCATTTATAAATGGGTTATGCGGGTTGGATTATATGTTTGATAAAAAGGTTGGGTTCGAATCAGGGTTTTTGACCTACTTAATAAACAAGTCGGGTTCTTGTTGATAAATTTTTGACCTGACCCATGTCTGACACCATCCAATGCAATCCAACCTAATTGCCACCCCTACCTACCAGCATGGGATCAAATACAAAGGCTGAAAATGTTGTTCTAGGCATTACATACTGAAGTAAAAAAATTATAGCATTCATCATACCGTCCCAAACCACAAGGTTTGGAGCAAGGTCGGCAGAACTGTCCCGAATTGGACAGTTCCAGCCGATCCGACCCGTACCAGTAGCTCACTGGTACGGTTCCGACAACGGAAACAAGACATGTTGTCTGAGCCGGCGGAGAAGAAAAGAGAGAGCAAGCGGGGGAGGAAGGAAGACGGAGAGGTTAGGAGGGCCGGCGGAGGCCGGTGAGGGGTCGGCGGAGACCACGTCAGGTGAGGCCGCGAAATAGGGGTTCGACTGCGGCTTCAAAAAAAAATTCAAAATTTTTAAGTGAAGTCGGAAAATCACTTGCCGACTTCACTTAAAAATCTCGAAATTTTACCGGCCGTGAACTTGCTTGCCGCAGCCTTCGTCAGCCCTCCGCCAACGTCCGCCACCGTCCCTCTCTCCTCCTCTCTCTCTCTCTCTTTTCCTCTCCCACGGTACCGTGCCCTCACTCGTCGACATGGGCCTGACATGGCTTGTACGGACTCGTGCCGCCATAGAGCCGATATGGTGCTTGGTACCTATTCCTCCAACCTTGGTTTGGGGCGTACCGAATCGTACCATCCTAGACCGGTCGATTCAAACCCGAACCAAGCAAGCCCGCCCGGTTCTACTTGGTTCATAGTAGTTCAGGCTCTATTCATTTTTAACTAATTGAGAGGGAGACAAAGAAGGCCTTTTGTGCCTTCTCCACCTCTCTTGGAATCGTTTGGTTCACAAGAAAAATTTTCCCACACTAGAATGTTTTTTCTGAAAAGCTAACTCCAGGGTATATGATACCTGCGGATTTTGCATGTTTGTTTGGTCATGAAAAAGTGGGACGTTCCAGAGTAGCTTTTATTTGGTTGAGTATTTACTTTCCTAGGCAAGTAGATACTTGTTATGCCCTTAATAAAGGAAAAAACCTTACACCATTCTATCTAAAAGCTTAAGAGTACTTCTAAAAAAAATCCTCCAATTTCCATCGGATGGGAATTGGGCTTCTCATGTCCGACGTGGGTTTGTCTTTCCAATGAAATGTGGGAATATTATCCCCATGGAAAAGCTACTTTCCCGTTTCTCCTTTGAAAACTCCAACCAAACATGAGGCATTTCTTCATTTTCCCATTAACCACACTCCCCCCTCTTCCCACAAACCAAACAAGTCTTTTATATTTTTCAACACAAAAAAACATGAGAAAAGTATTCATATTCATGGATTTCAGCTCGGATCCAACTAAAATCAGGTAAAGTGCCCCCTACCCATTCCTATCCTCCCTTTTTTTTATGTCGAAAATTAGCCGAAAGTGGAGAAAATGAGAGATCATGCCAAAACATTGGATTTTGGTATGATTTCAAGATATACCGTAGATCTACTGATGATCTATGCAATGCAGCCAAAATCATAATTGTTCATTAACTACATAAATTTTAGACAAAAATATATTTTTTGGATTAAGAATAATAAAAATAAAATAATGATTTTTTTTTCCAAATAGAGGAACTACCTCATACAAAAGTGCTTGGAGCACCTAGTATATGTTCATTATAATCTAAAGCTCAGATTAAAGTACATTAAAGAGAAAGTGGAGTTGTAGTATAATGCCCTCTTTGCATATGATGAGGAAGATTCGGTGATTAGGTGGCTTGAGGCTAGTAGTAGCAGCCAAAGCTTGAGGAG
Organism: Phoenix roebelenii; assembly: GCA_025769935.1. Classification (NCBI taxonomy): domain Eukaryota; kingdom Viridiplantae; phylum Streptophyta; class Magnoliopsida; order Arecales; family Arecaceae; genus Phoenix; species Phoenix roebelenii. The sequence continues at coordinate 21,972,319 of JAOXJJ010000481.1, forward strand.
CCTGTATCACCTTCTCAACTAGCCAATTTCATAGCAAGGGAATCTAGAGAGGATGCAAAACAATAGGCAGAACGACATATGCCATACTCACATCCAGCCAAGGAACAATAGAGTCCAGGAAGGGTCAATCATCATTGCAGTGCACCATGTCTGGGATCAAGGTTCGCCGTACCGGTACCAAACTCCGTATCGATGTCGCACTAGTATAGATGTACCGAGTGTCGGTACGGTACGGTATGCGGTACGCTAGGCGTACCGACATTGGTGTACCGATACCGGTATCTATCGGTACGGGTACGGTATGCCTAGCACCGGCCGGTACCGACCGGTACAGCGAACCTTGTCTGGGATATTCTCTCGGTGCTTTAATAAAGAGATGTTAAGAAGAGACCATCATGGTACCTAATCTAGTTAGGCATATAGAGCCACTCAAGGCGGTGAACCCAGTCAGGTAAGTGGTGGTCACTCAGGCAGGGGCATCCAAGGAAAAAAGTAGCTCCTCGGATCAGTAAGAAATAGAAAGGAAAATGATCTGTAATTTCACTGCAATGACTGGATGAGGAGTCTTGTTACTATGATTCCTAGATCAACGAACCCATAAATCAAGGATCGCCAAACCGGTTCGGCCTCGTTCATGCATTTTAAAGCCCAAAAAAATTTGGAACTGGTACGGACCGGTTCGGGCCATTACAGTTCGGCCGGTACCGTTCGACAATGTTTTTTAACGTTGTCGGTACGGGCCGGTTCAACATTCCTTGTTTTAAATGATCGATTGCCCAGATTATCTTGTGACACCAGTGATGATGACGATAGTTTTAGTAAGAAAGGGAAAGGATCGAAAACTGCAATTCCATTGGAGAGAGTGGATGAGGAGTCTATTCGCTCTTATACGAAAACTAGTTAACCCTCAAAATGATTGGTTGCCAATTTTTTTTACGATACCGGCGAGGATTAAAATGACAGTTCAAGCGAACGATGCATCTGGTAGCTAGAGAGGTAGCGGTGGAACTGGCATGGTTGTATATGACTTATAGTCCCAAGATCTCCGATTCACCAGCTAGTCTGAATTTAGTCATGCCACATACGATAGGGACCATGATGCACAACCTGATTGAGCATTTGAGGATACCATTGCATCTAAAAGATGGGCCCCTTGATGTCACTTGGGACATAGCACCATTGCTACAATTGACTTGACACGTGGAGTAGGGTCTCTAAACATGTCTGGATCTGACTTGTACATTGGATCCTAATCCACACAGTCAGTTTATGACCTGCATGGATAAACTTCATTTGAGGCATTGTATTCGAGTGATACTAACCCCCACTGCCTTAGGCATCTGATGGATCAGATTTTGCTATCATGATCTTCGAATGGCCAGTCCAGTATCAGACAGAGATCAGTATCAGAGTGGCCATCCGGCAAGTATAGATTACGGGATGTAGGAAAATGAGGTAGATTATTAACTTGGTGTAATATTCCAGGCCCGAATTATGATAACAACTCCAACATCTACGAGAGATAGACACTCCACAAATTTTAGATATCAATATGCAAATTCTACTTTAAGTACATTAATGGATTCCACTTGTTATATTGTACGTACATTCAATTATAAGTACTTTATTTATACTTCAAATCCATTTGATGACAAAAAAGATATGAAAGATATCAAAACAACATCAAAATCCTAAATTAAACAACCATAATGATGAAAATAATAACTCAAAACAAAAATAGATTGAAAAATAAAAAAATAATGAAAATAGCGTAAAGTCAGATGATCAACACCTTACACCGTACCATATGTTGGTATGGCATTGAATTGTTACCATACCGGTCACCAACTAGTACGCCATCTAGTACCAGTTTGGCGAACTTTGGTTTGGAGTTTTGTATTGTCTAACTGGTATAAAGCCGTTTCTACTCAAATAGAATGTCCTACTTCTTGCAATCTTTGAATTCTCATGTGGTCCATTTTAGTGGATGGATTCGCTCCTTCACCACTCCACCCTCCCCTCTCCTAGGGATGGCAGCCATGCAGGTTTATTTGGATATGCGACCCATCCCAAAACCCTAATAGGGTTTGGGATTTAAAGTAAAAATCCGTTAGAGTTTGGGACAGGTTTGGGACTTGACCCTCGGATACCCACGACCCAAACCCGATGATATATAATATATATTTTTATAAAATTTTATAAAAGTATATATATTGTGAGGGGACTGGAACCCCAAACCTCAAGGATATCTAACCTCTACCTTTATCAAAAAGCTCCAAAACCCTTTTATATTTAGATTGTTTGCCTAATTATTGTAGCCATTTTTACTTGATATTCTTCCCCAACCTTTTTAATTTTTTATAATTCCCAGTCGGGTTCCCCACCCGAAGAATCCGACCCAAATAACCCAATCCGTATAATGATTAATCGGGAGCTTCGGGTGCCCAACGGATTTAGCCTTTTTTGATGGGATGGGTTTGGAAATTTAGGGTAAATTTTTAATCGAGTTGGGGCAATTTTGGGTAGTAGGATTTTCAATGGGTTCGGATACGGATAGGCAAATGTTTCTTGTACCCTACCCATTTCCATTCCCATTCCCTCCAAAGAATTTTTGTGAGGGACTAATCTTTTCACTTCTTCGTATTTTCACCTAGTGTAACAACGTACCACTATTCTATTATGAAAGAATCACTAGTTGCATAAGCATTGCCAGGTTAGTGCATGACATAGTCTATTGATGTTTCTAACTAAACATGACAAAGGTATGACAAATGTTAATATGTCAAGTAGATGGCACCACCAAACAACTATAAATATAGTCAAACCTTACTAATGTTGTCTTCGTCATAGTGAAATGTGGACTTATTTTTATCAATCCCTGATATTTCTTTAGAGATTTGTAATAACCTAGGACCTCGCCTAAAAAGACTAGCCCAAAAGGTATTATTCGGGTTCTATGGCCATAAATAAGTACCCAAGATCTATAACTGCATAGTCAATATGGAAGTAAACACACCCGGCACGAGTCCTCACATACTCCCTCCTTTAAGTCCTAGCATCCTCAATTCCTCATCAAGCTAAGGGTCCAGGTCCATTCAAATCCAATCATAAATACCATGATTAGCAGTCGGAAGGTCCATGTTGCAATGTCTCCTAGTCCATATGAACAATGGTTTTGGTCCACTCTGATACCATTTGTTACAACCTAGGATCTAATCCAAAAAAGCTAGTCGGAAGGTATTATTTAGATTTCTTGGCTCTATGTAAGTACCTAATGTGGGACTATATAGCTAATGTGGGACTAACCACATGGCCGCATAGGTCCTCACATACTATAGTGCATCTTGAAATATAAAAGCTAAAATGAACATATCTTATCTAAAGATCAGGTCATAGAAATCAAATGGCTGATTGTTGAGCTTTTAATGTTTCTTCAGCTTAAGTAGTATTCAACATACTGAGAGAAGTAGCATCTACCCTCTCCTATTATTACAAGTAATCAAGTCGTGCATTGTCACTTAATCTAGACTTAGAGGTAACCATATGTTTCTAAACCAACATGTCATCAATTCGAAGGAGCAATAACTGCAAAACCCATCAAGCCATAGCATTCAATCAAAAATGCTGCCACATACCCACTAGGATACAATACCGACCGATCTACTTCCTAGAGAAACATAGTTGTCACATAGATGTGTTGTTCTATCTTTAGCTTCAATGTGCTTTTGAAAACTTGGTTCTAAAGTAGCCTTATTGCCTTGGCTCAATATATATTGCTTTTTTCCCAGCCTATACTGCTCTATGAGAATACACAAAGTTTTTTTAGCACATTACCAAAAACAATTTGAGCCTTTTAACAATGAACAAGGAAAATTCAGGAAAATGAATAGAATCCATTAATATCAGAAGATGTAGATGATGTTTATTCTATAACACAACAAAAGAAAGCAAGGAAAAAAAAGGAAAGAAAGAAAAAGGTACTGTGAAATGGATAATCAACATGGAGAATTAGGTAATAGTGGAAAATCTAAAACAGAAATGTTCCTTACGAGTTACGAGTATTAATAAATGAAGCAATGAACTATGTAAAACTGATTTTAGAAGTGCTCCATATAATGACGATAAGAAAATTAACACATACAGATTTTAACATGATTGCAAGCTAACATGCACTGGCATGACAAAAAAGGTTATATGCAAAATGCAATATTTGTCAAATGTTTTAACATCAGGAGTATAGCAGACGGTTGTAGCAGAAGTTGCACCTTCTTAATTTGACTAATATTAAACTCAAAGAAATGGAAGTCCAGATGCAATGCAGCTTTTCAGAAGCAAGTAAGCTGAACCAACAGAGCCATTAAAAATTGATGTTTCAAAGAAAAATAAAATAGTAAACTAAGGAATTAATCTTTCAAGAAATGCAGAGAATTTAATTTTCATGATGTGGGTCTGTAATAGTCACCAAAATTCAAGCAGCATTTAGGCTAACTGATAGTGCAAGTATAACAAAAAGACTAAGAGTTAAAGATTATCAGCAGTAAAATGATCACATATAGGAATAAGGTAGAGAAGTAACTCACAATGCTCGTCAAAGCAAAACCAACAAATAGAGCAATTACTATGATTTTAGCTCCAAGAAGGCCAAGAATAGGTGCATGGACATCCTACAATAATATCCAAAACTTTTGTAAAATATAAAACAATCCATAGATACCAACTTAAAACTATTTAAGCACTCGACAAAGCATCTTTAAAATCAAAATTCTTGTATGTTAAAATTACTAGATAATAAACAATATTCTAATGCTACCAATATAGTACCATCTACCAAGATTCGCCGTACCGATACTGGACCCCATATCAGTGCCACATTATCATAGTGTCAGTACGGTACGGTATGCGGTACCGAGTGTTGGTACGCCATCAATACCAGTACGGTACAGTACGCCCATTACCGTTCGGTACAGTACGGTACAACATACCATGTATAGTACCAAACAAACACTTTCATCAAGTAATAGTGTTGTTCTTCACTTCAATGTGATTCATTATTCACAAGTGTAGAGCATAAACAAAAATAAAATGAGGATCTTGATTTCCCAAGGTTCCAATCTAGGTTCCAGACCTAGTGTCGATTAGGGATCGGGTCCATATAGTACTAGGATGATAGACTGGAATCCCAGTAATTCACTAAAATGCACATTTTTTCTGATATTTTCTCGTTTATTGTTTTAATAGTTGTTTAGAATCTTTTTAGGGTTTGTATAGGTCTTCAATAATTTAAAGTCTTTTTCCTAAAATTATTTTTTATTGTAAAAATTATGTCATTCTAAAAATATCATTATTACATTAAAAAATAAAATATGCAGCTAAAAACAACAAAAATGATGGTAGGATACGTTAATACCCACCTATAACATATTAAAGTTTAAGACTCATGGAAGAAAAATGTCATGTCTTTCTCCCTTTTTGTGAGAAGCCAAATAGACTGATTTCATTGTTCCCCTTGTTGTTTTGATTTTGGAAGAAAATGTTAAAAAGATAAAAATAAGGGGGGAGAGTGGTTTACCAAGTTTTAATTTAATAAGGCTTCAAGCAAGCTAGATCTAAACAATAGGGTCTGGATTTGAGATCTCTCCTCTTCCTCTACCTTCTCTATTTCCGCTCCTTGCATGTGAAGCAAATAGGAAAAAAAAGGGGTGTCGGGTTACCCCCGCATGTGTTGCAACGATTGCAGCGGAAAGACACGCATGGGGTCATTCATCTCATGAACGTCCTAGAAAACGTAGATTTCAAAAAAATTCCGAGTTCTCTAACTCAGAAAATTATGAAATCTTAAGGAAAAATTAAAATTACTAACTTGATTAATTTCAGATCTACTATTAGGAATTGTAAAGATTCTATCTTTATCTTTGAGCAGATAGATCTTTACCACTATCTGATGATCGTTGTATTTGGTTGGCTTGAAGCCGCACAAGCGTCCGGCCTCCACAGGTATCCACACGAGGTAGATTGTTTCAAGAACCTTGATCTCACCGGAGTGCTAGCTTCCTTGCAGAGATCATCTCTTGATGGCTAATTTTCTCTCTCTTTCAATCAACTCCTTGATTGCTTTGAGAGGAAGAAGGAAGAAGGACGAAGAGGAAGAAGAGCCTGCGCCTCTTTTTCTTCTTTTCTTTGCACATGCATGAAAGAGGAGGAAGAGGGTGGGCGGCTGAATTAAGGCATCTCATGCCTATCTAAACAAAAAATAATTTCAATGAGAAATCACTCCTTGATTCATCCCTCCAAATTCTACCACACCCCTTAATTCTTCCACACCCCTTACTTAATTCTTCCACACCCTTTATTTAAAAGGGATTGGAGAGAATCAAGGGCTCTCCTTGCGCCATGTGGCAAGCTAAGAGGAGAAACAGGAGAAAGAGGAGGGGCACCTTGTGGTGTGTGGAATCAAACAAGGAAAGAAGGGGCGAACGCCCCTCCTTTCTTTGGTGCGGATGAAAGAGGAGGGGCGCATGCCTCTCCCTTATTTCCCCTTTCACATGCATGAAGGAACCCTTTCTTCCATGCTATGATTTCCTAATCTAATTAGAAAACATGTGATCCCCCTTGTTTGATTTAATCCTAATGCAATTAGGACCCAATGTGTCCTCCAATTTGATTCATGTGAATCCTAATCTAATTAGGATCCAAATTGGACTTTATGAATTAAGTTCCTTATCTAATAAGGAGTTCTAATTAATTATGCCCAATTGAATCGATCAAAATTGTAATCTAATTGAAAATCCTTCTTTAACTCTCTTAGTGGGTTAAACCAATTATCAATTAAATTGACAATCAAGATCTATTGCGATTCTAAATTGCAATCCAACCGTTGGAACAATCAAAACCTCTAATATGTGTGACCCCATAGGTTCTATTCTGTCTAGTAGTGAGATATATTGTGATCTCCATTACAATATCATTGAAACTTCTTTCAATAGGTTGAAACAATTTCAACTCTTCTCTTTAGAGTTCACTGATCATCAAGTGAATGCTTTTGAATCCCACAATCCACTAGTGATATCTAGCAGTATATAGTGGCAACCCAGTAGAACGAAATGGATGAACCTCTAGGTGCAGTTAGCGTATGATACATTACCTCTATCGTGGATCCCGATAAGATGGAGGTTATGGATAACTCGTCAATCCCATCGTCTGTCATATATCAAATCTATTTGACTCAAGTTCGAGATTGGAAAACTCTTTTTCTAAAACTGCCCTGACCAAGGTCTTTCGAACTTAGTCTCATAAATCAAATAGGATCACTCCTAATCTATCAAAGTCGATAGATCCCATCTAGATGCAACCCTAATCTGACAGTGAGCCTACTGCAGCCAATCTGCACTGTAAAGACCCTTAGGGTTCATGTTTATATGCTTGTCAAATTATAGCAACATTACTGTGATTAGTTGAGGCATCATAGGTCTAAGTACTAGTCATACAATTGTAGCATTAAGTAAGTCTCTGACGAATGGATAGATATCCAAATGACTTCTTTCTTTGATCATGCTCAGTACCCTTATTCTCTAACAAGCATTTGCACAATCACTCCAGTGTCCCCACACTGTGGACTTAAGACTCGTCCATCAAGAAAAGTGATATGTGCACTAATCTCATCGGATCGATCACCATCCTTCGTGTTGATCCATCGATCAGGAGCAATTCAGAAACTAATTACCTAATGATAGATGTCTTAAATTATCAACTCTTGAGAATATGTGTTATTATCTTATTAATTTTTAAGACGATTCATGGACACATATAATAATATGAATGAGCAAAATGTCTAATTTTATTAATCAATAAAAAGGTCAAGTAGAAATTTTATATTCCAGAATAATTACAATGCGTCTGCCAAATTGGCTTCTAGGGCATACTTCTAACAATCTCCTACTTGCACTATAGCTAATCAGACATATATCTAAGCCCCATCTTCTCAAGATGTGGTTCTGTCTTCTGCTGACTCAGCTGCTTAGTGAACGGGTCTGCCACGTTGTCTGTGGAGTCTACTCTCTACACCTCTACATATTTCTTTTCGAGGTAGTCACGTATCAGATGATATCGCCGCTCTATGTGCTTGGACTTTTGGTGAGACCTCGGCTCCTTAGCTAGTGCTATGGCGCCATTGTTGTCGCAGTAGAGTATTATGACATCTGATGACATCATGCTTAACTCTTCAATAAATTTTTTGTACCAGAATGCTTCCTTTGCAGCTTCAGAGGCGGCAATGTACTCAACTTCCATAGTAGAATCTGCAATGATCGGTTGTTTGAAACTCTTCCAGTTTACCAAACCACCATTGCACAAGAACACATACCCTAATGTAGACTTTCTATCATTAATGTCAGACATAAAGTCTGAATCTGTGTATCTTTCTACTTTTAATTCTGATCTTCCTCCAAAGATCAAGAACATATCCTTAATTTTTCCCAAGTACTTAAGAATGTTCTTCACAGCTGTCCAGTGCTCCTCATATGGATTCGACTGATATCTGCTTGTGACACTCACAGCATGTGCTATATCAGGTCGTGTACATAGCATGACATACATGAGGCTCCTATAGCCGAAGTATAAGGGATCTTGCTCATGCGTTGAGTCTCTTCAGATGTGTTGGGGCACATCTTCTTGGAGAGATGAATCCCATGCCTAAGGAGGAGTAATCCTTTTTTAGAGTTTTTTATGTTGAACCTCTTCAACACTTTCTCTATGTACATTTTCTGTGATAGGCCAAAAATCCTTTTAGATCTATCTCTATAGACCTTAATTCCCAAAATATAGGATGCTTCCCCAAGGTCTTTTATGAAGAATTCCTTAGACAACCATAATTTGACCGAAGTTAGCATGGGAATATCATTCCCAATCAGGAGGATATCATCCACACACAATACGAGGAATATAATAGCCCTCCCACTAATCTTCTTATAAACACATGGTTCCTCTTCGTTCTTGATGAAATCAAACGATTTGATTACATCGTTGAAACGAGTGTTCCAACTTCGAGATGCTTGCTTTAGTCCATGGATGGACCTTTGCAGTTTGAAGATCTTTGCAGTTTGCAGACCTTGCGATCATCATCACTGGAAGTGAAACCCAAAGGCTGCTTCATATAGATATATTCCTCAAGATATCCATTTAGAAAAGCAGTTTTCGCATCCATCTGCCAGATTTCATAATCATGAAATGCTGCAATGGCAAGCAATGTTCGAATAGACTTCAGCATGGCTACAGGTGAAGATTTTCTGATTGTCAATGCCTTCGCGCTAACTATAACCTTTTGCCACTAGCTTTGCCTTATAGGTCTTTACCTTGCCATTCGAACTTAATTTCCTTTTGTAGATTCATTTACACCCAATAGAAACTATACCTTCTGGTAGATCTACTAAAGTCCAGACTTGGTTGGAATGCATGGAGTCGATCTCTGACTTCATTGCTTCCAACCATTTCTCGAAATTGGTGTCTAACATCGCCTCATTGTAGGTATTGGGATCTTTACAATGATCCCTATTTCCCATGAGGAATACTTCCTCTACTTCCTCTGTAAGCATACCTAAGTACCTTTCAGAAGGATGGGATATCCTACTAGATCTACGAGGTGGAGGAGGTTCTACATGTACTGGCTCGATATGAATAGGTTCTATAGGCACAGTGGCTCGTTTTCAGAGACTTTCTCTTCGAGCATAATTTTCCTTCCACTGTCTTTATCAAGGATAAATTGTTTTTCCAGAAAGACAGCATGTCGGCTCATAAACACCTTGTGATCCTCTAAGACGTAAAAATTGTATCCTAGTGACTCTTTAGGATAGCCTACAAAACGAGCACTAACTATCCTAGCCTCTAACTTGTCCGCCTGTTGTCGCTTGACGTCGGCTGGACATTCCCAAATTTTGAGATGACCAAGAATTGATTTCTTACCATGCCATATCTCATACAGTGTGGTAGGAACGAACTTAGAGGAAACTCTATTCAATATGTATATTATTGAAAGTAGGGCATCTCCCCCAAAGGAATAAGGGTAAATCAGTGAAGCTCATCATGGACCTGACCATATCCAATAGGGTCTGATTCCTTCTCTCTGACACCCCATTAAGCTGAGGTATACCAGGAGGGATCCATTGTGAAACTATACCATTTTTTTGAGATAATCTCGGAACTCTCCACTAAGGTATTCACCTTCTCGATCTGATCGAAGAACCTTAATGAGTTTTCCAGTCTATTTTTCTACTTCATGTCTGAACTCTTAGAACTTTTCAAAAGCTTCAGATTTGTGTCTCATAAGATACACATACCCATACCGAGAGCAATGATCGATAAATATTATGAAGTAAGAATAACTATCCCTAGCCTGCACATCGAATGGGCCGCACACATCGATGTGTACTAAGGTAAGTATTTCAGTGGACCTCTCCCCGTGTTCTACAAAGGGTAATTTGGCCATCTTTCCTTGAAGGTAGGATTCACAAATTGGATATAACTCGGAAGTCAATGAGCTTAGAAGCCCATGTTTCTTCAATTTGTTTATTCTGTATTCTCTTATATGGCCAAGCCTGAGGTGCCAGAAATACTTTTGATTTATCTCATCTCTAATTTTTTTAGATCCTATGGTACTTACTGTTTGCTCAGATACATTCACAGATACATCCAAATGTAAGTGATAGAGACTGTTAATCATAAAACTACATGCAACCATTTTATTTCTCAAATAAACGGAACAGTAGTCTTTATTGAAATTGAATTCAAAATCTTTCATGCTAGATAAGATACAGAAATTAAATTTCTGTTAGCAGTAGGTACAAAATAATAGTCTCTAAGTATCAAAACTAAATCCAGACGGTAATCGCAGAGGATAGGTGCCCACAGCAACAGTAACAACTCTTGCTCAGTTCCCAACTCGAAGGGTTATCGCACCTTCCGTGAGCCTTCTACTTTTCTTTAGATCCTGCATAGTAGTGCACAAGTAAGCACTAGAACCAGAATCTAACCCTTTTTTACTGAAAGTAGAAGAAACCGTTAGATTAGGTTCAATAATGAGCATATCTGACATACTGTCAGAAGGCGTCTTCCTTCTTACTTTTTATACTCCCCATGTAGATAGGACAGTTCCTCTTCCAATAACTGTCTTCGTTGCAATGGAAACACTTTTTCTTGTCATCGGTATTTTTCTTTGGAACATCCTTTCTTGGCTTCTTCTCGGTCTTCTACTTCTTCGCAGACTTCTTCTTCTAGATAGACTTTCTTCTGGAAGTAGAAGTCAACTCAGCAGCGAGAACTGTGTCCCTTGAACTCTTCAAGGCCCTTTCCGTAGTTACCAACATGTTTAACAATTCCGTTTTGGTGCATTCAATCTTGTTCATGTGGTAGTTTACAATAAACTGCCCATGTGAATAAGGAAGGGATTGCAGGATCAAATCTGTTTGCAATTCCTTGTGCATGTTCATGCCGAGCTTCTCAAGCTCCTTCAAGTCCTTTATCATTGTCAGATCATGATCATGGACAGACTGCCCATCGCTCATCTTGGCCTTGAAGAGCCTCTTGGACACTTCAAACCGAGCTGTGACTCTATTCACCATACAACTCTTGCAGGTGATTCAATATTTCTCTGGCAGTCTTCATGTTCTCATGCTGGTATTGTAGTTCATTGGACATAGATGCCAATATGTAGCACCTAACTTTATTGTCATCGTCCATCCACTTAGCATGTGTCTCACGTTGTTCAGCAGTCAGACGGGCCGGTAACACCAGGGTGTTATGGTCCAGTACATACCCTAATTTTTCACAACTTAAAATAATTTTTAAGTTGCGGAGCCAATCCTCATAATTAAGTCCGGTCAATCGGTTGTTCTCAAGGATGCAGGTCAAGGGATTAGAGGCTGATATTTTTATCAGCAGAGAGTAAAGATTCTAGTTAGAATTTTGTACTTGAATTTCTATTTGTTTTAGGGACTTTTAAAACAAACGTCTCCCACTATTTTCTTGAATCTCCTACACTCCTCTAGTAGAGAAACGGAAACCTGCGACTCTAGATTTCAAGTGGGGTGCTACGGTCCCACTAATTTACATGCCACCTCATGTAACAGTTATTGGTGACACATAAACGATGAGTGTACAACTCTTTGTACAATGCTTCTTAAACAAGTTGTAGCCTACTTGGTCTCCAAGTCATAAGAGCCTCACATAACAGTTATTAATCTCGTTCCTTGGTTAAGTCAGAATCACCATAATTTCTGCAGAAGTAAAATCGTCATTGGATCCTCACCTAATAGTTATTGGCGCCCAACCCCACCTTTACCCCCACAACATCTCATGACAATAAAGAGATCTAGTCCCCTGATGCAACTTGCACACTACAACAAGTCGAGACAGATTAACGCCATAAAGACCTTAGCAACTTTGCTACAGTGGAATACCTCTAGACTTAATATTGATAATCTAGTCTTAGTGATTCCAACTTTGAGCTTTTCATAGAAGGTAATCGATCAATTGGCCAAGTAAGCAGGTGGAAGGCTTTCCTTACTCAGAGAGTAAGGTCTTCATTAAATAACCACCTTCAATGCTTTCCTAGACAACAATTAGATGAATTAATCAAATATGGCTGAAACTTTTGATCAAGCAAGATATAATTTCAATTATTGCAATCTCATTGTAATCAAAATTAATCATGCAAGATTAAGATTTTTAAACAAAAATCAGTATGCTGAAATCTGAAATTTTAGCACGCAGAAATTTCAGCAAGTATATAAAAATTTCAGATCTAAATTAAATCCTAATCAAGCCTATTAATCTTAATCTAAATCCCAAAAATGCGGCTCTGATACCACTGTCGGGTTACCCCCGCACGCGTTGCGACGATCGCAGCGGAAAAACACGCGCGGAGTTATTCATCTCATGAACGTCTTAGGAAATGTAGATTTCAAAAAAATTTCAAGTTCTCTAACTCAGAAAATTATAAAATCTTAAGGAAAGATTAAATTACTAACTTGATTAATTTTAGATCTACTATTAGGAATTGTAAAGATCCTATCTTTATCTTTGAGCGGGTAGATCTTCATCGCTATCTGATGATCGCTGTATTTGGTTCGCTTGAAGCCACACAAGCATCCGGCCTTTATAGGTATCCACACGAGGTAGATCGCTCCAAGAACCTTGATCTCACCAGGGTGCTAGCTTCCTTGCAGAGATCTTCTCTTGATGGTTGATTTCCTCTCTTTCAATCAACTCCTTGATTGCTTTGAGAGGAAGGAGGAAGAAGGACGAAGAGGAAGAAAAGCATGCGCCTCCTTTTCTTCTTTTCTTTGCACACGCCTGGAAGTGGAAGAGGGTGGGCGGCTGAATCAAGGCACTCCCAATGCTTCTAAACCCTCAGCCACCCCTCCTTTTATAAGCATCTCATGCCTATCTAAACAAATAATAATTTCAATGAGAAATCACTCCTTGATTCATCCCTCCAAATTCTACCACATCCCTTACTTAATTCTTGCACAATCCTTACTTAATTCTTCCACACCCCTTAAAAGGGATTGGAGAGAATCAAGGGCTCTCCTTGCGCCATGTGGCAAGCCAAGAGGAGAAAGAGGAGAAAGAGGAGGGGCGGATGCCCCTCCCTTATAGCGTGTGGAATCAAACAAGGAAAGGAGGGGCGAACGCCCCTCCTTTCTTTGGTGCGGATGAAAGAGGAGGGGCGCACGCCCCTCCCTTATTTTCCCTTTCACATGCATGAAGGAACCCTTCCTTCTATGCTATGATTTTCTAATCTAATTAGAAAACATGTGATCCCTCTTGTTTGATTTAATCCTAATCCAATTAGGACCCAATGTGTCCTCCAATTTGATTCATGTGAATCCTAATCCAATTAGGATCCAAATTGGACTTTACGAATTAAGTTCCTTATCTAATAAGAAGTTCTAATTGATTATGCCCAATTAAATCAATCAAAATTGCAATCCAATTGCAAATCTTTCTTGTTTAACTCACTAACTCTTAGTGGGTTAAACCAATTGTCAATCAAATTGACACTCAAGATCTAGTGCGATTCTAAATCGCAATCCAACCGTCGAAATGATCAAAATCTCTAATGTGTATGACCCAATAGGTTCAATTCTGTCTGGTAGTGAGATATATTGTGATTTCCATCACAATATCATTAAAACTTCTTTCAATGGGTTGAAACAATTTCAAATCTTTTCTTCAGGGTTCATTGATCATCAAGTGAATGCCTTTGAGTCCCACAATCCACTAGTGACACCTAGCAGCATATAGTGGCAACCCAGCAGAAAGAAATGGATAAACCTCTAGGTGCAGTTAGCGTATGATACATTACCTCTATCATAGATCCCGATAAGACGGAGGTTATGGATAACTCGTTAAACCCCATCATCTGTTATATGTCAAATTTATTTGACTCAAGTTCGAGATCGAAAAACTCTTTTTCCAAAACTGCCTTGGCCAAGATCTTTCGAACTTAGTCTCATAAATCAGATAGGATCACTCCTAATCTATCAAGGTCGATAGATCCCATCTAGATGCAACCCTAATACGACAGTGAGCCTACTGCAGCCAATTTGCACCGTAAGGACCTTTAGGGCCCATGTTTATATGCTTGTCAAACTACAGCAACATTACTGTGATTAGTTGAGGCATCACAGGTCCAAGTACTAGTCATACAACTGTAGCATCAAGTAAGTCACTGACGAGTGGATAGATATCCAAATGACTTCTTGCTTTGATCATGCTCAATACCCTTATTCTGTGGATAGTAAGTACTTGCACAATCACTCCAGTGTCCCCATACTGTGGACTTAAGACTTGTCCATCAAGAAAAGTGATCTGTGCATTAATCTCATCGGATCGATCACCATCCTTCGTGATGATCCATCGATCAGGAGCAATTCAGGAACTAATTACCTAATGACACATATATTAAATTCTCAACTCTTAAGAATATATGTTATCATCTTATTAATTTCTAGGATGATTCATGAACACATATAATAATATGAATGAACAAAATACCTAATTTTATTAATCAATAAAAAGGTCAAGTACAAATTTTATGTCCCAGAACAATTACAATGCGTCTACCAAATTGACTTCTAAGGCATACTTCTAACAAGGGGCTTAGTCATCAACTTGGCTCATAATGGTTTAGAGTCTTTAGACTTTAGACATACCATTACGAATACCAACCGAGCTGATTCAGGTTTTCAAGTGCTAGGTTCCCAAATCTGTCCAAAGACATCACAACTCAGTGTTTCCTATCTAGATGGTCAGGATGGAGACAACGTATATCAGGTTTTGAAACCATGCCTTTTCCCATGCATTTAAATTCAGTTTTATATGACAAACTAAAATAAGCAAATATTTCAGTCCTCATTGTTAAGTTTATTAAAGCCCCAAGGTGCACTGAATCACTAAGGTCTCTTGAAGCTATGGACAAGGTGCAAAGCAAGATGTGCACTCTCATAAAGCTCAGAAAATATATAAAACGAATGAATTTATGATGTTCAAGATATATGATAATTAAAATGATACAAAATAA
The DNA here is from genome assembly GCA_025769935.1 of Phoenix roebelenii. Classification (NCBI taxonomy): domain Eukaryota; kingdom Viridiplantae; phylum Streptophyta; class Magnoliopsida; order Arecales; family Arecaceae; genus Phoenix; species Phoenix roebelenii. The sequence goes on from JAOXJJ010000481.1 coordinate 21,987,893, forward strand.
ACATGCACAGACACACACAATACACAGAAATGCAGCATATGGTTGTCATAATAGAAAGCATGCATATAGAAAAAGACATACAACCATCCAATGTTAGAAATATGAGAAAATGTAGGAATATATAAGATAAACATAGAGACAGAGAAAGAGCGAGAAAAGGAGGAAGGTGTAGGTCACATACACACCCAAAGCCCCCCCCCCACACACACTCTAAAAGTATGCCATGAAAGGTGCTACAGAGTTGTGTCCCACTAGTCCTCCACAAAACGGAAATGGATTCTATTAGGAAGGGCCCAAATGATACCAATACACATGAGAATTATCGACAATGTTTGGATCTAACATCAAATACACATGCATGAATCAGACAGGCATATGGGCTGAGGATTTAAACCGCAACAACTAGTGAATGTCCAACGAATGGGTATAAATGTATAATCTTTAGCATATGAAAACTCTAAATATAATTCAATGAAAGTATATAAGTTGGAAGAGCTTGTTCTGTGGCTGGGTTTCCTTAGTGTACGAGAAACTTATTAAACATCTATTATGATGAGGTTGTTCTATATCTGGGTTTCCTTTATGTACAAGGAAACTATTTAATATCTATTACTGTGAGGACCCGTGCGGGCGTCTGTTTAGTCTCACATCAGTTATTCACTGGGTAGATCTTGGGTACTTATATAGGATCAAGGAATCCAAATAATACCTTCCGGGTAGCCATTTTGGATGAGATCCTGAGTTGTTACAAATGGTATCAGAGCGAACCCGACCCATAACCTATGTGGACTAGGGGACACTGCAGCACGGATCCATTGGGGCTGACCACAAGCTAATCGTGATGTTTGTGATTAGATTTGAATAGATATGAACCCTTAGCCTGATTAGGACACCAGGGCTTGAACGGAGGGAGTATGTGAGGATCCGTGCAGGCGTGTGTTTAGTCCCACATCGGTTATTCACTGGGTAGATCTTGGGTACTTATACAGGATCAAGGAACCCAAATAATACCTTCCGGCTAGCCATTTTAGGTGAGATCCTGGGTTGTTACAATTACAATGAGTGAGTTCTGCAGCTGGGTTTTCTTATTGAAGAAGGAAACTTATTTAATATCTATTATGATGAGGGGTCCAGATGATTCTTGAATATAATAACACGTACACACATATAAACATAAATACATACAGACATACCAAGGTACGTAGAACCGACCGAACCGATGTACTAGTGGGGACTGGTATCGATTTGGTACTGGTTGGAACTGGTACGGGACCAGTATCGGTTTCAACTAGTACCGAACCAGCCAACCGCAAAAAAAAAGAAATCTGCGATGCGCTCACATGGACGCGCACGCGTCCGCATTTTAACCATAGTGGCATTAAATGCCCATGCGAGGCCGTGTGGGCTCGCGCTCGCACGCGGTGCCGCATGGGCTCGCTGCCCCGCACGGGGAACTGCATGTGGGCACGGTTCCTTGTGCGTGACATCGCGTGCGGGCACAAGGGATTCCCTGTTTGTGCCCGCGTGGATGCCCTATTCTTTTCTTTTCTTTTCTTTTCCCTTCCCTTCTTTTTCCTCCTTCCCAAACTCTCTTCCTCTCCTTTCTTCTCCTCTCTTCTCCTCTCTTTCCCCCTTCTCCTGCGAGCAAAGAAAGGGCCAGAACCGTGAGCAGGACGGCTGATCCTCATCGGCCCGAGGCTCGGTGCGACAGGTAGGTTTCTTCTCTTCTTCTTCCTTTCTTCCTCTTCTTCCTTTTCTTCTTCGGTGCCGGTATTTGGCTTGTACCAGTTCGAACCGCACCGATTCGCACTGGTACGGGCAAGGAGCCATTTGGTTTCGACTCCAAAAGAGTTGGAACCGAATTCTATGGCTGTACCGTACCGATGCTGGCTGGTACCTGTATGGTACAAGCTGAACGGGTCGGTTCCGACCGGTTCAGCAGATCCTGATACAAATATATATATATATAAACTAGAGATCATTGTGCCATCATGTAGTGCTATTAGGTGTACTTTGGTATCTCTGTAGGTAACTAGAGAAATCGAAAGCAAGTGACATCATCTAGGATAAGCATGTCTATAGTCCATACTCCATAGTAAGGACTTCTTTAGTATAGTACATAGTTATTAATATCTCTAGAACTATTTTCTTTTTAGTTTTATATATTTTAGCTAGCAATCAATTTTTTTATCATTGATATTAATTCCATAATTCCAATAATGGTAGAGAAATTTAAAAGATTACTTTTCGATAATGAATTTCCCATTTGAAAAAGAATTCTACTTAAGATAACTTCAGCAAAATTTGTTTCTAGGAAAATAAAATTTATTTTTACCATGGTTTGCTATACTGTCCTGAACCGCCAGGCCTGGGGCATGCTGAACCGAACTCTCCCATAAATCAAAAAATGCTCCGAATTGGTGCAAACCACTCGGAACTGAGCCATTCAGAGTAAAACCAATGTGAATAGCCCAGTTTGCAGCAGTTCGGTCTAGGTTCATCCCCCATTCCCCCTTTAATAATCATTTTATGCTTTGTATCACTTTAAAACAACAAGATGCATCATTTAGGTTAAAACGAGATCATAGAAGCATCAAAAAAGATCAAAAAATATCAAATTAGACTTAATATTATTGAAAAAGATTGATTACCAATTAATTAAACTTGAAAAACTCAAAAATAAAAAATGGGCATGCCGGTTCTATACCGAACCAATACAGTACCAACCCGCCTGCCGACTGGTATGGATCCTGGTACCGGTTCGGCAAACATTGCTTTATATCATGAATGTCATAGCAACTTGGCTGCTTGTGATCATTTAGCTTCTTCACAATGCAGTCAATTCATCAGTATATATGCTGGTCCTGATACCCATACCCAGCGTCGACGGAACCATCCCGAACTAGGCAGTTCCGATCGTACCAAGCCATCCTAGCGGCGGACCGGAATGGTTCCAGCAATATTTTCGTTTCTGTTGCCAGAACTGTTCCGAACCGGACAGTTTTGGTCGTACCGAGCTGTCCTGGCGACAGACCAAGATGGTTCCGGCAATAGAAATAAAACCCATTGTTGGAAGGAGAGAAGAAGGAAAGAGAGAAAGCAGGAGAGAGGGACCAACAAATGGTATCATATCCTGTAGTGCCACATCCCTAGCCCTGTGAGAATGCTCATGATGAAAAAAATAAAATCAAGCCAGTCCATATCTATGTCAATCTATGAAGATCGGATTGTAATGATAAGGACCAGTATGTCCCTCTCCCCCACCCTCTCCAGCGCTTCCTTTGCTAGTACAGAATAGAACGACACAACACAAGGGTGTACCATACCGTACTGCCAAGCAACTAGTATGGGTTTCGGTATTGGTACAATTAACCTTGGTTTAGTCAGACGGTTCGAACTTCAAATGATTGAACCATGTAGGTCATCAGATTGAATAGGTTTTTATCCAAGGCGACTTGCCAAAGTTGACAGATGGTGGGTTGTATAGCTTGAATAGAGTAGGTTAAATAGGTTTCAGAACATAGGTCTATGTTATGAGTTATGACTGTCCATGTTGTGACTTGTTTCACCTACTAAAGATTTGCAAGGTTCTTTTTGCGAATAGATTGCTGACTTCATTCATGAATTCTTAGAAAAAATAATTAAAGGTCCTTGTTTTGTTTGAAATAGGGGCAACCCCCTGTGGATGGCAGACAAAGTATTAGATGAGGGATTTCGAGACCTCTGTCACCTTGTCTTGCTCTCCCTCCCTCTTCCTCTCTCCCTCCCTTTCTCTCCCTCGCCCTCCATCTCTCTCTCTTTTCCTCTCTGTCCTCTCTCTCCCTCACCGGATTTTTCGAACCGATGGCCAGAACCATGTTGGTTCCTCCCCGATACAATTTAGTAAGAGTCAAATCATTGGACTAAACCGAGTATGACACATCCAACTCAATTGTCAAAAAAGGGCAAAACCAAAAACTTTTCTGCATTCTCGTGCGCAGTTCTCCTTGCAGGGCAACACACCTGCACGTGGTTCCCCACGCGGGGTAGCCCGCCCACACGCGGGGAACCATGCCCGCGCGAGGCAGCGCACCCCCGCGCGGTTCCCTGCGCTAGGAACCGCGCCCACGCACAGTTTCGAACGCGGTTCTACCCTTGTGCAGTTCCCCGCACGGGCCTTTAATGCTACAAAGTGGCATTTAAGCCACTTTGTAGCATCTAACATGGGCGCAGGCTCCCACGGACGTGTTTTTTCCCCTTCCACGCCCCTATATTCGCTGGTTCGGTATTGGTTCAAACCGGTCTGAACCGGTACCGTACCAGTCCGACAGGCGACTGGTACGCCTATCAGTTCTGGTACGGCAAACCTTGGATCACATAATGGGGCTGGTAGGAATTGTGGGTATAGGAAAACTGTATCTTGTGCAAACAAAGGTGTAAGAGTCAAATCATGAGCGGACAAAGACAAATAGCTAAATCTTATAGGAATGTGGGACCGCACAATCCCATATTAGTAGAAGGTGTAAAAGGTTCAATCCGAGGGACTAGAGGCAAGGTTGTCTGAATCTCGTAGGGATGGGGGTAGGACCATTGGAAACCATGTAAATGGTTGCATATGAGGAAGATTCTCGAGTAGATAGAGGAAGGGGAGGCTAAATCTCAAATGGGTGAAGACTAAGTTGCCGCATCTGATGAGTCGGAGCAAAGGGAAGCTGGTCTCAAAGAGATGGAGGCATAAAGAATATGGGCCTATTTCTCTTCTTTTACTAGGTGGTGCAAGATTTAGCACTCTAAGATGGGTAAAAGAGGGAGAGAACAATTGAATATGCCCTAAGAAAGAACATCTAAATTACAATTTGTTAGGGAGGAAATATGGGAGATCGAAGGGATTCTATGATTAGGATTAGGATCTGGATTGTTTGACTTATTATTAACTCACCATCAAATCAGAACCCATGATTCAACTACCTCAGTGGTTTAGTCCAGGTCAATGAGTTCAAAAACAAAAATAGCAACAACATAACACTTATCACGAAAGACATTTAGATTAACCATCACTTCAATTTTAAGCTTGTTTGGACAAACCTGGAAGGTAACAAAAACTGGCCTCAACCAAACATACTAGCCAGAAGGTTATAACTCAGGTCCCTTGGCCCACCTAAAGTACCCAAAACCTCCCATGTGTACACATGATATGGGACCAAGCACATGCTCACACAAGTTCTCAAATGGAAGACTATTACTTAACCAAAACATAAGCAGATACGCTCATTTGACCACGTTTTACTCAAATAATAGCCAACCAAAACATAAAAAGCTAGTTGATGTTAATAGATAATAATTGTTCACGATAAATACAAGTTGCTAGATAAGTGGAATAAAAAACAAACAAGCTATTTTCTTAATGGAGAAACTATTAGTCACTTGAGATAATGACAAATCTTAAAGAAGAAATGTAAAACTCTTGATTAATAGAGACAACTTCAGCAATAACACAAACAAGAAACCATCTAATTTGCCAAATTTAAAAGGAAAGTGTTAGACCTTACTTTCATATAGCGTGCTAAAAATCCAAGCTCTTGCTGGTTACTACCTACATTATCATAAACCATAAACTTATTGAAGATAAGTGCTAATAACCAAAACTATTAGGAAAAGGCCTTCATGAGCTATAGCAAGTAATACAATCAAAGAATACCAATTAATACACAAATGGAAGAGGGCTAGCAACATACCTTGATCAGAGTCAATGCTAGATGAAAGTTTAATACATGGAACACAATCAACCCTTTCATCTTCAGCCCTCAAAAAATCAAATATTATCAAAGCAACAAATGCTGTAACTTGCAAAAGGAAATCCAAGAGAATAGCTAATGCTGCACAAGAGCAGATCAGGGTGATTAAACCCTAGCATCAAAGTAAATCACAGTGAATGCAAGATTGAGGATTTAAAGTGATCTAACCAGCAAACATGGAGAACACACGACAAGCCGGCATCGGGATAAAACTACCAACGGCGAAGGCTAGAATTTCAGATAAACTAGCAAGGGTAATTGATGGTCCAACTTCCACAAGTGCATTACATATCCTCCCTTCTAATGGCAACTCTAGTGGTTGGCGTTTGACAGCATGCACAAGTATACACATATTATCAACTCCGACCTGATATACATGACATATGACAAAAACATTAAGTGATTCTAGGTTGCTAAGATAAATGGTACAAGAAAGCAATGTAAAGTGGACATGCTTGCACATGAAATAAAAGAGAAGCTATCTTGTTCTTAATTGAGAAATATCTTAGAATTTTATAGTTTCTGATGTGATCCAACTCCTAAATCTAGAATTTGGAGTAAAGCTGCAATGTCAACTTTTTATTTCTATGGAGTTTTAAATTTGATTACTTTTATTGAACCCAAATGGGAATAGTATCTTATTAACATGTATAACAAGTAATGTCAAGTAAATTTTCTTAAATGATATTGATATGAATAATAAAGCCTATGTAATTGAGTAAGCTTTCTGCTAAGTGGGTAGTATGCATACTCAAACATAAACTACCAAACCAATGTACTAGGGAAATGACTTCAATGGATGGACCTTTGTAGCCTATAGATAGATGCTAAGGAAGGTCAATCAAGGACATGTGAAAGAGTTTGGCCTTTTCAGAGAGAGATAATAGAGTGAGAAAGAGAAGAGAAGAAGGAAAGTCTTGACAGAAATCTTATGTTTTCTTTTGAATAATCATTTTCAATTTTTAAAATCTGTTACTTTAAGGTCTTTTTAACTTCTTAGTCAATTTCAAGTTCATATGATTTCTCGAAGTTCTAAACCTCAACATTATTTTCAATTTTCGAGTTTCTTTCAAAATTTCAGACTTTACAATTGGCTTCTAAGTTGATGTATTTTTGTATGTAAAAATCCATCATTAGCTGCAAATTTCTTGACATATGATGTGACAACCCAACCTATCACTTGAAAATTATGTATATATGTGGAAGTGCAAAGTATCATTAAATATCATTTTAGCTGACATGCTTTGGAGACTAATTCATAAGACATTTTTAATCGATTTTTGAATTTTAGTAATGTTTAGGTACAATTGGATTTATGAAACCTTAATATTTGAGAACCGACTAAGTAACCTACTTATTGGAACTCTTTCCCAACCGACTAAATTGCATGCTTGACCTTGTGGGCCCTACTTGTGACCAAGTGAAGTTGGCTCCACCTTTTGCTGATCCACCCACCTCTTAGCCTATACATAGAGGCAAGGAGGGCAAGTAAAGGATCATAGAGTCTTAAATATGCTTTGCATCTAACTTTTGAGATAAATCCATTTTAGATCAAATATTCTTTTGATAGTCTAAGGGTGAGTTTGGGGTTGCTTCACGAAAACACTTTCTCTAAACTCTTAAAGTAAAGAAGTTATTTTCCAAAAACATTGTTGTTTGATAACAAACATGAGACTAGACTTTTTTTAAGAAGAAGTATGAATTGTAGTTTAAAAAATAGCTGCACTTCAAGATGCACAAAACCTATGGCGTGACTCCATTCTCCCATATGCCTTCATGCATTCTCTATTTAATATTCTTCCCATCTCGATACATGACTCCTGCCTCTCCTCCATCCCTATGTCTTATCTTCTCTAACCCTTCCACCGGCAGCTTTCTCATACTTTCATGAAAACCAAGTCTCTTCTACAAAATCCTTCTACCTCTTCCCCTCTTGAAGATTAGAAAGAACGTGATCATCTCTTATCGATCTATCTCTTGCTTATTTTCCTTTACGAATTTCTTCCTGCATGATCTTGCAAAAGATGATGGTATGTTCCTATTTCCTTTTTCTTTTTTATTTTTGGAGAGATTCCCATTGTGTTTTCTTTTGCATGTGCTGATTATAACAACACATTCTCTATTTTATTTAGATCTGTCCTCCAAGAAGATTGATATATATATATATATATATATATATATATATGCCACTGTTTTTTTTTTAGATTGTTTAACCTAGTACCAATACTTTTTTGTTCAGAAAGTTATTGATTTGCTATGCTATTTAAGTTTTTGGGTTAGTTTTTGCTACCTTCTAAATAAAAAGAGACCATTATAGATTGGAGAACTTAAACAAAGATGACATAGGAAAAATAGAAAGAATATAAGCAAACGTTCTGCTGACACCCTTCCTTGCCTCCCTAATGGATGTCAAGATCCTTCACACCTTCTACATTGGCAAGTCAAAAGAAGTCAAGCCATGCACTTGGCATGGTGCTCGTATAACAAACAAGAATGCACACCTTTACCGAGACACAGAGAGAGAACTAATAACAAATCTCGAGTAAAAAGACCCATTTAGGGGTCATATAAGAATTTTTGTAGTTATATGAAAGTTGAAACATTCTACAAGCCATCCTGTCCTTGATATATGGAAGTTTGGAAGCCATCCTGTCCTCTTCAAGCTACCAATGCTACCTCACACTATTAAAGTTTTGTAGTCTCACTAGAAGAGAAACAATATAGCTAGTAGGTTACAAGATGTGTGGATGTAGTTGTTTTTGGCCATTGCATGAGCATTATGGAAGGAACATAACCGAAGAATGCCAAAATCCATGATAAGAGAAGCTACATAATGTTTTCAGCATAGGGAAAATTGGTCAACGAGACTAAGAGAAACATGCATAACATGGTCAAAGGTGCTTTAACTAATAAGTTGTATTTTGTATTCTATCTTAACTCCAATCCTTATCTTTTGCCTTATGCAATGTCTGCTACTGACCTATTCCATTTTGAACTAACCGTACCTTACCATACTAGTAAGGTACCAATATAGTATATAGGAACAATTTGGTATATGAGCCGAACCAGTCCATACTGAACCGAACCGAGTGGAACCACCTTGTACTGGTAGATTTTAAGTAGTATCATCAATAGGAGTGAGAAAAAAAGTGTTGACAGCCTATCCTTATATGGAGTATATATCGTGCCATACCAACCATATCATATTGAACTAATAACATACGAATATGGTTCCCATTACTGGTTTTAGGGAATTGGTTCTATTTGTTGCCTTACTTCGGCATCATACCACTCAACTTTTCTTATAATCACTTCTTATCATTCATTATCTCGATGAAGAGTTTTAGGTTGGCTAGCCCCTCCTTTTCTTGAAATCAAAAATGTGTTTTCTATCAAGTATCAACCACATCAAATACATAAAATACCACAAACCATTCAAAGGAGCCGGTGAACAATATCTTTACGTTCATATGGTACACGTTGAGTACTAAATATGAAAATTGGAGGTGATCAAACCCATTGCGGTGAAAAGAGTTTGGTTTCTTCCAAAGTTTGTTGTTCCGATACTAGAGACCAATACGATCGGTTGATGGCACGATTCGGTACAACCCCATGCCGTTCTGTGCCAGGCCCGTACCGACATAGTAGAGAGGGGAGGGAGGGGGAGAGGGAGAGAGGGAACAGGAGAGAGGAAAAGAGAGAGGGGGGAGGGAGAGGGAAGAAGGGAGGTAGAGATCTGGGGTAGGATATCATATTTTGTAGTATCATATCGTGATATCATATTGGACTAGGATAACTGGACGATGCTAGTTTCGTGGTTGTCAACCCGTCTAAAGTACTATATTGTCATTTATAAGTGAAGGGATCTGGCACTTACCAATGTATGGTTTAGTTAGCTGTGTCTAGTTAGAGGAGAAAAACGGAAAAATAGTTAGAGGATAGTTAATTTTCAGTAATTTGGCAACCAAAATAAATTCAGAGAGTAAAAAGGAATCTATTTTCATTTGGTGAGTTTGAGAGGAAAAGTAAGCCCCTAAAGCATGCAAGAGAGGATTTCAGATCTTTCTAGTTTTCTATTGAAGTAATTTACCTTTATTTGAACTCTATTTGGATTACCGCATATAAGCCTTCTGAACTTATCATCTGGCAAATCTTAGTGAATAGGAATGTCGTACACTTTACCAAGTTTGGACCACTCAAATCCACACCGGTTCATCAAAAAATTTTGGTCGAGTTCATCTAATTAGAATATCAAGTTTCCAAGTCTCATCATTTACTAGAAGATGACAATCCAAATGATCTTAGATTTTTGTGTAACACGTGAATGTTAGGGATAGTTTTGGTAACCCGTAGTCAATGATCTTAGATTTCCATATAACACGTAAATGTCAGAGATAGTTTTGGTAATATGTAGTCAATGATCTTAGATTTCCTTAGAATAAAATAAAAAAGGAGCCCAAATTTTATGCGAAGTCAGCAAATTTTATGGCAAATCTTAGTGAATAGGAATGTCGTACACTTCACCAAGTTTGGACCACTCAAATCCACACCGATTCATCAAAAAATTTTGGTCGAGTTCATCTAATTAGAATATCAAGTTTCCAAGTCTCATCATTTACTAGAAGATGATGACAATCCAAATGATCTTAGATTTTTGTGTAACACGTGAATGTTAGGGAGAGTTTTGGTAACTCGTAGTCAATGATCTTAGATTTCCATGTAACATGTAAATGTTAGAGATAGCTTTGGTAATATGTAACCTGATGGATCTTTGTTTAGAACAAAATAAAAAAAAAGGAGCCCAAATTTTAAGCGAAATCAGCAAACCACTTGCCGACTTCATTTAAAATTTTCAAAGTAAAAAAAGAGCCTAGACGAACCCCTGTTTCGAACGAAATAGGAGTCCGAAGGGCGGAGCCCCTACTCCAACCCTCCGATGGCCCTCCCCCCTCTCCCTTCCTCCCCCACTCTCTCTTTTTCTCTCTTTCCTTCTCCCTCCCCCCTCCTGCCGACTTCTGGTTTTGAATGGCAAAACCATCCCGGTCTGCCGCTGGCACGGCTTGGTACGCTATGAACTAGGCATTCTGGACGGTTCCACATTTCTTAGTTTCTTCTACTGTCTCACCTGGAACTACTCTCGATCGTCTCAATAGTGGTGATTTTACTATGCTCCATTATATCACCCACCATCCACTATAACTACTTATTGGTCGGGTTTTATTTCTTAGTTTGTTCTGCCCACTAAAATTCGAGGGAAGAAGAGTAGGGCTTCAAATGCAGGAATTGGTGGAAATCAAATCCGTTCACATTTGCTTTAGAGGGTTTGTTCCTTGAATATCTCACCTTCAAATGCTCAACTACTTCTTTTGTGCATTTGCCAATATTTAGTGGAACCAATGACGGTTTTCGAGTGCTGGTGCTAGTTCAAGGAAGTTATTCTACCTTACAGTATGTTTGCTTTTCTCCTATACATATCTCTATGTAAACTGCCGCATAAATTGCCCAAATTACATCATTTTGTTCTAGCAATTTGCATGAAAATAAAGAAATTTATATCGACATGTTTTTCATGCAATATGTAATCTATAATGTGAGGGTCAATTTCTTAGATTCCGCATTCCAATATTTCAGCAATCATAAATTATTTAATCAATCTTCTGTTTTTTCCATCTGGTTGCTTGAAGTTAACATATTCTATTTTAATATGAATATAACTCATATGTAACATTTCATAAAAAGCTAGAATCACATTCTGTTTATTTACTTTTAATACATAAAATTGTTTTATGTGCATCAATTTAATTTTGAATAACATTAGGACCATATGGCAAACCAACAATGGCAAGTTCGCATTTCAGCTCCTAGAACAGAAGTCTATAGGACACCAAAATTACATAAATTATTTGTTATTTGTGTGTAGAAGTAATAGCTGAAAATAGACCTGGGACACACCTAAACAAGGAAGGCTGGAAGAATGTTAAGGATGGATTTCAGAGGACTGGCCTAAGAATTCATAAAGATCTATGTTTGCTGCATAAAATTCATAAAGATCTGGCTCATTTGATGAACAATGTTAGCAAACATATACTTTCAATTTGGTATTACCAAACACATGTTTTCTTTCAGAAGCACTTATTTTAGAAAATGTGATTTTGTCATTTGAGTTTACAGAACACATTTTGTAGTGATAAATTCACTGTACAAAAGGGCTTCCATAGAGGTGCTTGCTATAAAGTACATTTTCATAAACTGAAGCAGCACTAAGTGTATCCTAAAACCACTAGTGGCTTTTTGAATGTGAGGTTTATATTAAATTTTGGACTTTATTATTGATTTTGTTTCTAAAGCTGTTTCATATTTTTATGAATTTTACTTGGCCTTTGGTCCTATACTACCATGAAATCATGTTTTAGTTTCTAAGCGAAACCATGAAATTGCATTAGTCCTCTAATTGACATTTTGAAATCATGTTTGGCTTCAGACTCTTCTCACTAGAACCTCTTTTACATGCATTTCTTTTTGAAGCTCCCTGAAAAATGCTTCGTCTGATATTTGTGAGCACTTTCAAATACAAGGCAAGTGACCCAATTGAAGAACATGAGTGGACCCCAAGCCAAATGGCATATAGGTAGACACCCTCGATTTATCACTGAGAAACCTCTGGCTTTGTTGGATCTGTGGCCTCATTTGCATTAGCAATGAGGATATATGTGGACCCAGTAGGAGTGACCTCATGCAAGATTGATAAGGAACACAGCCATGTGGTATAAGTGGAACCTGAGGATATGAGTGTGCTTGTCCAAATTACCAGTGAGGATAGGAGGGTGGCCTCGCTTGCATTCACAATGAGGATTTAGTGGCCTCGAGAATATAAATGAAAATTTATAAGATGATGTGAAAGTGAAACCATATGAAACATCAAAATTTGATATAAAGTGTGCTTTCGATTGTTTCTTCGTTTCTTCCATGATAGTGGATTTTAATTTCAAGAATTTTCTTACCAAAGTGATTTAGTGAACTTTCCATGGTTCACCATATTAGCCCGAATCGGACGATACGGGGCATACCGTACCGTATCGGTTCGGTACTGGTACATGGCACAAGAGGCATACTGATATTCGGTACGTCGAAAAAATTTCGTACCATACCATACCGACACAGTGCTAGCATGACACCGGTATGATATGCAGAAGTATAGGACTTATATGTACTCATCATGGTTTGCCGTACTAATCCGAACCAAACGGTACAGAGCTTACCATACTGTACTGGTTCTGAAGTCGTACAGACACTCGGTATGCCAAAAAGACCTCGTATACCTTTTTGGAACTCATCAAAGATCCATAGATCATAGAAATTATGTGCTCCTGTGTAGTCGTCTTTTCTAAAGCTGGCATAATATATCTTGAGTACCTTTTCCACCTAAAAGATCTTGTACCAATACAGTGCTAGTGTGGCACCGGTATGGGGCTCAGTACTGTGAGATGGTGAACATTGGTGCCAACCAAGGTCTACTGAACCGGCCTGTACCATCCGGTTCAGCCTATACCAAACCAGTACAGCCCCTGGTTGGCACGATACAGTCTTAAAAAATGGTTCTGGCCTCGAAGCGGTTCCACGTTCATACCGGTGCGAACTGGTTCACCGCTCCCGCGCGCGCTGGGCAGCGCACCTGCAAGCGGGTCGTCGCGCCTGCGTACGGGGCAGCGCCCTGCGTGGGTGCGAGCCGGGAACTGCACCCGCGCGGGGTTCCCTACAACGAAAACTGCGCCCGCGCGGGGCAGAGCGTCTGCGCGGGTGCGAGCGATGAATCTTGTGCCCAGCTCACGCCCGCACACGGATTTCTGCACAGGGAACCGCGCCCACGGCCGGTTCCCCAGCAGGGAATAGCGCCCGTGCGCGATTCCCTGTGCGGGGCAGCGTGCCCATATGGGGCAGCCCGCGTGGGCTATTTAAATGGCCTGCGTGGGTTGTTTTTTATTTTTGCGTCCGCGGACTTCGCTGCTCTGTTAGCCGGTTCGGTACCAATACCGGTGTTCACCGGTACATCGGTATGGTCGGTATGGCAGATCTTGTACTAACAGTAATAATCAACGCTTGCTAACTCACTATGCATCAGAATTATTGCAAAATAGTCGAGAGAAGTTCAATTTCTCTAAGTAATACCATCATATGGATGTGATGGGACAGAAATTAATTACGTTCTGGCTAAATTCATAGAGTAAAACATAGAACTGAAATTTTGCAGAAAGGTAACAAACTTACAGCTAGAACAAGAAAGGGAATCACTTCCATTATAATTAGTGTTGACTTAACTCCAATGGCGCTAAAGAATCCAACTGATCCAAGAACAGAAAGCATAACAAGAACAACTCCTGACAGGCCAAGTAATACCTGGAATACAGCAATCAATTTGCCAAAAATACACACAAGATCAAAGGACATAATAACAAAACATCAAGTAGAAACTATTTATTGAGGAAAAAGAACGTAAGTTTGGAACAACAAATTACATTACCATGGAAATTTCCATTTCCATAGGAAAGATTTTTAGACAAAAGGCATTTTCAAACAGCTTAGTCTGAGAACATGACCTTAACCCATGTTCAAGCTTAAGATGAAAATATTGCTTCAATAATGCAAGTTTGGCTCATGCAATAATTGATTTGCCCATAGTAAGTAACAAGATATGGCTCAGTCCAGGAGCAGCTATAACAAGTAGACCATACAGAGATGTGACAAATGATAAGATTATAATACTCATGTATATAATGAAGCCAACATGTGTCAACAAACAATATAGTGTTGCACATAGTACCAATTATAATCAACAACAGCATGCCACAAGAGTCAGACCATATTAAGCCAACCAAGTGTAAGAAGGAAAGCATGCATGGAGTTGCGGAAGGTACATTTGATAGTTAGCATGAGAAATTCCAAAAATCATGGCTTATGGAATATTTAGTGGATATAGAAAAAAAGGTTGGGTCTAAACTTCAATTTATATACTAAGCAATTATATTCCAACCCACTTTTCTCTAAGTTTTCGTCCTCTCCAGATCTAAACCATGGCTGTTTGAGCATGGATTGGAGGGACTGGGGCCTATCAAAATAAATGTTGTTTCAGGACATAATTGGAAGTTCAAAAAATAGAAAGAAAATCCATGAAACTGAGATTATGGTGATCCTCATCCTAAAACATCACATTTTGGGTTAATTTTTATATTGAAAAAGGGTTCTGATTCTTAGGAATCATAAAATCATGTAGACCCACAGCCCAAGTCTCTATTATGCCCATCTGTAAGGCGATGTCCTTAATTAAAAAGGGGGCAATGCCTTTGTTTCTACTTGCACTCGGCAGCCAGCCCTCTCCATTGCCCCTCATATTCCCTCCCTCTCGCATGTGCCCAAAAGCCACCATATTGAGTCCCCCATCGCACCTCCTATCTCTCATTCTCTCTTCCCTCTCACTCACTCTCCCTCACTCTATTTCCCTTCCCCTTTCACACTTTCTCTATCTATTTCTCTCCCTCTTTCTCCTACTCCCTCACTCTTTCCCTCTTATTCCCTCACTCTCTTGTGGAGAAAACCAGTAAAAGGTAAGCGGCCTGGCTGTCATAACAACAGTTCTTTCTACATTATAACAATTGTTATTTTAGCAATTCAAGTTGCCAGAAATTTTAGAAATTATTCTAAAATATTAAATTGGAACTAATTCGGTACACTTGTGATTTTGAGTTATGAGGTTATGGGGGGATCCTTGCGAAGCAGTTAGTCTACTTAATTGTCGGCGTTTCAAAGGTAAGTATCTAAAATATTTTCTTAAAATTTTGAAAATATGTTATGCCAAATGACATGCAAATAATCATAATTTGAAATTTGATTGCATAAGAAAATCATTTCAATATATGAACTAAATTCTTGAATTTATTACTATAGAATATATTCTACAAAAATTCTTAATTCATGATTGGTGCATATTAAATTATATGTTTTAAACTAGCTGCATTGTTTCTACATGTTATTGTGAAAATCTTTCTACTATTCACATAAACTAGATCAAGAAAGCAAGTTTATTGAAAGTCCTTTGCAAATCAGGTGGCAAACATCACTTGGTTTAAACCGGCCTAGAATCTTCACCATGTCTAAGTTACCCAACACAACCATATTGAAAAGAAAAGATGCTTCAAACTAAAATATAAAGCTTCATGCAAAACAATACAGGGTAATCCTAGATATGAAAACATACACATATTGGTTATAGTGAAATAATGAAGAAAACAAATTATAAAGTGATCATACCTTAGATGAAACAATAAAGGAAGACATACGAGGACTATCACCCAGTGTGAAAGATATGTAAGCAAACATCACAAGATAGCTTACCTGTTTCAAATTCAGAAGTGAAAAATAAGTTAACTAGATAGAACTCCACCTTCCGAAAGGGCTGCAAACTATATAATTTCAAGGAAAAAAATCAAATTGGCATTGCACAGGAAATACTGACCACTATAGTGATTACATCAGCAGCACTTTCTCTTTTCAGTTCTTCCTGGATAGAACTTTCCGATGAAAAAGAAAGAGTAAGATTTTGCAGCTGTACCATTGGTTGTAACTCTTCCTGCCATGTATGTTCAAACCATATATGGAGATTATTTGAGAAACTGTACAATGTGTGAACCAAAAATAAGTGGCAGATGCTCATTCTCTATAATAGTGTGACCTATGTATGCTATAATATACCGAACCAGGCAATACGAGGTGTACCGTACCATACCAGTTAGGTACCGATACACCATAAGAAGGGTGTACTGACACTCGATATGCTAAACTGGCCCCATACCGAGCATACCGATACAGTGACAAGGTGGCACTGTTATAGGGCCCGGTACCGAGATGGCATACCTTGGTATGGCCTCTATAAAATATATGTAAAACAATTAGAATGAACTATGATTGAGAAAAAGTTGCCCATACAAGTGATTATTCATCTAAACTATCTCAATTAATATGCATGCCCATTGAAAAACTTTACTTGCAACACAACATGAACATTAGTGAGCAAGGTCTGCCGTACCGGTACCGGTCAGTGTACCGGTGGCGGCCCGGACCGGTACGGACCGGTACGGCAGACCATGTTAGTGAGTGTACACCCTTTCTCCAAATTCTATAAAATATATAATGATATGTCACAACTAATCATCATCAAGCAGAAGTTATGGCCAAGCCTTATTGATAACTAAGTTCTAACTAATTTTTAGTTCTATTGGTTCCTGTTCTTTTGAGAAGATGGCTAAATGATACACTAGAACAAGTGTTTTCATGATATTAGACACATTATATAGAAGAGCAGGGACATCCATGAAACATCTGTTAGAAAACTAGAGCAAGGAAGATAAACAGTGGCAGTCAGGATTATGTATGATGAAATTTAAGAATTTAGGATAATTCATAAAGCAAATATTAAGTTTACACAATTTTAGAATACAATTATCAGCAAAAACAGCAACCAAGCATGTGACATGAGTGTCAAAAGCAATAATGTTTAGTTTTGCAGGAAATATTTTCAGCAAAATAAGAAGGAAAAATAAATCAAAGCAACAACAAAAGAACACAGAATTTTATGTGGTTTACCAAAGACCTGCCTACGTCCACAGAGCATGCACCTATTTCACTGTGACAAAAATTGAGAAAAATATGAGGAAAATTCTTTCCTGAACCCTTGTACACCCCTCTCAACTATCTCTCTCTCTTAATCCATGAAGAAGCAATATGATGCCTTACAATATGATTTGGTGCAAATAGAATAGAACCCTAAATAAACGTAGGCTATCCCACAACCATTAGATTAAAACCCAATCTAACAGTTGTAATAAAAGACAAAAATAACAATCTCCATCTTGGCTTTTGTTATAGCCACCCTAAAGATCATATTGAACTGTAAGCTGTATTATGATTGTAATCTTGCAGCAAAATCCTAGATGCCCACCCCCACACTCAGGGATGGCTTCATCAACCTCAATAGTATGAAAGCATGATCAAGTCCAGGCAATGCTTGAACTTGTTTGAAGTTACAGACTTTGTTAATGTACTAGCTGCATTGTTAGCTGTAGGAATTTTCACCAAATTTACCTTACCTTGCTCAACCCACTTGCAACCAATCACCTTGCACAATTTTGGTATTTCAACAAGCTTCCAGCCCTCAGGCAAGGTTTGCCGGACCGACCGTACCGACGTATTGGTGGATACCGGTACCGGTTTGGTACCCGTTCGGACCAGTACCAAACCGAAGCTGCACGCGGAAACGCAATACGCGGACACGAAAAAAAAACTACGCATCCCCGTGCATCCGCATGCAGACGCGTTAAATGCCACAGAGTGGCATTAAATGGCCCACGCGAGTTGTCAGCCCACGTGGGCGTGCTGCCCCGCATGGAGAACTGCGCGCGGACGCGGGGAATCGCGCGCGGGAGCAATTCCCTGATGGAAAACCGGCCGCGAGCGCGGTTTCCTGCGCAGGGAATCGCCCGTCTGCGTGCAGACAAAAAAAAAACTACGCGTCTGCGCGCGGACGCGTTAAATGCCACTCTATGGCATTAAATGGCCCACGCTGCCCCATGCGGGAAACCGCGCTCGGGCGCGTTCCCAGCACGAAGAATCGCGCGCGGGCATGTTCCAAGCATGGAGAATCCTGCGCGGGCGCGGTTCCTAGCATTAGGAACCGCTCCTGGGGAACCGTGCGTGAGCATAGTTTCCAGCTCACGCCTGCGTAGGCGCTCTTTCCCGCGCAAAGGCGCTCTTCCCCGCGCGCAGAAAAGCCACGCTTGGGCCGGTGCAAACTAGCCCGGTTCGCACCGGTATGCATCGGTTCAAGTATAG
Source organism: Phoenix roebelenii (assembly GCA_025769935.1). Lineage (NCBI taxonomy): Eukaryota > Viridiplantae > Streptophyta > Magnoliopsida > Arecales > Arecaceae > Phoenix > Phoenix roebelenii. The sequence continues at coordinate 22,006,546 of JAOXJJ010000481.1, forward strand.
AATCAATCGGAACTGAATTTATATGTTGTACCATACTGGTGCCTGTCGGCACCGGTTCGGTATGGGCTGAACCGATCGGAACCGGTTGGTTCAGTATTCGTTGCTCCCAGATATTATTTTGGCGTAGAGATTCCATCATATCCATCATAGCCTGCATCCATTTCTCAATATCACGGCTCCTGACTTCATCAACATAACAAGATGGATATCCATAGCCTGAAACTAATGCAAAAGCAACCATGTGTTCAAAACTGTGAGGCCCAATAGTCCCACATCGGAAAGACTCGTTCTAGAGCCTGGGCATATGAGGCGGGTGTCTCCAAATCCTGCAAACGCGTTTTGGGAAGAAAACAAAACTGGGAAGGGGTGAGGGATGCTTGCGTGAAGCCCTAGAACCGGACAATATCTGGTTTCTCCCCTCATGTGGCCCCCACGTGGGCACTAGGTGCCTCACGTGTCCTGTGCAGGCGGGGATGTGACATTTGGTATCAGAGCCGATGACGACTCTTGTCCGATGGTGGGAAGGGTGTGAGGCCCAATAGTCCCACATCGAAAAGACTCGTTCCAGAGCCTGGGCATATAAGGCGGGTGTCTCCAAATCCTACAGACGCATTTTGGAAGGAAAATGAAACCAGGGAGGGGTGAAGAACGCTTGCGTGAAGCTCCGGAACTGCACAATATCTGGCAGGGGAGCCCCGCGGTCCCTCCTCATGTGGCCCCCAGTGGGCACTGGGTGCCTCACGTGCCCAGTGCAGGCGGGGGCATGACAAAAACCATACGCGACTAGTGGTTTATGGGATCTTTTCTCCCTTCCAATAAATAAACTAGTTGGTTGCTGCTCCTGATCAATACTACTAGATGACTTCACTTGAGAAGATGTCAGTGCATCATCCTCCCTATCGGATTTAGATGTCTCATCTACCTCCACCTAGACTGAGATTTTATCTATGCGAGCCTCGACTTGCTTATTGACTTCATCACTACCCACATTCAGCATATATTTTTCATCAAAGACAACATCCCTGCCAATCAAAAAAAATTGTGCAATTGGATCCCAAAGTTTGTAATCCTTCATGCCTTTCTGGTATGAAGGATTACAAAAATGCACTATCTAGACTTTGTTCCCAATTTTGACCATTGCTGATCCTGCACAAAAATATAAACCAAACATCCAAATATTCTTAAATTAGAATAATCAACTGGGTTACCTATCCAAACCTCTTAGGGCACCTTTGAGTCAATAGGTGAAGATGGTGACCTGCTAACTATGTAGCACACCATGTTAACAGCTTCAGCCCAGAAAGATTTAGGCAAAACTGCAGCTTTTCAACATGGTCCTATTCATTCTCTCTGTAACACTGTTCTATTGTGGTTCACCTCCTGTAGTGAAATGCTTGGTTATCCCTTCATCCCTGCAAAATCTGAGAAAAGTGTCATCTTTATATTCTATCCCACCATCTGTCCTTAGATATTTAATCTGTTTCCATTCTACTCTTCAACTTTTGTTTTCCACTGCTTGAATATGCTAAACATCAGACTCTTGTGCTTCATAAACTAGAACCAAACTTTCCAAAAGAAATCATCAAAAAAAGTCACAAAATACACAAAGCCACTTTTAGATGGAGTTGCTATGGGTACCCACACATCAGAGTGAATGTACTCCAATTTATCCTTTGTTATATGCTGGCCTGTATTGAAACTGAATTTGCTTTGTTTTCCATACAGACAATATTGGCAAAAAATTGAGCTTCCAAAATTTTACCTCATCAAGCAAATTCCTTCTGTGGAGTTCCTGCAGACAAGACATAAATGTCGTAGAGTGGTATTGTCAATATCTGAAACTATAGGAATAGTAACAGCTGCTCCATGTGTAACAGTACTCCCTACCAAAGTATATAAACTATCTTTCTTTTTTCCTTCATGACAACCAATGCCCCTTTAGTGATTTTTAGGACCCCATCCATTCCCTTGAATGAAAAACCATTATATTCCAATGTACCCAAGAAAATTAAATTCTTCTTCAACTTAGGAACATGCATCACATCATCGAGCGTACAAACCACACCATCAAAAATTTTAATTTTAATAGTCCCAATTCAAATGGTCTTGCAACTAGCATCATTACCCAGAAGAATTGCTCCACCATTATAAGGTTTATAGGTGTCAAACCATTCCTTATAAGGATAAATGTACCCAAGATATTTAGTACCTGAGGGAACTACTTGTATATCACCAGCAATATCAGAACCATCCTCTGCAATGCTGGCTTGAACAGAATTGGACTTTCCTGTCTTTTCCTTTTCCTATTGGTCTCGCTTCCTCTGAAGACAATTTCTTTTCAGATGTTTTTCCTTCTGGCAATAATAGCACTCAAATATTCTACTGCTTTTAGCTCATGATTTTTACCACGACTTTCCCTTGTTACCAAAACCCTGGTCTCTACCTCTTCTGCATTTTCGGCTTGAATCACCTCTAGCCACCAACCCTTTACTTTAGGAATTAAGAACTGGCTTTAATATTATAGGTCTCCCTAAGAGGCAGTTACCTTGTCAACAGTAACTGTTTACTTCCCAACCAAGTAGTCACAAAAGCATCAAAGGAAGGTGGAAGAGAAGATAAAAGAATGAGTGCCTTGTCTTCCTCATCTATCTCAACCCCAACACTCTGCAAAACCGAGTGATGATTATATTGGCAATGTTAATGTGATCTCTGACATCCATAACTTCCTCCATCCGCAACTCATATAATTATTTTTCAGGTAAAACCTATTTGTGAGCGACTTTGACATATAAATATTTTCTAATTTTTTCCACATCACAGAGCAGAAGTTTCATTCATCAAGCTGTATTTTATATCAGATGTGAGGCTCAAGCAGATGGTGCTCACTGATTTCATCTCCAAATCTTCCCAATCTTCATCAGACATTTCTTCTGGCTTTTTCTGTTTGCCTTGCAGTGCTTTGATCAACCCTTGCCGTACCAAAATATCCTTAATCGTGCTTTGACGCACGCTAGAGTTGTCATTTCCATCAAAGGGCTCCACCTCAAACATTGCAGTTGAGACTTCTGTTATCATGCGGAATTCCAACAATCAAGAAGTATAATAAATCTGTAATAAAACCATGCCTGAAACAACTGCAGATTCTGTTCCATGTTTGACAACCCTCTGCAAATTCAGATCTTGGATTTTGAATACTACAAAAATCTTGATTCTAGTTATCCCTAGCCAAACCTAGAGCTTTGATACCACTTGTTGAGTTCTGCAAGAAATATTCTCAGCAAAACAACAAGGAAAAATAAATCAAAGAAACCACAAAAGAACACAGAATTTTATGTGTTCAACAAAACCTACCTACATCCACAGAGCGTGCATCTTCTTATCTATGAGAAAAATTTAAAAAATCTTGCTTAGATTTAATTACAAACCAAGTCCTATAACCCTTGCACACCTCCTCTCTCAACTCTCTCTCCCTCATGAAGAAGTTATATGATGGCTCACAATCTGTTTTGGTGCAAATGGAATAAAACCCTAAATAAACTTAGATAATCCCACAACCTCAGATTAAAATCTAATTTGAAAATTTTAATAAAAGGCACAAAAATAACAAATAAAAATAACAACAATAAAGATAGAACGACTATTATGTAGTAGCACCCTGAGGTTTGTTGTCATGGTACCGGATCTCGTACTAGTGGCATCCTAATACAGTATTAGTATGATTAGTTCAAAATCCAATTCAGTGTACAAAGTGTCGGTACACCCACCATACTTCGGCACGCCCATCATACTGCATACCGGTTCGATTTTTATGGTATTGATATGATACAGTTGGTACGTATCGATACCTACCAGTATGGCAAACCTTGACTACATCGCAATATGGTCAAAAACAAATTAGATGTTCAGGAACAAGATGCCTATGGTTAAAAACAACCAATATGCCAAGATCAAAATTCGAATTGGATCCAAGTCCTAGTAAGAGACCACTGTGTTTGCATCGGTGGTCCAACAGAGAGGCAAAGTAGTCTCTTTCTTTCCATTACGAATGATACGCTTTGAGTCAAATATTTTCGATAGAGCAATACCCTTTTGTCTTTTTCAACCATTTGCTAGACAAGGATCTACTTTATATCCAATATAGATAAGATAGAATTTGGGGACACTTGAATTGCCTATCAGCCCAAAGGAACACTACTCTTTTCCCATCTTACAAGACCCTCTCCTCTAGCGAACTTGTGATCGCCGTCTCTAACTGAATGCTCAACTAAGGACATGTACAACAACCTTAACCAGGGAGGGAATCATGAAGAAGCGTTCAAGCATCATAAGTTACTGTAGTTCATTACATCATGAAGCATTCTTGGTCCCCAACTACCACATATGCATAAAAAGACTCACGAATTTAAAAGCATAACAACTTACAACATCATCATTTTTAGTATGACATCTGATGCTTTCTCCATCCTCACCTTTTACCACAAAGTGAATATGCTGCAACAATAACTTTTTATGACATTCCAAGCTATATATACCATGTTACTTCAAAGTGCATGCTTGTCCGTGTCCAGCACATATCAAATATTGATATTTGTTCAACATGGCTGAGTTACACATTACATACATGATTCAAGTTATAGGATATGCCAATAATACCTATAGATACTTCTAGATATGAGGGGCAACTTTTGTAATTAATTTTGACCTTTCAATAAGAGGCATTATCAGGACATGCCTGCTTTCCCTCAATTTGCTATGTTTCAAACCCCTGATTTTGTATAAAAAGAAATAGTGCTAGTATGTTAATAGGATAAACATACATGGTAAGAAGTTAATCCAACATCTTCTTATGGTTGCCCAGAGAAAATATTAGTTTAAGGCATTGAAAGCATCTTTATACAACAGACTTTAGCACTTTACAAAGGGCATCAGAATACTGAGGAAAAACATGAACCTTTACTAGATGAATGAAAGCCTTTTCCCAAGCCACAGCCTTTCCATTCTCCTTGCCACTTTTATCAATTTCATTGTTCACTGGATATGTTACCACAAATGCAGAAGCCTGCCAACAAAACCAGTACCGAAAAGTAATAAAGTTTGTCGAAGACAAATTTGTGTTCAACAAGCCAAGAGAATACCTCAGAGTAGTTACTTCCAGTAAATCCGCCCAATGCTGTCGTTGGATCCAGAGGAGCCCGAAATGCACTCAGGCATGTTTCTGCGGAAGAGTAATGCTGATGGTTGTTTCCAAATGGTGCAGGGTGTTTAGAATCAGCAAATGGTATTCATTAGCCAGCAAACACAATTGACAATACAATGTAAATATTAATGAGACTAATTAAGACCTAGAATTTATCCAGAGAAAAGCAATAACTGAAAACATAAATCACTAAAATATTTTTGTGCTACATAGTCTTTCATAATTATACAGATGCACTGTGCATGCATCAATAAAATTCATACCTCCTAACATATAATGACAATCACATAAGGGAAATATGAATAGTTGGTGCTAAACAACTTTTCTTCATCTCACTAACACACAATAAAGTAGAAGCGCATACACAAAATTGGGTAAGATGAAAATGTACGGCTAATCAACATCTAAAAACCTAGATAGCACAAAATGGGCACTTTGAACCAAGACAAGCATAAATAAATACGTGTAAACATAAAGTACAAGGAATTTACCTGAAAACAATACTCAGCATGGTCAACACCCCCAAAACCATCATAATTTTCAGGATCCATTTTGAAATACTGGTAGAAGAAAAATTTCATGTTAATCAAGTAGAGGATGCATCTAGTAAAGCATAATCTAGAAATAGCCAGGTAAAGCATTCTATTTTCCCAAGGTAGAGTATTTTTTCCAATGAGTGTCTTTGGCTTAGATGCAGGAATTAGGATATATTTCAACAACCTATAAGGACTGTCCACATCAATACTAAGGTCTAAAATAGCAAATGCTGTCACGTCTAACTATGAGAGAACTTTTACTTATATCTAGGGCATGTCAAAAAGATAAAAGCATCTAGAGAAAATATAATAGCCAACTATAGGAGGACTACAGCATTACTTCACTATAAAGCAATATAAGAAAGCAAAGAGATACAGACTAAAATAGATAGGGAAAGCCTTATTGACAATTAGCATGCTTGCGCAAAGCACCACTAAATGCTACAAGATAATAAATGTCACCAAAGGAGAAGATACCTCAAAATCAAAATAAATTTCAGAATAGGGGCAGATATTATGAAAGAAAAAAAATAGCCTCTCTTCTTGACATTGTCTACACATGAAACTATAGTTTATGAATTTGCTATAATATTTTTTATGTTTTATGACATTGCATGGCTGTTGCAAATTAATAATTATATACAAATAAGTAGTTGTTAACACCACTGCAAGAGTAAAGGTAGACTTTCGGGGATGTCCTAATGGTCTACGTAGTCCTGGAGTATTTTTCGTCATATTAGATTCCCAGTTCTGGTTAGGTCTTACTTGGGACAGATTTAGGTTCATTTTGATCTCTTGGTCTTATTTGTAATGACAGTTATGTTATGGAACATTTTCGGAAAATAGACATGAGATATTAGGTGGAGTTAAGTGAAAAGCTTGACTTTTGAGACAGGAAGCTTCTCCAAGAAGCCTCTAGCATAACAAGGACACTTGAGAGGTTTTAGATATGCTGCCCTTCTAGGTAGATTTTCAAGTGAACTAAGGTCCTGAGGAGTTGACCCTGTGACAACTTCCGATCTCTCTATCATCGTGTCACACATAAGTGGACAGCAACCTTCTGTTGTTTTCTATTTTTTCTTAAGCTAGGAGGCTGTATATCTCAAGTACTCACTTGCTTCCATGGCAATACCCAATCTTTGTGCTCTAAAGTTGATATTAACTATGATTACTATTGGGGAAGGTTGTTTTCATTGGTGCTTTGGATCGATTCTGCTACTATATTGTTATGTCCAAAAGACGTGGAATCGACTGAACCGATATACCAGTGAAGACCGGTACCGGTTCAGTATTAGTTGGAACCGGTACCAAACTGGTTCTGAAAAAAAAAAAAGGCGTGGACGCATGTGCGGACACGCGCGCGTTCGCGTTATGCTACAGAATGGCATTAAATGCCACTCTGCCGCATTGAAAGCCCACATGGGGCAGCGCATGGGCTCGGTGCCCGCGCATGGACCGCAATTTCCACCGCGTGGAATGCACACGGGCACAAGTCAGGGGACGCGTTTCTCCACTCGCGCCCGCGGCCTCTCTCTTTCTCTCTCTCTTTTCTTTTCTTTTTTTCCTTCTCTTCTTCCCGAGATATCCTCCTCCCTTCTACCCTCTCTCCTCCTCTCTTCTCCTCTCTTTCCCCCTTTCTCCTACAAGCAAGGGAGGTCTTCTTCCCCACGAGGTGCTCGAGAGGAAGAAAGAGGCCCGATAGCATGAGAGGTCTTCTTCCCCTCTCTCCTCTCTTCTCCTCTCTTCCCCCCTTCTTCCCTGCAAATACCGGTGCGAATCGGTGCGGTTCGCACTAGTACCGGGCTTGTACCAGTGCAAACCGCACCGGTTCGCACTGGTAAGGGCAAGGAATCGTTCGGTTCCAACCTCAAATTCCACCGCTGTACCATACCGGTGGAGGCCGGTACGGGTACCGGTATGGTACAGGCTAAACCAGTCGATTCCGACCGGTTCAACAGACCATGGTTATGTCCTTTCCATCTATTGTTTAATGAAGTAACTTCCACTATAAATGATATAAGCTTATTTTTCATTATCTATTAGCTTCAGAGTAGTATTTGATCAAGTTCCTTCAAAGCAGTTGTATATTATTGTACGTCTTTGGGTGTTAACATGTGAGTGTAGATGCTCTAAGAGATGGAAAAGGCCATGACTGAAGGGGCAAAAATTATGCCATGGTTTGCCAAAGTGGGCGGAGGACCGGATCGGTTCACCCCTTTTTTTTGAAACCAGGTCCGAACTAGCTGGAAACGATTCCGAACCGATTGGAACTAGCCAAAACCGGTCCCGAACCACGCGGACTCGGTCCAAATCGGTAGGTTCTACACAAGTCGGACCGATTCTGAAAAATAAATAGTCTTTGATACATGTCTACGGGCCTAAAAAATATATGTAGCATCCATGGCAGAGGTATACATGGATCTACCCATATTAATTTTTTAAAATATTTATATTTAAAAATTATTTTTAAATCTAAAAATAATTAAAAATATATAATTAATACCAAAATTTATCAAAAATAAGTAGTACGTATTACATATTTTAGAACTATTTTTTGAAGTAAATAACATACTTCTCTAAATTTATGGTATTTAAATATATTTTTAAATTTAAAATTATTAAAAATATAAGTAAATAAATAATATGAAAAATTTGTATTACGTAATAGATAAGTTAGTTTCTGAAGTAAAAAATATTTTTTTAATAATATTAAAATTTTGTTATTATTAAATAATTGATATACTGACGTACTTGATATGCCCGCAGCAATAGAACCATCAAGAAGAAAAAGAAGTCAGAGCATGATATTGGTTGAAATCATAGGCAAATGCTCTCGGATCGATACCACTAGAAATGCAACTAGTGCAACATAAAGTTCAAGAATAGAGAAGTAACCAGGTTGAAGAAGCACCTAACTAGTGATTATCGCAACGTATCCATATGCCAGAAATGCCCACAAGAGGTCCGGCAACTAATGAAGAAGCACTTCGCTAATTTCAAAGCAATAAAGGAGAGAGTTGCCAAAAAGATGGAGGCGGACCGCCGAATAGCAGAGCCACCTTTCTATCACTTCACGAAGTCAGAAAAGGTGTTCACTCTAAATGACGAGGAGGCAAAGATCTAGGCTTCTATTCAAGCTAGTCTGGATGATCAGTGGCAGCAGGATGAGGTGGCTAGGCATAGGGCTCGATTTGAGCCCTTATACTACGGGTCGGGATCCGGTTCTGCGAGAAACAGGGCAAATCCAGAGTTCACGAGGATCTCCTTAGTTAGGAAGGAAGTCAATAGAGGCAGTAGCCGTATTAAATCTATATTGGAGGTTTTTGGCAGCAGGTTGAAGTCCTTACGAGACTAGAAGCCACCATCCATGATTTAGATCCACATACCTTTTCCAGCAAGGATTCGTAGCAGCCACAATACTAAAGAAGAATAAGAAGAAGGATATGTTGCAAGCTATTAGATTTCGGTTCCATATTAGCTACATCCTAGTGAATGAGGCAGACAATACATACTATAGGTTTGCCCTTTCCTCTATACAGGCTGCTATCCCAGTATAGATCCTCCAGGACCAAAGAACATCTCCAGTGAGCTTTTTGAAAACAATAAGGAAGAGCTAGAGAAATGGATTGCCTCATACAAGAGCAAGTGACCTATATATAAACTGGTGATGATGTATGATGGTTGGACTTGGACCGGTCCTACTAGGCAGAGCATCAACTTCTTGATATACTGTGATACGAAAACTTTCTTTCATAAGTCGGTTGAAGCTTCCAATCAAGTGCATGATGCCATGTACATCCTTAGATTGATGGAGGTGATTGATTAGGTAGGAAAACAGAATGCCATGCAAATCATCACTAATAATGGACCATAATATAAGACCGCTGGAGAGAACTTGATGGAGTGGCAACCACATATTTTCTGGACCCAATGTACTGCAAATTGTATCGACTCATATTGATAGACAATGCAAAAATAAAAGAGGCCCCCTCTGGGCCCCTGTTTCGAACGAAACAGGGGACTGAGAAAGAGCCCTACCTCCATGTCTCTTCGGCCTCTGCCTCCTCCATGCAGAGGCTCCCCGGCATGGTCTGCCGTACCGGTCCGTACCGGCCGGTATGTGCCGGTCCGACCTGGGACCGGTACCGGATCAGCGTGAAATCCGGTACCGATAGTTTATTGTTGAAGGACCGGTACGGGACCGGTTCGGACCGGTACGCCACCGGTACGCCACCGGTTCGAACCGGTTTTGTACCGGTCCGGGCCGCCACCGATACGCCGACCGGTACCGGTACGGCGAACCTTGCTCCCCGGCTTTCGCCGGCCGGCCCAAACCGGTCTCTCTTCCTTCCTCTTCCCTACCCTCCTCTTCCATTCTCCCTCTCCCCTGCCTCTACTGTATCGGTACTAGGTCGGCATGGTGCAGGGCAATACCAACCCATGCTGCCGGGCAACCGGTTCGAGCCTAGTACCAGCACAGCAGATGTTGATCTAGAGACATCAGGTTTTAAATCGTATGCTGGATTTTATTACCTGCAGTCATACGCAGCCTATGATCCATATGGTACGGATATGGATATAGTACGTCTGAGGCATTATCTTCCGGTAGCTACAATCCTACGCAGCCTGAAGCATCTTACGGGTCGAAGTTTGCTACAGACATATTTGGATGGGCCCCTCTATAGTCGTATTATCAACTAGAGATACCTTTCAGAGTCAGAGCTTCAGCGAGAGATCCAAAAGTGCTTATATAACTCATAGTGCATTTTCTATGAGATGAGCGTACAGGACTACAACGCTGCTTGGTGAAAGGGATGGAATGATGTGTCTTTTGACTATACTAATGATTCAGATATCTACAAGAGGCATCACCACTCACTAAAATTTTAGATACCAGTATGTATGTTGTACTTTAAATATATATAATTGATAGTATTATTTTACATTTTTCATCTCATTAGTTGATTTAAAAATATTTCATATAGCTTCTTGTAGAATGCAACATCTCACTAATCATGTTATATTTTGTATCACTTTAAAACAACAAGATGCGTCATTTAGATGACACCAGAATCATAGAAACATCAAACAATATCAATAAATATCAAAATATACTTAAAATCGTTGAAAAAGTTGAAAAAAAATTGATTAGCAATAAATCAAACCTAAAAAACTTTAAAAAAATGGGTATGCCAATTCGAAACGAGCTCGTCCAAACATATCATGTGTCGGTACGGTACCAAAACCGCCCACCGAGCGATACGGGTCCTAATATAGGTTCAATGAATATTGATTTATGCCATGGTTCACCATACGAGCCCGAACCGGACGGTATAGGACATACCATACCGATTCAGTATCAGCACTTGGTACGGATGGGGTATCGACACTCGATACGCCAAAAAGACTCTGTACCATACTATATCGACACAGTGCTAGTGTGGCACAGGTACGGGATTTGGTACCGAGACGGCAAATCTTGATTTATGCCATTATGAAAATATTTCAGGAATTGTAAGAGTAGACCCAAAATGTTACTCATTTAGCTACTCAAGCACTTGGAATTTTGGGAGCAAAAATAACAAAGGACTACTGATGTTAGTGGATTAGATAATGATGTTAGCTTAGAAATTGAAGGGAACAATGATAGTTTTGCCACTAAGATATACCGTCTTGGTACCAGGCCCTGTACCGGTGCCAACATGTCACCGTGTCGATACGCCCGGTACGAGGGCCAAGTCAACATACCGAGTGTCCATATGCCCCCATACCATGTACCGATACAATACTGGTACAATATAACATGCCCCGTGCCGTCCGGTTCAATACGGTATGGCATACCATGTTTGCCACCATGATAAGAAATTGCATTGTGCATGCATTATAGAAAACAAAGGATGAAAAGACTGGAGTTTGTATTCAAAATTCAAAATTTGATGGTGAAATGGTGACCAAGGAATTTCACTTAGTCTCTCTTAGGAGTATCAAATATCAATACATTCCAATAAATACTGGTTTAACTACTTTTGCCATCAAGCCTTAATCTTAGGTGTTGCTTGGTTGGCCATAATTGGAGCTGGATGCATCCCTAATTGTTGCAAATAAGAGATGTCATTTGCTTTGCTGCAATTGATCTAGCAATTGCAAGTGCAGTTGCCAAGAGGGCTTAAAAGGACCAAAATTTTAAATTCCATGGGATGGACCTATCCCGATTTTTCCATGTAACGGGGTGCGCCGCCATCCCACCCCATCCCAACACTTAGGATAGGGGATGTCCAAAGATTTGCAGATTAGGACCCTTGGACAATGGTGAGGCGGTCTTATCCCGACACATGGGATGGTACCCATCCCAGTGGACATCCTACCGAGATTTGAATCCTTAATTTTGACTCCCAATTGAATTAGCTATAGTAACTATTACAAGTTACTTCAATTTTCATGATGCTTTTGAGATAGCAACAACCCACCACAGATCCACTGCTCCCTCACAAATTTGAGATAATGACTCCCTAGACTTGACCTTCTTTGTCGAGTCTCGCACCTCCCCACCTCCAAAACAACAACCCTCTCTCCAACCATTTTCAACTCCTAGGCCTCGATGGCCAGGGGCTTACCTTCTTTGGAAAAAACACAACAAAACCCTGCTTCCATATCTATCTCCCTCTATTTCTCAATTTCCCAGAATATTATGCTCATAATGACTTCCCGACTAAGAGATTGAGGAGATTAGAAATGACTCTAGGTGACAGCCTACCAAACACAAAAACTACAGTTCCAAACAAACTCTTGTAATGTTATAGCATCTATAATTGCTGGCGTGCTGCAATTCCATATATATGTAACTTGTACCCGTAGTGCAACTTCAACTACACTGAACCAAACTGATAGACCCTCGATAGCCCAAATCTACTTATCAGCCCAGTTATTGACTGTATAAATCTTCAAGAAATCTCTAAGATTATGCAGCCAAATATTCAAAAGATCACAAAGAATATTCAAGGAATTACAAAAGCATATTCCTGGAATCTATCATTTACATTTTCCATTAAGGGATTAATGCAGCATATTCTTGGGATATTCATAGGATTCCTATAGCATATTCTTGGGATCTATTGTTGTATATTTCCATCTTTGTATCTATTACTATCAAGGTCCGCAATCTTGGTACTGGGTACTGTATTGATAACTTACTGGTTTGATATGGTATCATACACCTCTGTGCCGAAATAGCTTTCTTGCACATTTTTCAATTTTCATCTTAGTATGCCTCGGTACGGGACCGGAATACACTTCGGTATGCTCCGGTCCAGGACGGTATAGGGCTTATACTGACTTGAATATGTATTTCGTTCGGTTTTCTCCTCGTACGATATGGTACGCTCCGTATCAGACGATACGGGGTGGTATGCCAGACTTTGATTACTATTGTATGCAATTGTATAGAAGCCAAAGAATGTTGAACCGGCCCATACTGGCCAATTCGGCCAGGACTCGATGCGAACCGGCACCGAGTCTGGTTTAATATGTGGCATTTAACGCCACAGCCTGTACTGGTTGGGCAATCGTTGATTGCAACACTATAAAATGAATACGAAAGAATATGTAGACCTCCTCACCAAAATAGGTTGATAGAGAATTTCCCCACAACTCCCGTTTGGTTAAGAGAGAAATTCCTCACAGCTCCAATTTTATTTTCTTCATAGTATTAGAGCAGATATACTATATTCCTCAGCTCTAATCTTATTTCATCGAGCTCAAAGAAACAGTACACCATGGCCCGCTCTAGCACAAAGTCTAAATATAAAGGATTGGTTATAGCTACAGCCAAGCTTATATTGATTCAAGTATTCAACAGTTATTGCATGAGTTGGGTGTATTTTGTTGGTGTGACAACCTAAGTGCAATTTATTTAACATCCAATCTTATTTTTCATGCCCGTACCAAACATATTGAAATTGATTTTCATTTTGTTCGCGAACAAGTATCTAGCAATCAACTGCATGTAAGGTCCGTCGTCTCAGTACCGGACCCTATACCGATGCCACACTAGTACAATGTTAATACGATACAGAATTTTTTTTGCATGTTGAGTGTCAGTATGCCATTCATACCGGATACCGGTACCAAATCAGTATGGTACGCCCCGTATCGCCCAGTTCGGGCCGGCATGGTGTACCATGACTGCATGTAAGATTCATCTCCTCCCAAGAAGAGATCGCTTAAATACTAACCAAAGGTCTCTCCTGTAATCGATTTTTCACTCTTAGGTCCAAGCTCAGCATGCAGCCTATGCCCCATTTGCTTGAAGGGGGGTATTAGCCTAGCTACTGACCTTATAAATCTTCAAGAAATCTCCAAAAGATTATGCAGCCAAATATTCAAAAGATCACCAAAGCATATTCAAGGAATTACCAAAACATATTCCCGGAATCTATTATTGTATATTTTTCATTAAGGTATTATCGCAGCATATTCTTACGATATTCATAGAATTTTCAAGATCATAATTCCCAGAGCATATTCTTGGGATCTATCGTTGTACATTTCCATACTTATATGATATATCTATTATTGTTGTAAGCAGTTGCATAGAAACACTAAAAAATACGTAGACCTCCTCACCAAAATAGGTTGAGAGAGAGAGAGAATTTCCCCACAACTCCAGTTTTGATTTCTTCACTACTAATAAACAATCATTTAAATCTATGATTGTGTAAACTGTGATTGTTCGTCGCTAAATTTTAAAGCTCCAAAATTTAGGATGGATTCTTTTTTATCACTCCATTTTTATAGAAATTCTTCATCATCAATTCATTTGATTTGGGAAAAGATATCTGAACTAAATGGGCAGCAAGGTATTTTATTTCATTCTAGCATGTCAAACAAATATTTGTTCCATAATCCTAGAATCAGACTCCCTTCCAAATATCAATTTTACCTCCAAATATCATCTTTGTAATAGTAAGGCCATTTTGATTAAACGTCGTGTCTGAACCAAAATTCCAGTAACCTCTATAGGTTCATTCCTCTTCTAAACCCTAGTAGATTTCTTCCCACAAATTGTCCTATAGCAGGACTGATAGTAAGTATTCAAATTTTAGCAAGCTAAACATAAAACATAAAATGTGATGAATAAGTCTGTTTGTACCAAACTTTCAGAATTTGAAAACATAAACATAGACAACTCCAAAGACATGACACATCAAACATTGCCCCAGCTACCAAAGAAAAGCATGCATGGTTAAGCCCATGAGAGAAAAATTGAGAAACAATTTGAAAAACCTAGTCTTGCACCTGTAGCACACTTTGAGTGGCACAATCTTCACCAAGTGGCTTCAAGCAAATATCAGTAAGGGATACTGTAGACCCAGAAAAATTTGCGCGTAGACCATCAATCTTTCGAAAGTAAGCAGCAAACAATCAGAAATGAGCATCCATGTTATTTAAGGTTGGAACAATTGGATGGTAATTGTCTGCATACCAGTACCTTTTTTTGAATTTCAAAAACCAACTTTATACTTTTATCTGTCACAATACTAGGTGGCTTCTCATGCTTTGAAACTGGAACGGTGGCCAAGATGAGCTGTAACAGAAACAATCATTTACTAACACTAAATTAATCCCAAAAGAAACAGAACAAATTGCCCAATGAAAAAGAGGCTGACATATTTTTGTTATCAAAGTGTAAATCAGAGATAGTTTTATATTTGTCAAAATCAACATCAACAGCGGAAATATAGAAGCAATAGTTTCACATTAACTAGTGAAAAGAATGTAAATTGATCACCAAAATGTACTATTGAAAAAGAAGAACAAATACATATGACAAAATAAGCACATAAAGGAGTTTGAATACGGCAACACTATTAAGCAACATCTAACCATGAAAAAGAAAACATTTAGTGCTCTAGTATTGATACTGCCATCTCATTATATAAAACAACCCCTATGGATATAATAATGTGGTATAACCTTTTCTCTCTTGCCAATTTATCCTCAAGTAAATTCCTCTACTAATCTTTTAGATACATTCGATAGTCAAACTCTTTTAGTTGATATAAAGCAATTCTTTAGCTAGTAAACAAGGAGGCTTTTTTAAAAAAAACAGAGAACCTCCCACTATCTTTTCTGGATCAAATATGCGGCTCAATCAAAAGAAAGTGACTCAACTTCAATTTCACGAAATAATCCAAAGATATATTAACCCATTTTAGACCTTCACTTAGGTCTCCGTAGCATTCACCAAATAATGGATGTAGCAGCAGTGGCTTGGACCTGTGTCACATAAATTAGACATAACCCATAACAAACCGTGAATGAAACACCTACTCTTAAGGAAGTAAAGGCAATTCCAAAACAGAATATAAAAGAATATCCAGCTAAGCTCTGGGAAAAGGATAACAAGCTAAAGCCAAGTTTGAGTTGATAGAAAAGGAATTTAAGTTACAAGTACAAGAAATTGCAGAGAAGGGGTTGGTAAGAAAGAATCTCCACATTCTTCACCTGCTTTCATGGTAAGAAACTTCAGTGAAACTAAAAAAGTAAAAGCTCATATGGTGATAAACTATAAAGGCAGGTTGCTATATTTGATGGATATTGTCTGCCCAGTAAAGGTACTGCACAGAAGCATTGGTGATACAAGATACAAAGAGGAGAAAGAAAAATATATTTAGTAAAAACAGTTGTAAAAATTTTAAAAGTATGCCGAGACAGTATTTTGTGATGATCTGAAAGACACTAACAGCCACATGACTTAAGTCTTTCTAGCTAGTCAAAATAGTGGTGCGAGAATCCCAGATCTAAAGATTTTGAATTCTGACCCAATCCTCGCATCCCTCAGCACAACCCATGTTCATGATGGTGCCAAGGGCTCATAACAAATGAAAATAAGTCTCTGCTGATCCATATTGATTCATGCCACCATGTGCTGACAGGAAGACCATAGTCCATACTCCTTGTATGCAAGAATGGGCATGTGCACCCCTTATCCCATTCCCAATCTTGTCTAAGAAGATCAAAGGCATGAAACTGTTTCCAACAAGAGAATTGCACATCTTACAAGATAGATAATACATATATCTTATCAGGAGTTGATCACATTCACATAAGAACATTTAAAAGTAAAAGACAAACCAAGTAAAATATCTTGTGTTTTATTCTCTGAAGGGCGACAATTTTTTATTTTCCTTCAATAGAAGCAAATTCAAACAAGGAAGCTCTGGCACAGAGAACAGTTGATATATAGCATACTTATAAAACAATATAGTTAAGAATAAGCAAGTACCTGTTCAATTCTATAAAAAGGGCCAAGGTGGCTGTCAAAATATAGCTTTTCCTCCGCAGCCTTACTTCCAGGACCCACCCAGAGCTGCAAAAGAACATAGAATAAAGCCACACCTAATACAGCCATTACAAACAGCTGGAAAACAGATATTCTAAGCCCATATTAGATGTACAAACATCCATGCAGAATAGATACAGGAGGTATTAGTCAGCATCATCTAAGCAACATGTCCTTAGATAAAAATCAGTAGAATTAATCTGACAACATAAAACTTGACAGTGAAGAACTTGGCTTTTTCCCAATTTTTTTTCTTGAAATAGAAATTATTCATGTAGATAACATCTCAAAAGTTCAGGATGTCACCAGACTATCAATTCAGCATAATGTGCAAAAACAATGGAACAAGAAAATGATACACATTTGTAATACCAAAATCATGTCCTTAGGATGGATAAATGGCACAAACATTTGGTGGTAATACCATTATTACATGTAATAAGGTTGTCACAGGTAATTGGATTGGAATCAAATCATCTACTATCTGAGATAGACTAGGTAATATTTGCACTTGCAGAACAAGAAGCAAGAGATGATACCTTTTCAGGTCGTGCCTCAACCTTGAAACGGATTAGACCTATGCAAAGGAGAAGAGGAACAGCCAGTGACAAACACAAAACAAGAGTTGGATTTCTGGAGACAAAGGATCCATAAATCCTGCACAGAGACAAGATAGTTGATACATGACTAAAACAATACTCGATAAACAATATGAATTCAAATACAAAGAATAGGAAACAACCTGAAGAAATTTGATATATAACCTTGAACAACAGAAGGATGCAGCATTGTAACTACCGCAGGAGCCTCTTCAGATACCTGAAATTGAGCATCAAATTTTCATCAATTGTTAATTATAAAATACAGCATATTGGCGATTTTAATTCCAAACCAAAATTGCATGTCAGCAATAAAAAGGATAAAGAAAGCAAGCTATAAGTGAACTATGTCAAAATTCAACAAACCACCAGATCAGATGAATATGACTAGTTGTATCACATATGTTACATTGTTGACAAATAATAATTATGCACGAAGACATGCTTTGAAATACCCCAACACAACAGAACCTTAACCACGATCATTCGCATATGTAAGTACAGGATAGCAACTACCAAAATATGTGCATAGAATTCTTAAGTATGATTCATTTGTATGAAGATACACAAATTAGTGAGGACAAAAATGTACTTAGTGATGATCCTAAGTACGATTTAGGAAAGCTTAAGGACTAGGTCTCAAATATTCATGAGTAGGTTGCCACCTCGTGCTTTCTCTAGTGAATGGACCTCATGCTTGTCACACCTCATGGTTACCCACTAGATGTCACATTGTGCTGGCTATTGAGCCCTAAGTACGATATAGAAAAAGTTTAAGGACTAGTCACAAATATTCATGAGTAGGCTGCCACCTCGTGATTTCTCTGGTGAATGGGCCTCGTGCATGTCAAACATCATGGTTACCCACCAACGTCACGTCCTACTAGATGTCACATTGTTCTGGCTCTTGGATTGAAACATCATGTTTATCCTTTGACAAAAAAAACAGCAGCCTAGCTGAACCATAGCTTGAAACTCAGCTACAACATTGTGGTGGCTACATGCCTCATACATACAATACAACTATATATAGAAGGGTGCAGCCCTCATACCATCATTTTTACAACTCCAAAAAATTTCAGCAACTTCTAGAGTAAACAGCTAGAACAAGTAGAGAATGGTAATCAGCTGAAAGGAAAGAAGATTGCAGTTTAAAGTTCTAAAGTAGATATCTAGTCATAAGCATCCTTACATAGTTTACTTATATATTGATTATGTGATCTCTACATATGATCTTTTCACTAAGAAGGCCATCCCAATGATAAGGAGTGGATTCAGGACCTCCTTAATTCTTTCCAAAAAATCTATAATACCAATTCAGGCTATTAGAAGAAAGAGCCAAGGATAAATAAGGTGCGCTTCCTTTTTTCTATCCTCTTCCTTTTTTTTGAGGATCTTTAAAAAATAGCTCAAAAATTACAAAAATATGAGAAGATCATGCCAAATTTTTCAATTTTGGCTTGACTTATTTATATATTGGAGATCTATCAACTATGTATATGCTGACATTAAAAGTTTTAATTTTTCGACCATATATAATTTTTAAAAATTATAAATATATTTTTGGATTAAAAAATAATTTTTTTAAAAAATAAAATTTAAAACATATTAAGGGCCATTAAAACTACTCTATATAAAAATTTTGTGTTCAGTCATTGAAATTCTGATGCAATCATGCATACAGTATCATAGGCCTAAATTTGTAAAAAATTGAGAAATAAGTAACCTTTTATGTACGACTGATGGCCTAAAAAAATATATATATAGCATCCATTATTGGGTTCTACATGGATCTGAGCCAAAATTACTTTTTTTATTATTAATATTTAAAAAATAATTTTTAATATAAAAATAATTTAAAATATATAATTAATACCAAAAATTATAAAAAATTAGTAGTACGTATTACATAATTAAGAAGTAATTTCTGAGGTTGAAATCATATTTTTCTGAATTTATAATATATACACATTTTTTTAAAGTAAAAATATTAAAAATAAATAAATAAATAAGAAAAGTTAGGGTTATATATTAGATAAATCAGATGTATTTTTTGAGATAAAAAAAAATTATCGTCCTCGTATTAATAATTTGCTAATTTTAAATAATTGAAAACTTGCAAACTTGACCGACCTGGTATAGGAAAGGAGCCGTCAAGAAAAAAGAACTTAGAACGTGATATTAACTGGAAGCATAGGAGAATGCTCTCGGGTCAGCACCAGCGAAAGTGCAACTGGTGCAAACAAGAGTTCAAGAGAGGGGTAACCAGGTTGAAACAGCACTTAGCTGGTGGTTACAGTGACGTATCGATGTCCCGCAAATGCCCACAGGAGGTTTGGCAACTAATGAAGAATCTTGCTAATTTTAAAGAAGCGAGGGAGAAGATTGCCAAGAAGAAGGCGGAGGTGGAACACCGAGCGGCAGAACCACCTTTCCATCACTCTAGGAAGTCAAAGAAGGTGTCCGCTCCTGATGACGAGAAGGCACAGATACAGATTGCCATGCAGGCGAGCCTAAATGATCAGTGGCAGCATGAGGAGGTGGCCAGGCATAGAGCTCAATTTGGGCTCTCATTCAACAAGTCAGGCTCTAGTTCTATGAGCAACAGGGCATATCCAGAGTTTACGATGACCTCCTCAGTTAGGAAGGGCATCAGTAGAGGCGGTGGCCGGATTTTATCTATGCTGGAATCTTTTGGTAGCAAAAAGAAGTCATCTAAAGAGATTCCAACAGGAGCAGCAATCCATAATTTAGATCTGCATGCCTTCTCCAATAGAGATTCGAAGCAGCAGAGCGTTGACTCAATAAGGAGAATATGTGGCGAGCTATTGGATTCTAGTTCCACTTTAGCCACATCTCAGCAAATGTGACAGACAATACGTACTATAGGTTTGTCATTTCCGCCATATAAATTGCCGGTCCTGGTGTAGATCCTTCAGACCCGAAGAGCAGTTACGATAAGCTTTTTGACAATAATAAGGAGCTAAAGAAATGAATTGCCTCCTACAAGAGCAAGTGGCCCGCATATGAACTGACTGTGATGTGTGATGGTTGGACCGGTCCTACCAGACGGAGTGTCATCAACTTTCTAAAATACTGTAATATGAATACTTTTTTCCACAAGTCAGTTGATGCTTCTGATCAAGTGCACGACTCCATGTACATCTTCAAATTTATGGAGGAGATGATTGATCAGGTAGGAGAGGAGAATGTCGTGCAGGTCATCACTGATAATGGATTACAATATAAGACCGTCGAAGAAATCTTGATAGAGCAACGGCCACATATTTTCTGGACCCAATGTGCTGCACATTGTATCAACCATATGTTGATAGACATTGCAAGTATCCATAGGGTGCAACATACAGTGGAGATAGTCCAAACCATCACCAGGTATATATATAATATAACTATACCTGGGTCCTTTCACTGATGAGGAGGTTTGCAGGAAAATAGATTTTGAGACCAAGAGTCACACATTTTGCTACCAACTATGATACACTTGATAGCCTTCTTGAGAAGAAAGCAGCCCTACATCAGATGTTTGTCAATCCCGAGTGGCAGAAAAGTAGATATGCTCGACACGACACTGAAAGGAGCAGGGTCGAAGACTTGGTGACGAAGCAGCAGGCCACTGCGATAGTGAAGGCTATCAAACCATTATATGAAGTGTTTTAGGCCATGGATAGCGAGAGGTACCCCGAGATGGGATTTCTGTATTACATGATAAAGAGGGCAAAGGCTCAAATCAACAAGACAGATCCAGCCCATGCCCAAGAGTACATCGATATCATTGAGCGGCGGTGGGACTACCAAATGGATAGAAACTTGCATCTAGCAGGTAAGCAAGAACATTGAAAATTAGACTGCTCCTAAACTTGTATAATTTTACTAAGACGATCACCTTTATGTGCAACATACTACCTAAACCCCCGTTCCAGAATAGTGTAGCTGGAATTGGTATGGATGACGAACTTCTGACAGCTCTGTGTAATGTCATTTACAAGATGGAGTCTGATTCAGAAGTCGTGGCCCCAAGGAATGCTGAACCGGCCCGTATCGGCTGATTCAGCCCATACCGAACCGGTCCGATCTTTGACTGGTCCAGTTCAGCAGTGGAAAATAGTTCCGACCCCATACAAGAGTGAACCGGATGGAGCCGGACCGATTCCGTCCGGCTCAGCTAGGAATCTGTGCGAACCGGCATCGAGTCAAATTCCACCTACTACAGCATGCGTTGTGGCATTTTCGCACGCGCAATGACTTTTTGGCCAGTTCGATACCGGTACCAGGTCGGTTCGGTGGCCAACCAGTATGTCTACCGATGGCCAACCGGTATATATACCAGTACCAGTTTGACGATCCTTGAACGGCCCTATGTCTAGAAGAGGTAACTTAACTTAAGTAGCATTTAGAAGGAAGTGGAGCTCAACTTCGATCCATAATACTTTTGTTGATGATGACAATGATCCTATGATCAAATGGCTTGTGGGCCAGCAGGAAGAGCCGGAGATTGATGAGCCAGGATCGCCTCTACGACCGGCCAGCTTCGTAGCCAGCGAGGCTAGAGTCGATGCATGGCAATGGGCTGAGCTTAATATTCCATGCATTCTTACAACTGATCAGTCACAATCGCAGGGAAGCCAATCACCACATGACTCCTTATCCGAGGCATCCTCTCAAAGACATGATTGAGAGATGTTTGGACAAAGCCACTACACTACTGGGTCGACTTGATCAGGAGGGCGACATATCCAGGCAGAGAGGGGCACGAAGGGTCTGGAGTCCTAGAAAACAAAAGACGCCTACAACCCCAATAGAGAGTGTAGAGAAAAAGTCTTGAAGCAGCAACAATGATAGTTCTGGTAGTTATGGATCTACTGGTCATGGAGTGGAGGATAGGAGGTCACTATCATGAGACACAGCTGCAGGGTGGTCTTTGATGCACCAGAGAGTTTCAGTTTATGCATGCTACACAGGATCGGAACCACAGTGGACGATCTAACAGAGCCCACAAGGATACGATTGCATATAGAAGACTGGCTCTTCAAGGTCATTCAGGAGGACACGATGCAGCTGCAGATGACCTCGCATGTAGAGTATAATCCATAGACGTATCAAATTTTGAGTTATAGTGGATCCTATTATTCGCAGCCACAGGCATCTTATACTGGACCCATATGGATACGGATATGGTGTGTCTGAGGCATCTTCCGGTGGTTACTACCCTACGTAGCATAGAGCATCTTACGGGTCAAATTTTGCTGCCGGCATATTCGGATGGGCCCCTCCATAGTCGTACTATCAGCCAAAGGATACCTCTTAGAGTCAGAGCTTCAACAAGAAATTCAAGAGTGCTTATAACCTGGCACACGTTCTTTATAGGATGAACATACAAGACTACAACGTCGTTTGGATAGAAGGGTGGATTGATGTGTCTCCTGATTATGCTAATGATCTCGATATCTACAAAAGGCATCGCCACTCGACTCGATTTTAGATATCATGATGTATATTTGTTGGACTTTAAAAGTATGTAATTGATTGTATTCTAATTTGAATATATTTAATGTTGTTCATTTTATAATTTGTATCATTTTAAAGCAATAAGATGCATCATCTATCTTAAATCGGAATCACAAAAACATCAAAAAACATCAAAAAAATTAAAAAAAATCAAATTAGACTTAAATTCATAGAGAGATAACTCCAAAAAAAGGTGTGCTTTCTCTTTCCTATCTTATCCCTCTCTTTTTGGAGGGTTCCAAAATATACCTAAAAATTTGCAAAATAAGAAGAGATCATGCCAAAATTTTTGATTTTATCTTGATTTTATAATATATTGTAGATCTATGGATAATCTACACGATGACATAAATATTTTTAATTTTAGAATATATATAATTTTTAAAAAATAAAAATATATTTTTGGACTAAAAAATAAAATAAAATCAAGTAAAATTAAAAAAATAAAAAATTAGAAATGTATTTAAGGGTATGCAAACTACTCTCCAGCTAAACTTGGTGTCCATTTATTTAAGTTTTAAACCGATCATATGCATAGTGGCTTAGGCCTAAATTTTAAAAAAATGAAAAATGAGTAACCTTTGATGCAAGCCCAAGAGCATTGAAAAATATATGTCGTATCCATTGTTGGGTTCTACATAGATTTGAACTGAAATTAATTTTTAAAATATTTATATTTTTTTTAAAAATATTTTTTTAAAATTAAAAAATGATTAAAACTATATAATTAATATTAGAAATTATGAAAAATTAATAGTACGTAATACATATTTCAGAAATATTTTTTGAAGTCAAAAATATATTTTTTGAATATATGGTATTTAAACATATTTTAAGTTAAAAATTATTAAATATGTATAATAAATAAATAATATAAAAATAGTATCATACATTAGATAAATCAAATATATTTTTTAAAACAAAAATATTATTTTTATAGTAATAAAATTATGTTATTTTTAAATAATTAATAAATAGAGGTACTTAATAGACCAACAAGAATGGAACAATCAAAGAAAAAGGAGCCAAGCATGACCTTGGATGGGATCATGGGCAACTACTCTTCGGTCGATGCCATTGGAAGTGCAAATAGTGCAACATGAAATTTAAGCATGGAGAGGTAACTAGGTCGAAGCAGCACTTAACTGGTGGTTACCTTAACGAATCTATATGCCGAAAATGCCCACGAGAGGTTCGATAGCTGATGATGAAACACTTCGCTAATTTCGAAGCAACGAAGAAAAGGATTGCCAAAAGTAGGGCTGTCAACGAGCCGAGCCGAGCCCGAGCCACCGCAGGCTCAGCTCGGCTCGTTCCATAAAAGTCTAGGCTCGGGCTCGAGCTCGGTACCGAGCCCTGTACTGGGCTCGGGCTCGGGCTCGGTACCGAGCCCTGTACTGGGCTCGGGCTCGGGCTCGCCTGGCACAGCTCCGGCTCGGGCTCGGGCTCGTGAGGCTCGTTTGCCCGAGCCTGAGCCTGCCCCGGCGGCCGGCGCCCCATCCCCATCATTCGTC
>JAOXJJ010000481.1:22031358-22054802 GCA_025769935.1 Phoenix roebelenii
GGGCTCGGATTTAAACGGGCCTCATTTTAGGCTCGGGCTCGGGCTCGTTTGACTAACGAGCCGAGCTCGAGCCGGGCTTTTACCGAGCCGAGCCCGAGTAGCTCGGCCCGTTGACAGCCCTAGCCAAAAGAAGGCGAAGATAGACCATCGAGTGGCATCTATGGTCCCGACGTAGATCTTCCAGGACCGAAAGATATCTAAGGTGAGTTTCTTGATAATAATAAAGAGGAGCTAGAAAAGTGGATTGCCTCATACAAGAGCAAGTGGCTCACATATAGACTGATAGTAATTTGTGATGGTTGAACCGGTCCTACCATGTGGAGCATTATTAACTTTTTGACATATTATGATACGAAGACTTTCTTCCACAAGTCGGTTAATTTTTCTAATTAGGTGCACGACACTACGTATATCCTCAAATTGATAGATGAGGTAATTGATCAGGTAGAAGAGGAGATTGTTGTGCAAGTCATCACTAATAATGGGCCACAACATAAGGTCGTCGAAGAGATCTTGATGGAACAGCGGCCACATATTCTGTAGACTCTATATGATGCATTGTATCAACCTCATGTTTATAGACATTACGAAGATTCATAGGATACAACAGACAATGGAGACAACCCAAACCATCACCAAATATATTTATAACTATACATGGGTCCTATCACTGATAAGGAGGTATGCAAGAGAAGAGATCTTGAGACCAGTTTGCTACCAACTATATACACTTGATAGCCTTCTTGAGAGAAAAGAAGCCCTACGTTAGATGTTTGCTAGTCCCGAGTGGTAGAAAAATAAATTTGCGAGGTTTCAATACTACCTCTGCAGCATACTACCTGAACCCAAGGTTTCAATACACCGTAGCTGGAATCAATATGGATGACAAACTTTTGGCTGCTTTGAATAATGTAATTTACAAGAGGGAGCCTGATTTAGAAGTCGCGACCCTATGTCTAGAAGAGGTAAGTTAACTTAAGTGACACGTATAAGTTAACTGGTATCTTCAGTTAGTAACATATTACAACATGATTTCTTTTCACAGACCAAAATATTAGAGAAGACATTGACAACTTTGGAGTCTCAGCAGCTGTCGTAAGTAAGAAAAGAATGAATTCAAGTATATTACATATCAGGAGGATATTTACCTGGCATTAGATGGTTACTAATATGATACTATCTTATATGTAATTTTCTTCAATACTTTTGCAGTTGAATGGTAGATTCATTTTAGTTTGTTTGCAAAAAAATTGAAGCAATTAGCTATTCGGATCTTCTCTTAAATGGTCTCTCAAGTGGAAGTAAGCGCAATTAGTCCACCATCGCCCTCATCTACAGCAAGTAGAGGAATCATTTGATACAGAAGCACCTCAACGACCTTATATATGTTCACTACTATTTGTGATTGAGGCTGAAGTGCATTTAGGAGGAAGTGGAGTTAAAGTATACAGATCCGATCTATAGTACTTTCCTTAACGATGAAGATGATCTTATTATCGGATGGTTTATAGGCCAGCAGCAAAAGTCGGAGCTTGATGAGTGAGGATCGCCTCCATGACCAGCCAGTTTCGCAGCCAACGAGGCTAGGATCGATGCAGGACAATAGGCAGATCGCAATATTCCACGCATTCTTCCAGCTAACCAGTCATAGCCATAGGGGTCACTAGGGAGCTGGTCATCACATGACTCCTTGTCTGAGATATTATCTTAGAAATATGATCGAGAGATGCTTAGACGAGACCATTATACTACCCGATTAACTCGTTCAGAAAGGCGATATCCATCCTTCCAACATAGCCAAACAGAGAGGGGCACTAAGGGTAAGGAGGCGAGGAGGGGCACGAAGGATAACCAGACAGAGAGGCACGGAAGGTAGAGAGGGCCACGAAGGGTAAGCAGGCAGAGAGGGGCACAATGGATAAGCAAACAGAGAGGGGCACGAAGGATAAGCAGACAGCTGCTCAAGTACACCAAAAAAGGAAAAAAGGGGAAACATCTGGTAAAAAAGACAAGAGATCACTATTAATGAGAGCCGTGGGTGGTCTTCGATTCACCGATGAGTCCTAGTTTACGTAAGAACCACGGTGTACGATCTAGTAGAGCCTACGATAATACGATTTCAAGGTCATTCAAGAAGACACGATGCAGCTGCAGATAATCTCGCACGTGAAGTAGGATCCATAGACGTATCAGATTCTGAGTTGTATACTGGATCCTATTATCCCCAGCCACAGACAGCCTATGATCTATAGGGATAGGGATATGGATATGGTACGTCTGAGGCATCGTCTTCCGGTGGCTACTATCTTACGCAGCATGGAACATCTTACGGGTCGGATTTTGCTGCCAGCACATTCGGATGGGCTTCTCCACAGACATATTATCAGCTAAAGGACACCTCTCAGAGCCAGAGCTTCAACGAGAGATCTAAGAGTGCTTATAACCTAGAGCATATATGTAATTGATTATATTATTTTATATTTTTTACCTCACTAGTTGATTTTAAGATATTTCATGTTGCTTCTTATAGCATGCAACATCTCACAAATTATTTTATGTTTTGTATCACTTTAAAACAACAAGATGCATCATTCAGGCTAAACCGAGATTATAGAAATATCAAAAAATATCAAAAAAATATTAAATTATACTTAAAATCATCAAAAAAGTTGAAAAAAATTGATTACCAATTAACCAAACTTGAAAACTTAAAAAAAAATGGGAGTGCCAGCTCGAAACTGGCACGCTCAAGCGTATCGATATGGTACTGAACCGATACCGTACCGACTCGCCTGCCGATCGGTATAGGTCCCAGTATCAATTCGGCGGACCTTAATCAAAGTTTGTCGTACCGCCCCATACCATTCGGTACGGGACGTACCATACCGTACCGAAAGAGCTGCTATGAAACACACCTTCAAGTCGGTACAAATCCCGTAATACCCACACTGCTCCGTAACGAGGTGTACCGAGGTCCGTAACGAGGTGTACCGAGGCGTACTAAGATAAAAATTAAAAAAAATAGTTAAAAACTTATTTCAGTACAAAAGTGTACCATACCGAACCAATAAGGTACTGATACGGTACCCAGTACCGAGATTGCGGACCTTGGACCTAATCAAACCAAACCATATTAACCACGAGGTTCAGTCTAGGTGTGAAATGATGATCTGAAAGGAAACCAAGATGGGTTCGATATATGCTTGACACAGGCCAGAGCTAAGCTAGTTCCAACCCCATATGGCATTTCCTTCAATTTTTACATATATAAACATGTTGCAACACTTTTAAAAAAAGCTAATGCTAGGTAAACATTAAAACAAACTAGATAAGGATAATCAATAAATTATAACTACGATTACAAAGAATTAAGTTTTTACTCAGCTAGCAATATTTTACAAATTCCTATAAAAAGAAGTGAATATTTTAAAGTAGAAACACTACAAAAAAGAAAAGAAAAACATGGAATATTTTACTAAGCAAGAAGATTAAGTTGATAATACATCTAAGTAAAATATACCATTATATGTCTAAGATGACAAAAAGAGAAAAATGATAGCAATAATAGCACTATGATCGTTTGTAAATGAGAAGTAAAATACGAATCAGATAAAACAACAATACATATAAATATGCACCTGAGTAGGCTGAATAGAAATTTCCTGCTTATTAACAGAATGGAGCTCATATTCATCCTTCACATTCAGCAGCGGTTTTGTTCTAGATGGACCTGTTCTTTCTTGTTTTCTGTGTAACAAACCCCATACTAAAAATGCAGAAATTATGAGAAGGTACAGAATTGCTAATGAAAAATCCAAACATTTGACCTGCAGGCAACAAAAACTAAATCATTTAAAACAGAAAGGACAAAAAATTATATAACATTTATTATATATGAAAAAAAAAGAAGTATAAAGGCGTAAACTTAAAAATTGTTTCTACAAAAAAAACTTAAGAATACTTATTGCTTCAGATGTCGACTGTGTCAAGTTAATTGTCAACCATTTCTCAGAGCTATTGAATAACATGTTTTGTCACTCCAAAACTAACCAATTTTATTTAGATAAAGGCATTCAAGAAGACAGCAAATAGTTGTATGGTTTTGGGTTCAACCCTTGACTAGATCCTCATTGGATTGCACCAATATATCATCTATGCAGTCATTTTGTTTCCAGAAGCACATGGCCACATCATCACTAGTAAATCCACTAAATTGTTGAGATCAACTGAATATTGGGCTGAAACTGAATAACACTTGAAACTTGAGGAAAGATGGATGGATGCTTGCACAATGCTGCAATCTGACCCTTTTAGGAAAAATTATCATCTATAAACACAATTACAAATTTACAGTTCTAACAAGCCCCTACAACACATAGTATCTGGCAAGTGAAAACAATAAAAGGAGAAATAGTAACAACAATTCTCAAACTCACACTGGACCAATGGGCAAGCGTTTGCTAACAAGATCTTTATAATGCATGGGTTGTATGGGTCTTCATGAAAAAGTTAATGAGCATGGTAGAAGGTAAATACAATAAAAAGGTATAAGGATAAAACTAATGGACAAAAGTGGAAATCAAATAAGATGTGTTTTGCCTACTTCTGAAAAACTAGACTATCTACAATATGAATTGCAACTGCAGGGGTAACAACATAAGGGAGTACGAACTGTAAAAACAGCACTCATTTGCAAGAGATGACAAACAATAAGTTACTGAACAATACAACTGCCTAAGCACAAGAATGGAGATGCCATATCCAGCTCTTGCTCTTCCAATACATAAGAGTCTCTAAAATGACAAGAAAGAAGCTATTGCTGGAATGCCAATCAGCAGGATTACCTGCCAAATCAGCATCAAAGTAGGCATGAACAACCTTAGCAGATCTGGTAGCTAAATAGACAAATATTAACCAAGTCATCAATCATCATGTAACTTTCAGGTTAAAACAAATATTGAACTTAACGCATTTAAATAAATTGAATTGTATTTTAAACTCTATGATCCTTAGATCAAATCTTGATTCTTGATTCATGTTTCCAGCCTTGAAATTGTCTAATATTATTAGAATTTTCATGCCCTCAAATTATATGGCTGTCTTGGCTCTCTAGTGCCAATTAATCACAATTTGAGTAAACATTCAACCAATGTAATAAATGATAACAACAAAAAGATCTAGCATAAACTTTCAAACAGTGTGATAGACAAATTGGAGTAAAAGAATTGATGAAAAATAAGTAAGATCCACGATTGTACAGACTGCAATTTATATCAATATTTCAGTTATAACTTTGACAAGATAGACCCAGTCAAGAAACAAATTTAGCTTTGAACTAGCAGTGTAGTACTAGAGTTGGATCTCAATTAATGAAGAAGGTTCAATTTGTGACTTGAAGCATAGGTGATATTGATGTTGAGTCTAAAATGAATCCAGAAGAACTGAGATTAAGATTTGACTAGGTCTGTAATAATGTTAGATTTAAAATACAATCAAACTATAGTTATTGAGATTGTTAAAACAGATCATCAAGACATATATTTTTGGGCATCCAAAATAAGTGCTTGGAACATTAAGTTTTCTTTAAGTTTCTTGAAGAAGTGGATTGAATCGGTTGCATTAAGAACTAAAAAAAGGAATTCAGGACCCAGAAAAAAAAAAATTACATCCTATTCATGAATCTAGGTATGATCCAAGGCAAGAAGGGATAACATTATGACAAGATTTAGTCATTATTAAAGTAGCAACTGGCATTAGTGTTAGACAGACACTTGTGCCCAGGTCCAAATACCTGAGTTGGATACTTATCTAAATCAGATATATGCCAAACACTTGGATACTTATGAAGTTCCTTATGAAGTTCCTTGTTGGACTCTTCCAACAAGTAGTTTGACCATCCTATTTGACATTAGAAGTTCTGTTTTTTAGAGAAATTAGACAAGGATGCATGTATTGGATTAATTTTGAAAACTGCCATTTTTCTTATACAGTTACTAGGAAGTTTGAATAAAAAACATGGACACTGAACGGCCTTGCAACATATTTTTAATGTTTAACCAAACTATATGTGAAGGTATAAATACAAAACAATTTTGTTAAATTTGTATTTATCCCCCACATCCCTGTATCTTTTTTTTCCATCTTCTTGAGTTAGACGCTTGCAAAAAGTATCAGACTAGTAAGGAACTAGTATGGTGGTACTGTGCTGACACATGATATAGGTGTTGTTCCAACTTCGCACATTTACCATATGCTGAGATCAGCGGGTACCATGTTGTGCCATGCCAAATAAGCAAGGGGTATGAAACCTCATATCCAGACATAAAACCTTGGGCCATGTAACATTGACTAACATTAAGGTCAAAGGGTACATGAATGGCTATTCTAAAGGATTCTAGCACATTCCCAATCCCATGTATTGCATGAGGATTGTAATACAGCTGGAGCAATATTTGGATCAAACTAAGACTCATAGTAGAATCAAGATTAATTGAAAGATCAAGATCGCAAGTGGGACAGAGAAAGAAGTAGAATGGGATTGGGGAAAAAAAGAAACTTGGATAAGAAGTGCAAGAATGCAACCATGGTGAGGGCAGGGGATTACAATTAGAACCAATTTCCTTGCTAATAAGATCCAATTAGATCTCAAAAAGTCTTCTTTTCTTACAAAAGGAAAGATGCTATAGGTTAGTTCATCCAAGAATTATTTCAAATAAAAAGATGCACATACAGTAAATACGCTACCTTTCCTATTATGCTGTGCACAATATGCCAGTTTCATGTTATCACAGTGACTTAAAACAACAGACCATCAGATTTCATCACATCAAAAAGCAACCAGGCAAGTTAGGCTGTACCTTTAAAGAGCCAATTCTAATAGCACATGCTTGTTTCTCATGAGGAGCAGGTGAGGCAGACTCAGAACATACAGAAGAATAAGGACAATCACCACATGAACAGCCAAGAGAAGGGTCACCACATGAATAAGCAGTAACATTCATGGGCTTCATCCCGGATGAGTCGTTAAGATCCAATCGAAAGGCTATTGCATATGGTGAACCAAGCTCATTAGGATTTGCTTGATGACCAAGAAATGCAAGCCACTCTGAAAAAAACAATCAGAACCATAAGATCAAACCACCCAAAATTACAAGTATGATTTACATTCCATCGGTTGAACATAACAAAGAAACTAATGAAAGCAACAACTTCCAAAGTTAGAACTTGTCTATACAACAAAATGTCAGTGTAAGAGTATAAAGATATGGGTGCAATGACAGAACGACTGGAGGTCAAGGTAATAACACCGCAGAGAGTATACAGCACATGTTGATATAACAAAATGATGCAGAACCAAGAACGATCAGATTGAGGGAATAGGTACCAGGGAAATCTTCATCAACTTACCATATCAAACTCAAAAATGAGTAATATAATCGTTTTTACATTATGTAAGAACTAGTAAGAAGCAAAGGAAGAACGTCCCTAGGCCAAGAACATCCATACTCCTACTTCTCTTAGTCTGCTTAGTTCTTTAAGCATGATACCAAGGCAATTACAAAGGCACACGAACTTTACATTCTACTTGCAACCATGCATTGCACATAAAACAATGGCACCTCTCACCTTTGTAATTTTGAGCACCTGCACCAACCAAATCCATTGCACGAGTATTCATAGTCCCAAACTTCACATCCTTGCATGAATTAAATAACTCCTCTACATAGTGTCTAGTTATATAAAAATCTATGCCATCAACGGTCAAACTATCATTGCCCTGCAACCACATAAGAATTAATTTATATATATATATATGAATGTACATCATAGTCATTTGTTTATAATTTAATCATAATCCATATTTACAGCATATGGACATATATATGCCATTCACTTCGAAAGGAAGGGGTGAGAGGAGGGAGAAAAGAACATATACATTAGTTAACAACATGAAGGAACTGGAACAAGAAATTATCACAAGGACCAACAAGATCAGTACTATTTAGTAGATTACCTAAATAGGAAGCCATAAACTCAAATCAAATCCTTGTCTACAAATAGATTACAACAATAAAGAAAAAGAAGGACCTTCATGACAGAAGTCACATTGATGAAAAGGCTTTGATTTGGAGAGCAAGAAAGCTCACAGAAAATATTTAAAAAGTTCCTCAAGCATGCTGGGCATCCCACAAGAAAAGGAATAGCCTGCAAAATATATCACATGAACAATAAAGTGGGTATTGCACAAAAAAAAAAAAGGGGAAAAAAAGAAAGAGTATGAAAAGAATTTAAGAAAAACAAAGAACAACCATGTAAGTAACATGAGTAATGAATGGAGCTTGCAACTAAGCAGAGATTATGTATCAGATTAAACCAAAGATAAGAGTAAACCTAGGTGATGGACTAAAACAATCCTAACAAAATTTGTCCCCTACCAAACTGGAACAATACACCTAAATGGATAAAAACTTAGTTCAAGCATGTTTCTGTAAATATCAGAACTGATATTGTTTTGGATGAACCAGATGACTTCAGATGAATCCACTAGTTTTTTTCCTAAAACATTAAAAAAATGAAAAAAAGGGAGAGGTAATATGCACCAGTTGTGATTTATTTCTTACCTGCAAGAGTTAGTTATCATCAATAGACCAAAATATTTTATCATGATGCCTATATCTGCTCTTTTTTATTTATAAGAACTATGAATACAAATACAGACTGCAAAGCACAGACAACTCAAAGAATTCCCACAAGCTGATCAAACAGGAAGAACATATTAATTGAAAAGGACTCGAAAGTGTGGTAGAATATGTTAGCAGACAAAATTCAACGTCGAGAGAATATGACTTCTTATGGACAGATGTTACTGACATTGCTAAACTAAGAGGCTTCATGATAACAAATATAATATATGAATGCAATACTACAACTGACTGGTCATTGGATTTATGTAGATATAGGATGTTACAATTGATACTGAAATATGCAACCGGAGGATTTAGTTGCAGATAATCTAATGTAGCCCAGAAAAAGGGTGGGGGGCTGGAGAGATCAAAGAATATATAAAAATTGCTTGGACACTTTTTCTTTTCATTTGGTATTCTCTATCTATTATGTTAAGATATATATGAGCTTTTTATAAATTTTTCCATTTTGTTTTGTTTTTTTTTTGTTGAATATTTGATTTCCCGAAATAAAATAAATATGACCAGAACATGATTTGAAAATGTTATACCTTGAACTAAGAAGTTCTGTTTCTCTAATATTTGTTGATTCTCCAAAATGGCATCTCAACTTGTCACTAACATTTAATAATAATTTTAAAAGAAAGGTAATAAATTGCTAAGCTTGAGAACAATGCTGATTAGTTTATAAATAATGTAAACCAGCAAGTATTTAGTATTTTATAAGCCCACATCTTGTAATTTTTTATGTGACACAAAAATAATAACTAGAAGCCCACAGATTTTAGCATTCCTCCGAACGTCCTTAGCATGCATGATTGCAGATGATGAGAACAGAAAAGGCCCTTAGCTTTGTGTTTCAAATTGGAGTAAAAGTAATCAAGGATCCAAAACAGGATGCCACTAAAATGAAGCACCAGAAATCAAGGAATACAAAATACTTTTTTTTTATTTTATCTCAGAAAAAATGTACAATTATTAGTGTAAGAGACTCTGGGTTTGCAAATCTAAGCATGTGAAAAGCAGCGTAACAAGCTGTGGGTTCTTTAGCAAACAAGAAATTGGAATAGCACATTGATGAATGTTCTCTTCTTAAGGAGTGATCATGTTAGTGAATGCTAACAGTGTCACTTGAGCCACAAATCTTACCTGCTGGACTTGCCCATGTAATGTGTCAAACTGGTCTGAAGTGCAGCAGACATTGCCGGTGATTGTTGGACACAAACTCTGGATCTTTGATGACAGCAACTCATCTGGCTGAAAAGGAAAACAAAAAACTTAACTGATCAAGAGTCCAATTTTAGTTGATTTTATTATTACTAAAGGTTAGAGGTACATAAAGAAATATATTTTAGCAAGAAAAGTATGAAGAGACACATGCATACAGTGACAACATCTCACCCACACTTTTCTTAGATGCAAAGAGAAAGAAGATCATCAATTTCTTTCCCTTGACACATATTCATGGTAAAATGATAACTTGGCAACGCTAAATAACTATAATCTTGCATACATATATAAAAATGATAATCAAGATATGTCACCAAGTACCTTCACAGAAGGAACATTATAAGGGCAGTTCAAATCCTTTCCGTCACTGCGATGCCCACAAATACCATACATTGAACAATAACCTTCTGCATATGTCTTTCTGAAGCAAGGAAAACAGTAAAATATTTAAAATGAAAAAAAATGAAAGAGTGAGTTTCTAAAATAAAATGGACAATGTTATCATCAATGATCAGATTTCAGGAAGGCAAATGGAACTTCTGTTTCCAAAATATTTTGAAAATTTAGAGATATATTTCAACACAAAAAAGGTATCTAACTTGAACTAGAGAATGCAAACATCAAAGCACGGTATCATGCTATTAAGTGACCTCCTTGCTCGGCAAACTCTCTTTGAATGACCAAGATGAATTTCAAGGGGATTGTCAAGTGTATGTGTGTGTGTCTATATGTATGAATATATATTGTACCTTCATTTAAGTAATACATCGCACTTGTGTTAAGTATCCATAATATATTCAACTTTCCAGATTATGTGGTATTCTCATGATTAAGTTGCAAATCCGTTTTACATTTGTATATTCAAATTCTGGTTTATGTCGTGATAATAAATATCTTAACAAGATATCAATTTTAATTTCTTAATGCATTTACAAATCAATTAACCAACTATAGGGATATTTCAGTCATTAGAGATCACCCATGATGGTCACTTTAATCTATTAGCACAAAAATCAAATGCCTCATAATATTCTTTCACATTCATCATCTTATCTCACCTTCTATAAACTAAGTATAAACCTTGTTCCTTTATTATTTAGGTTTTTTTGTTTATTTACATTTTTTTTGCTATAATTACATATAATGATTTGCATTGTTCATATTCAGTTCGACAAAATAATCCTTAACAAATTTCATAATAGCCCCTTGAGTTATGATTCCACTAACAAAAGAGTGAATAGCCATTATTTTCAGCATTAGGGTAAGGTATTATAATTATGTGACCAAAATTACCTTAACCTCTCTTTTATAAGCTGGGCTTCTTTCCCCTTCCAACCTTAGAGTCCATGAGAGCTTGATGCATTCAACATAGGCTTTTGAAAACCTCTTTGCTCTTCTCACCCCTTAAGAAAGAGGGAGGGAGGAAGGGTAAGAGGAAGAAGTTGGAGAGGAAAGCGGGAAAGAAAGGCACTTATTGAGGTTGCAAGCAAAGAATTATGACTCACGCAAGACCTTGTCGTGCTCCTCTATATCCATGTCAACCTGGTCTATCATTGTTACAAGTATGACACATTTGTCTATGGTGCCAAACTGCCAACCCACTTACCTATTGTCATGACCATGTTTTGCGACAAGTATACTGGGCAAGCCCCTACAAGGGTCATGTACAAGGCCACTACGGCAGCCCTCAATGCCACAAGCCACACTAAAATGCACACCTCCAACCTTCGAGTCCTCCCCTTCCTCGGCTCTAATTCGTCCTTAGGTCCACCACCACAGCCAATGGTGTGTTCCTGCTATGCCTTGTCGACAAGGAGACTTGAGGCAAATGCGGCCATCTTTATGGCGCCTCCTAAACTTAGATCTAGAGGAATCAATGGAGCAATGAAAGCTCAAATTGGAGGATTTCTTCTCTGACATTGATCTGTACTTAGAGCTAGACTATATCACATCAATGGACACCATGTTCAATCACAAGGATGACCATCTTAATGAATTATTCCTCTCACTAGATGGCTATTACAATCTCGACTTCACTGGAATCAAGCCTAGCTTTCTATGAATATCTTAATGAATGCTTCCTCTCATTGGATGGCTATTAAGATCTCGACTTCACTGGAATCGAGTCCAACTTTCTGTGGCTATTCTCACAAGTGACGGGGGTGGAGGTGATGACATATTTGGTTGTGAGCAAGGGTGGCAAGAGGAGGGAGATAGAACGCCTCATCAAGGAGGGCGCTAAAAGCCAGTAAGAGAGGGCGTCGTTGAGGGCAATGGCAATGATGGCAAGGGAGAATTCTTCAAGATCAATGGAGAGGGCATTAAGGGAGGGGTCTTGAGAGTAGCAATGAGGACATTAAGCTAGAGCCATCAAGGTGTAGCTTAAGGGCATCGTTTGAGGGATCACCCAGGGAAGGAGAAAAGTTAGGTAAAATTGTACAATGTGGAATTAAGAAAAGTGGTGAACCTTGCTCCTTAAGACGAATTAAGGGTAATTTCATCATTTTGTACCATGGGTTAGTTTAAACATGGACTATGGTCAACTTATGTGACAGCAATTTAAGGAGGTGCTATCAGGAATTAGTTAAGGATCATTTGTATCATGTTGTAAATACAAGTACTGGCAGGTTGTTATATGTAATTAGAACAAAAGGAAAGGCCTTACATGCAAAAAAACCTTATCAGTGCTATTAAAATTGAAGTTTTCTAATTGTCTGGACAGTTGGACAACTACACTGATATAGAAATTTGTTTCCCAAATTTGACTAAATATTCATGTTTCTTTGGAAAATCAGTCACTTTTTCCATAGTTTTCTGAACAACCAAATATCACATTACGGAAATCATTGGTCATAATAAAAGATCAGAAAAATTATTTGCTGATTTTTTTAGCATTATCCCTTATAGAACAGAATTTCAAATTTGACTAATCATGTTAAACATGCCGAACTCAAAATTATTCCTATGAATCACAAGCTGCAGAAGCAGATGAAATCAGACATCTTGAATGAGAACTAGTAAAATTGCACAATAAGTTTTTTCCAATGCCTCCATAAGATGGTATGGCCTTCATCATGCTGTTGGACGGATTTGCTAGTTTTCTAAAGCAATGGCATTCCTGCTTCAATGGAATCAGTCATTGATTTGTTACAAAATAATTCACCAATCCTTCTCTAACAGAGAAATAATGTCCCATCATCAGCAAGAAAAAGGAAGGAAAGACGTTCATACTTAACACCATGTAATGGAAACATAAGAGCATTTTGCCAGATGGGATGTAAGAATTAAAATTTCTAACCTGAATTATATCCATCATAAAGAAACAGAGCTAGAGGCCTATATCTAGAATATGTTTACCCAAGGGGACATTTTTAATCAAGATATGTTAGGAAGTGCCCTTACACTGTTGTAGCATTGGACCTCTGAGCACCAACCGGAGACACAAGAAGAGTGATCTGCATATTTGAATGAGAAGATGTAAAAGAAAAAAATAAAAGCAAAAAATAATTTCTAAATTCTATTGATAGATATCATTATGCTCCCCGATGTTGCATCTAGACATCAATTAACCCACCCCAAACCATCACTCTTTCCGAGCCTCATCTTCCTCTACTACTCTACGTTTAAATCAACGATTCTAATGAATAAAATTAACCAGAGAAAAAGTAAGACTAGAAATTATATGAAGGAACTGATCACAACTTTTTTTCATTTCCAGAGAAGGTCACAGCCCTTCAATTTCAGAACACGTTATGGCCTTACCATCTGAGCAACCTTCCGTTTCGAAATTAACCAGTTCACATATGCAATACTCTTATGTCATGATAAACCATATAATTAAAGTGACAAGGCTTGTGGATTAACTTGATTTAAATACTCTACTACCTACAGTCAATGAATGAGGCAAGGGCCAAGATTGAACCATCAAAGAATTGTTTGGACAACATAACCAATTCCACATGCAGGTGAGAATAGGATTTCAAGTGACTAAAAGGATAACCACGGAAGCCAACTGCCATTACCTTGAACTTGAAATCTCATAACAGAACATCATTTCATAACTAAGGATTAGAGAATTTACCAATGTCAATGACAACTCACAGGAGTTCTGTTCCACACATCTCTGTCTTAGCAACACCAAAAACCATAAAAAGAAATGAGCAGTCTATTTCAGATTCTGTCCATATACTAAAAAGAAACCATAAAAAGATATATCTTGGCCAACCAAATATTGTCCACCAATCATTCCCTTACCTAATGTACACCATTAAATGCAACAATAACAAACTAATATTTCGATTTCTAGCATGATCACCTTGACTTCTCTCTATGTTCTGGCTTAAGTCTGAAAGTAAAAGCCACCAACCAAGATTGAAAACCCTCAAGCACCCAGGACAACATATTCAAACATAGAGAGTAAATACTCCAAGCATTAAGTTTTTCAAATATCCTCATCAGTTCAGACAAAAAAGCTTGTTTCAAACAGTTAAAATACCAATTCAACAGCAAAAAACAGAAAACCAGAGCCAAAAAGAAAAAAATCCAAGAACAAAATTTGCTCGGCGTTTCCATAATCGTCACTTTTCTTGCATTCTTTCTTCCTAAAATCCATCCATCAATGCTTCAAATCCGAAGACTTTAAATACCAAAACCATTAACAAAGAACTCATAATCTGGGGGCGGAAAAAAGTGCAAAGAAATCTTTAAACACCACATTTCCATAATCATCACCTTTCTTGCATTCTTTCATCCTGAAACCCAGCCATTAATGCTTGAAATCCGAAGACCTTAAATAGCAAACCATTAACCAAGAACTCAAAATCCGGGGACCAAAAAAAATGGATATAAATCTTTAAACTCCACATTACCATAATCATCACCTTTCTTGCATTCTTTCTTCCTAAAACCCACCCATCAATGCTTCAAATTCGAAGACTTTAAAAACCAAATCCATTGACAAAGAACTCAAAATCCGGGGGCGGAAAAGTGCAAAGAAATCTTTAAACACCACATTTCCATAATCATCACCTTTCTTGCATTCTTGCATCCTGAAACCCACCGATTAATTCTTCAAATCCAAAGACCTTAAATAGCAAAACCATTAACAAAGAACTCAAAATCCGCGGACCAAAAAAAAAAAAGATGGATATAAATCTTTAAACTCCACATTCCCATAATCGTCACCTTTCTGGCATTATTTCTTCCTAAAACCCACCCATCAATGCTTCCAATCCGAAGACCTTAACTATCAAAAAAATTAACAAAGAACTCAAGATCCGGGGGCGGAAAAAATGGAAAGAAATCTTTAAAACACATTGAAAAGTCACCAATATTTAACCACACTTCAATCAAGACAAGAATCTGAGATAATCTAAACCCACTCGATTTATCAACAGAAAACCAAGAAAAACAAAACCGTAGTTCAAGAACTCCACGAACTTCCACTCCAAGAACGTAAACGAAATCAAGCTACATAACAAATATCCACAGAAGACAGCAAGGAGAGAGATCAAACCAAAAAAAACCTTGCTCTTTTCCCCACCTGAAAGAAAGAAGAAATCGCCAGGAGAAATCCCAACCGCCTCTGGAGAACAAGATTTCCGCCCGCGGAGAGCTCCATCGCCGGAAGCGAGCGAGCGAGCGAGCGAGTGAGAGGGAGAGAAGCGCCGATATGATACCTGGCCTACCCGAATTGTGAAAGGGAGCCGTTATATATTATGGTGGGGAGTCCCGGTGACGTCACCCGAAGAGATATCTGCGATTTAAATGACCGTCTCGGACGAAAATGCCATCTCCGGGGTCCACAGAGAATGTCGATGATTCGAGGGCATTTTGGGAATCATCTAAATTTAAATTTCAGTGGCGAACGGGTCGAGATCGGCACGTCGCTGCACGGTGGGGATCGTCGCTTCTGATAAGGATTTTTTGGACGGTGGATATGATACGTGACACCTGATAAGGATTCTGGAAATTGCCCAATTAATCCAAGAGTTCGTTGACCTATTTATTAGAATGCCCCCTCAGTGATGATGCACAATAGATGGAGAGTTAGGTCAACCAATTTAGTTGATTGTTCTTGTCATGCTTTGTGTTTAATTAAGTATCAAAATCAGCAAGTGCGACACTCTGTGAAGTGCTGTACACCAGCATAAGATGGAGGGCAATAGCCTATTGTATCAAACGGTCGAAAGCAACCTTTCCGATAA
This sequence comes from Phoenix roebelenii, assembly GCA_025769935.1. Classification (NCBI taxonomy): domain Eukaryota; kingdom Viridiplantae; phylum Streptophyta; class Magnoliopsida; order Arecales; family Arecaceae; genus Phoenix; species Phoenix roebelenii. Next base: position 22,047,479 of record JAOXJJ010000481.1, read on the forward strand.
CCTACTCCCCTATTTATCTTTCGTTGGGCCAAAATATATTTCCCATACCAACCTTCCGAGCTTAAAAACCTAAAATCGTAACAGAGTACAGTAATTCACGTGCATCTCGTGAGCCGTAAGATCTGCAAGGGATCTCGAAACTTTTCATCGTAATACCCGTTTTATCCGCTTGACCGATTCTCCTAGTTTAAAATTTCAAGCAAAAAATCAATTTAATTACTGATTCTATAAAAGTATTTTTCTTAGAATAATACCATCTCAAGATAATTTTATGGAATGCAATACAGATAATAAAAAAATTTAAAACTTTTGTTATATATTTACGACATATACTTTCAATATCTAGTATATATTTGCATTGCCTTTCGCTCTAGAAAGCAAATTTACAGGTAAAAAACTTGCTAGCTAATAATCCACCGAGCTATTAACTTTGTAAGAAAGAACCGGCTACCTTTCTACTATCAGAATGCAATATTTAAGAATTGCCGAACAATTTTATCTTCGAAGTTTAGTATGAGACAGGCGACTCATACTTGCTAATCGTCCGCTAAAAATTCGATTCGAGCATTTTGAACATGCAAAGCACATTCTTTAAAAAATATCATCCACCTTGCCTGTAGTTTTCAGGATAAAATGCTCCAAAAACCTCCAATTATATATTATTTTAAAATAAATCAAAATTTTTATTCAATAAGTATGTAGATTTTTTATGCAATATCCACTGATTTTTCTATCCCAAATCTATGTCTATTTTAATTTTTTTTTTATCGCCCTAGCATGAAATCTCTAATACTTTTGAGAGCATGGTGTAAAGTGTGAACGCTCCTACGCTGAGGAGTTGGTTTTTTTTTTTTTTTTCCTCAAAGAAGGGCCACAAGGGGAAAGTGGGGTAATGGGTGCAATGATCCGCCTGGAATGGGTGGGTCCGCGTTGCGCTTAGAATGGGTGGGAGCACGCTTTTGGTGGGGCCCATGGGGTGCAAAACGAGCCACCCACAGCCGAGGATGATTGCAGCCCCACCAGCTGGCATGATGCGACTCGTGCCACGCCTCTCGGATCGTCTGCGCACTCCAAGAAAGAGAGAGGCCAGTGGAAAGGCCTTGAACCACCACCTTTGTTAACGAAGAGAAAATCCCATCTTCTTTTATCACATTAATTTCCTCACCCACCAAAGGTAGGTGTCAAAGGGCTGAAATTCCTAGGGCTGTGATGCAACCATATAACGGGTGTAACAACTCAGGATCGTATCCAAAATGATTAGCTAAAAAATATTATTTGAACTCCTTAGTTCATATACTCTCCACATTTAAAACATGACGTCCTCGTCGTTCAAATTCATTCAAATCTAATCACATGCACCATGATAGGCCCGTGGTCGACCTCCATTAACTCATAGAGTAGTATGTCCTGTCCACATAGGCTATGTACCGAGTTCGCTCTGATACCATTTGTAACAACCCAGGACCTCATCCAAAATGATTAGCCGGAATGTATTATTTAAGCTCATTAGTCCTATATAAGTACTCAAAATCTTTTCGGCGAATATCTGATGTGGGACTAAACACATGCCCGTACAAGTCCTCACAACTGGCTCCGAGTCGAGCTTGGCCAAGCCTAGGTTTGATCAAGCATTGCTTGAAATTAATTTTGAGTAGATTAAATTTTAAAGCAAGCTAGTTTTTTTATTGGATTAAGTCTTCTAAAGACTAATTTGGAAATGACGACATATGAGTTTATTTAAGCAACTAAATTATATACTCCGAACGAATAAAATTCGTGATCCATTCAATTTGTCAACTTTCGTTCCCTCCAAGCCCATCACATTGTGGATTATAGTAATATAAGGTATCCATCAAAATTATTTAGACAAAGTGTCATAATGATTCCAACAATGTCATTGATTTCAAATGATAGAATGCAAATATAAATTACAAACACTCCAAATTTAATATTGTTTCAATACTCAAAAGGAGATATTTTTGAGCCTTATCAATTCCAACCTACTTGGGCTGCGATTTGGCAAGTCCTAGCTTGTAATTAATATCAAATCTAAAAGTCAAGAGCAAGCTTGATTTGTCTAGACTGGGAAGAATGCAGCTTGATCGAAATCAACATCAACTTTAGATGTGGTATGAATCAAGCCTTTTATGGTGAGATTCCATGTGGCAGCTTACGAGTGTGCAGCTTGTTCAAGCCCATTCAATTCCCTGATATGTGAAGCTCAACTAACTTAATAAATTGGCCAATAAGTTAGCATACAAACATAAGTATAGGTTCAAGTCTGATTCCAAAATCAGCTTAGTTTAGTGGTTCTCAAACACAAGCGGCTAAGTTAGGCTCAGTTTTTGTTCAACCTGTATTTAAATGCCCGATGAACATATGAGTTTAATTCAATTCAATTCAAGAAGGACCTGTTCGAGTGACTCATGAGCCAAAGCTCGTGCCACATAGTTGAGTTCAATTTGAGCTCGAGTCAAGCTTGAACTATTGAATATATTGTCATTATGACCAAGCTAAGCTAAAGGAGTCCATAATGCGATTTTACTTTTTTTTTTCCCAGATGGACCCTAAACTATAGTTTTCTCTTCTTTTTTTTTGGGGACCAGGCCACTGTCTAGGGATGTATTTTTTTATTAAAAAAAAAAGGAGCCTACTAGAAATAGTCTTAATGACTGGTTACAACTTACAAGGAGAGTGTAACCATAACAACTGGATGGCATATGTATCCAAGTCCCTATCATTTATATAAATTGAACCCAATAAAGAGGCCAGCTTTCTAGAGGCAACGATTCCAAAGGTCTGAAAAGGAATGATGAGTCGGGAAACCGGTGGCCTTTCTAACATGGACTCATAATCCTAGCTCTTTTTTTTTTTTTTTTACCTCCTAACCTCGAAAGCTTTTCGTCCGAGGAAGAAAGGAACAAGCCCACCCCCACGTAGTAGCCCCTACTGCATCCCCATCCTACCCTTCTGAGCTCTAGCTCGAGTTCCACGTATGAGTACGTCATACCTGATACTATCCCGACTACTAAGCGTCTTGGAACGATCCTATACCTCATGTCCAAGCAGTGGCCGAAGCCACATTTTAATCGTCGCCGTAGCGACTCGAACTTGGGACCATAAGGTTAGAATCTTTGTTCAGTACCACTAGGCTACCATCTTGGTGGCTCTTTTCGTCCCTTTTCGATGGGCGAGAGAGAGAGAGAGAGAGATAATGATAGGTTGGGGTTGGTTAACAAGCAGAGTGAGATGATGATACGTCGAAGAAATCAGCCTTCTGGTTAGAGGGAGGTGGGAAGCTTTATTTAAAAGAAAGGTGTATGTCTGGGCTGAGCATGTTTTTGTCAGTGAGGAAGGCTGTCTGAGCTATCAAATACACTGTACAGGTTAAGTATATTAAGTCCTAAAGTACGGACTGAATGACATTGGAATAAGGTATTAATTAAGTCCTACAGGGGCAATCCTGTGGGCTGATGAATTGCTACGCCCCCTACAAGATTCTTATTTAATGAGTCATTATTCATGGATGGTTGTCATTCCACGTTTCAAGTGCGACGACTCACTGACACAACAGAAGAATGGGCCTATTTATTGTTAGTGTGACGAAGTTCCATTAGACATTATGGTTGCCAACTACTTCTCTTGTTACCGAAGAAAAATAAAAAACAACTTTTAGAACGATTATACTAGACTAATAAATATCACCACTTTACCGTTGGTGAAAAGGCCAAAAAAAAATTAGGAAGTTAATTTTGCATAAAAATTTTATTTACTAATTGATTTTGCAGAATAATAATATATATTTTAGAATACGTGATATTCTTTTATCTATAGGCATGAGTTTGAGGTGTGTGATAAACATTTATTAAGTGCTTGATACACGTTTATTGAATGTCAAAGACGTAACTCAACTCAACTAAGTCTTAATTCTATATTAGTTACGATTGATTACATGAATGTTCTTCCTCTATCATGCTTGCTTTAGAATCATATTTCTGAAAAATATCGAGATATCAAGTTCTTCGTTGCTACTTCATCTCGTATGATTTTTGGTCTACTTCTACTTTCTTTTTCTTTATATGTATCAAATTACTCTTTTGTATAGGTTCTGCATCATTTGTGCATCTAAACTATCCAAGTTGTCCTTTTTTTTTTTACTTTATCTTCAATTTCTTATGAATGTCTAATATGCATATTATGAATATTTGATACTATTTATTTAGATTGTAGCTCACATCTCATACTTAGACTGACGGATAAAATTATACAAAGATCCCAAAGATCTATTTTTCTATAAAAAAATAATCTGATTATTTCTTGCAAATCAATAATTCAGTGGATTTTTTATGCAAAATCCACTAAACAAAAAGGGAGAACAGCAAAAGAGAAGGAAAACAAAGAAAAAAAATGATTGGATAAAGTTGAAGATTGTAGGTTGGAAAGGTAGACTCCTGTCTATTGAGAAATAATATTCTGACTATTGCAGCTATGAAGATGAGCTTGAAGGTTCAAAATTCTAACCGGATATTTTCTTGATAACCACAATCCAATCATTGTCGGCCTGGATTGGGTTGACGGCGATATTTTGCCACCAGTTTGCTCATATTTTGCCATGAGGTTACTATTCATCTGTGCATGGAAAAATCCGTCCATTTTTGTAGCTGCAGCTTCTGCATTTTTTCATTGATTTCTAACTTATTTCACGTAGCTTTTATCTTTACATTTTAGTTTTGTAAATTCAAAATTTCTTATTAACATGACAAGATATTATAGTAAAACATGCTAAATTGTTAAAGTAGTGCATGTATTTTATTTGAGTTACAAATTATAAATTACCCTAAGAAATCACACTTTCATAGAGAAAAATCATATATATATATATATAAGCTATGCAGGAGGAGATAAAAATTCTTTCATTAGAACTATAGATTTGAGATGATGGAGCTACCTAAGGATAATAGAGCACTCAAGAATAAGTGGGTGTATAATTTGAAGACTGAAGAGAAAGCATAGTTTATTGTGAAAGGTTTTGGTCAAGAAAAGGGTATTAACTTTGAAGAAATTTTTTTATTTGTGGTCAAAATGTCTTCAATTTGAGTTATTTTTGGTTTATCTAGAAGCATTTAATTTAGAGATTGAACAACTTGATGTAAAAATTGTCTTCTTCCATGGTGACTTAGAGGAGAAAATTTACATGGAGCACCCAAAAAGGTTCATAGTTAAAAACAAAGAACATCTCGTGTGCATATTAAAAAAGAGCTTGTATGGGCTCAAGCAGGCACTTTGGCAGTAGTATACAAAGTTTGATTCATTTATGATGAACTATTAGTATAGTGAAACTGATTCTAATCCTTGTGTGTTTATGAAGAGATTTTTTGATGGAGATTTTATTATTCTCTTTCTTTATATAGATGGCATGTTGATTGTTGGCCATGATGCTAAGAAGATTGAAAGCTTAAAAAGAGAGTTAAGCAAGTTCTTTGCCATGAAGGATTTATAGCCGGCTAAACAAATCTTTAACATGAGAATTCCTTGTAACAGAAAAAATGGAAAGCTTTGGTTATCTCAAAAAAGATAAATTGAAAAAGTATTAAAGAGGTTCAATACAAGCAAGTCCAAACCAGTTTGTTGTCCACTTGCAGGTCACTTCAAGTTAAGTTCCATGCAGTGTCCTACAAGTTAGAAAGATAAAGAAAAAATGAAGAAGATTTTTTATACATCCATAGTTGGCAGTTTGATGTACTCCATGGTTTACACAAAATCAGATATTTCTCATGCGGCTGGTGGTGTAAGTCAGTTTGGGCAACTGTTAAATGGACTCTCAAGTATCTTAGAGGCATTTTTAGAGATTGTTTATGCTTTGGTAATGGTAAACCTATGTTGGATAGGTACATAGATGCATATATGACTGATGTTATAGATTCTAGAACGTCCACATCATGGTACTTGAAGACTTTTTCAGAAGGAGCAGTGCCATGGCTATCTAAGTTACAAAAATGTGTTGTTTTGTCCACTACAAAGGCCGAGTATGTTGTAGTTATAGAAGCTTGTAAAGAACTTTTGTGGATGAAAAATTTTCTACAAGAGTTGGGCCAAGAATAAGAGAAATATAGCTTTATAGTTGGATAATGATATAGATTCTAAAAAGTCCACATCATGGTACTTGATGACTTTTTCAGAGGGAGCAGTATCATGGCTATCTAAGTTACAAAATGAATTGTTTTGTCCACCACAAAGGCAGAGTATGTTGTAGTTACAGAAGCTTGTAAAAAACTTTTGGGGATGAAAAATTTTCTACAAGAGTTGGGCCAAAAATAAGAGAAATATAGCTTTATTGTAACATCAAAGTGTCATCCATCTCTCAAAGAATCCAACATTTCATTCGAAATCTAAGCACATTGATGTAGGATGTTATTGAGTTCGGAATGCTTTAGAGATGAAGTTACTGTATCATGAAAAAATCCATATTGATTATAATGTGTCAGATATGATAATTAAAACATTGCCTATAGAAAAAATTATTACTTGTAGAGAGAAAGTGGATTTGGTGGAACCCCCCATATGAGTCGGGAGGGAAAGATTTATTGCTGTGGTCCCTTCCTCATGTGGGATCCACATCATTTGATTTTTTTTAAAAAAAAAGAAGGAAAAGAAGGCAGTTTCAAACAGCCTGACTTGGGGGGTGAGGCAATTGCAGAAAACCAGCCTCCGGGTCTGCAGAAAATAATGAAGAAAAAAAAGAAAACAGAGAAAAATAAGAAAAAGAAAAAGGTTCTACTTTATTGGATGATCGGATGGTTGATTTTATCCAGATTTGGTTTGGTGTAAGTAGGTCGAGCAAGAGCCCACTTCAGTTTACGCCTTTTTAATTAAATTGCATGAGGTGTTTATCTTAAATTGGGCTACGGAGAAACTAAAGCCTGTTTGGGAAAGGTGTTGGTGGTAAAGTTTTTGAAAATAGAGCTATTGAAAGTAGAGCTTTTATAAAAAATTATTTTCTGTTTGGTAACTATATTTCTAAAATGCTGTGGCAATTTAATATATTATTGGTAAACAAACTGAGAAATTACTTTTGTATGACAAAATTACCATAAAGGACATTGCATAGTGTTATACAACAGAGCACAATAAAATATAACATATATTAATATATAAATATATAATATAGTATAATAATACTGTAATGTAATATATTATTATTATGATATAGTAATATAACATTGCATACTATAGCATAATAATTTAACATAATATTAAATTATTTAACATAACATATCAATGTATTATGATATAATGTAATATAATATTATATTTATAATATAAT
>JAOXJJ010000481.1:22057923-22071751 GCA_025769935.1 Phoenix roebelenii
CTTCTGTTTTTTGGTTTTTGTTTCTTTTAACTTTTGAAGGGAGAAAGTGAGGGAACACTCAACTAAATATGGGTCATATGCCAGTTTTCTGCAATGGAATTGGATTTTGGAAGGTCTGGGATTTTTTATGTCCTCCTCAGAGGGAAGCAGGGAGACACCAAGTTCCATCCAATCAGTCATTTCGATAAAAAATAGTGTGATATGAAATTTGGCTTGTAGACAGACTTAGTTAGTAGGTCATGGGTCATCTATTCTGACTGAACTTAGTTAGTAGGTCATGGGTCGCCCAGCACCTCATAATTATGATATGACTAATTAGATTTGCCTAAATTCTTATCCAAAAGCGTGGTAAAGTTTCTATTTACTTGTATATCCTTATAAAAATTTCTATTTGCGCGCCTACCCATTAAGAATATTTTAGTCATTTTAATTTAAAACTGTTAATTTTTTAACGGCGTTAGATGGTATGGGTACATATGCAAAGATAAGAATAAAAAAGGGTAGAATAGCAAAATAAATATTTTATAAGGGTATACATGCAAATATCAATTTGAGAAGGGTATTCATGCAAAATCCTATATTTAGAAGGGTATCCATGCAAAAAACCAAAAAAAAAAATATAATCAGAATCAAGGTACGCCATACCAGCCCGAACTAAATGGTACATGGCATATCATACTGTACCAGTTCGGTACCGATACCCGAAATGGGTGGTGTATTGACACTCGGTATACCCAAAAAATTTCGTACCATATCATATCGACACTGTGATAGTGTGGCATCGGTATAGGGTCCGATACCGAGATGGCAAATCTTGATCAGAATTATAGATGACTGAAAATTGTAACTAGAAGAACTCTAGGAATGATATTATACAGAAAATTGGAAAAAAAATTCCTTACCAAGTTTTGCCAATGGTGATATATTCCTGTGATATTTCGTTTCTTCCATTCTTTCAAGTCAAAGATGTTCATTCCAAATGCCCATCCACAGCCTTTCGGGTCAAAGTTATCAGAGATCATTGGGTCTGAGAAGTTGAGATAACCATCGAACTGATGAAAGCTCCCTTTGCAGGTCTCTACAGCACCATTCACCATCCCTTTCATATCTATAGACCAAAGTGGTGTCAAATCCTTTTGAACAATGACATCATCATCAAGAAACAGTATCTTATCCAGCTTTGGAAATATTTCTGGCATGTAGAACCTTATATGGTTGAGCATAGACAAGTACTTGGGGTTCTTGTACTTGAGATTTTCATCCCCAGCAGAAAGAGTAGAAGGATGATCAGCTGTGAAGTAGTATTGTTTAAGATTCTCAGATTTAATTTGGCGAAGAACTGGACAGTAAGATGAATTAAGCCACTTGAATTCGTCAAAGTTCTCCACATGTATTGCTGCATCTAAAGGAGGATGGGCAATGAACCACATCTTCATGGCTGGAAAGTTCATCCTGTCTGTGACAACATGAAAGATATGTTTTTCTGGTTCCTTCACGTGTAATATAGTAGAGTTGACTACAACTGCTGTGGCGAGTACATTATCAGAGAAGATTGCATAATGGTAGAGGGATGGATCTTCAAGTTTGGCCTTATCCGCTAATTCTTTTCTTGTGTGATCTTGTAGGAAGTAATCAGTAGTGAGTTGTAAAGGAAGGCAGTGTAAGGGTTTAGGGATTGTCTTTGTAGTGAACTGCATCAAGAACTGGCTTTTCTTCAGTTGTGCAATTACTGTTTCCTCTGAGGACTGCGCCATGGCGCGTAATTTTCTAGTTACCAAAGAACAATCATATAACTGCTCTTTTGCAAATGATAGAACCCGAGCCATTGCTTCTACATATTCAAGAGCACTGGAAGATACGAGAAAAAAGGGTTTTCACATCAGAGTGAGATTTATAAATGGAACAGTGTTATATAGGAATAGTTGAGAGATGGAATACCCTTTTTGCAGTTCAGCATCTGAGTTTGCTTCTTTAATAGCATTTTGAATTCCTTTAATCTGGTTCATCAAGTACCCAAAAAGATCAAGATTTTTCATGGAACGAGCAATGCTAGCATATACCGTAGCCATTATGATCTGATCCTTCATTAGTCTCAAAGTCGAATCTCGACCATGATTACGATGGTCTCTCCCGTAATGTTGCCTGAGTGTGCTGTTGAAATGCTTGGAGCGATCCATGGCTGCTATTTTCATCCGTAATTCAGCATCTTTGCTTAGCTGAATCAGCTCTGCAGTTCTTTTTTCCTTCCTTTTTCGACGCAGTTGCTACAACAAAAGAACCATAACAAACCTGACCAACTAAGCAGAAGTTTACATCAAAATTTAGAAAAGAATAGGACAATCACCAAACGCCTTAGCTTCTTTGAGCTAATTGAGTGAGATTGTTGATGACGATCAGCAGAAGGCTGATCCTTGTCTCGTGATTCACTAAATTGTGGCTTAAATGACCCTTCTTTCCACTGTCGGTTGTGAGAGATGAAGTACTTATCAGGGCATTGTCATCCAATATTAAAGATAGATTGTTCACTGACAGAGGACATGCTAACAAGCTTGAAAAGAAGTATAGAATATGACTAAGTCACTAAGGGGCATGCTAAAAAACTAGCTTCTCGATATCAAAATGTATCAGTAATGTTTTTTTTTTCCTTTCTAGCTTCTGATACTCTGAGAGTTTGTCTTATTCTAAGAGATGTTTCTTTATATTCAGAAGTCTCTCAAACTTAATAACATTCGAAATAAATTATTCTTGCCTTAAGAAGATCACATTTGTTTCTTTCAAACACAGCAGGTGAAGTCAGAAATGTACCAGTCCACCCTTTGGATTTACATGAGTTTCACCATGATAATTCTTCCACATCCAAGAAGCAGATAAATCCTTTGAGTTTACTTTATGCACTTTTAGGGCGCCAGAAGCATCTGCATACATAGTAGTTATCTCAACATCCTGCACAAAATGTGATGTCATAAAGACATTGAGGTAAGTCCACTTGCATGAATAGAATGTATTTTGACACTTAACTAATTTGCTTATGGGGCGTGACAGTAATCCTTCATATAGTCTTATTTGGTATGACTGAATATTGGCCCAAAAGAAGAATGATTACCTTCGGACTCGGTTGAGCATGAGCTATGGGGGACATCTCCAAGAGGAGATGCTCATGGGAGGAGAAGAATGAGCTTTTCACCAGACCATGTATGGGGGCTGACGCCTGCCCAATGCCGGAATGGGGGCCACATGAGGGGGGAACAGGGGGCTCCCCTGCCAGATATTGTCCGGTTCTAGGGCCCGCACGCGCGCCGCACGCACCGCTCAGACCCCTTCTCGATTTTGTTTTCCACCCAAAACGCGTCTGCAAGATTTGGAGACATCCGCCTCATATACCTAGGCTTTGGAACGAGTCTTTCCGATGTGAGACTATTGGGCCTCACACCCTTCCCACCATGGGACAAGAGCCGTCCTCAGCTCTGATACCAAATGTCACACCCCCGCCTCCGTGGGGCACGTGCGGCACCCAATGCCCACATGGGGGCTATATTAGGGGGGAACACAGAACTTCCCTGCCAGATATTGTCCGGTTCCGGGGCCCGCACGCACCGCTCAGACCCCTCCCTGATTTTGTTTTCTACCCAAAACACGTCTGCAGGATTTGGAGACACCCACCTCATATAACCAGGCTCTGAAACAAGTCTTTCCGATGTGGAACTATTGGGCCTCACACCACCAAATGTCACGCCCTCGCCTCCGTGGGATATGTGCCGCACCCAATGCCCATATGGGGGCCACATGAGGGGGACCACGGAGCTCTCCTGCCAGATATTATTCGGTTCCGGGGCCCGCATGATGTCCGTGGCCGAGGCGAGTCCGGCGGCTCCCGCGATGCCCACGGGACGCCTGCGGTCGCTCCCCGCGATGCCGGCAAAGCTCACAGCCAGTTGCCCGCAGCGAGAGGCCAACGGCACCAGCGATGCTCACGGCCGCACATGGATGAGTCCCCACACTTTTTTTTTCCTCTTTGTCTTGTTCTTTTTCATTCGTCTCCTTTCTTCCCTTCATCGAAGGGAAGAGTCGAGAGCCGCCCCTCTGTCCAACCGGAGAGAGAAAATGTTCCTAAGCTTGTATTGTAGCAAAGGAGAATTACCTTTATTTTTCTCACAACTTGTGAGGCTCAAACTAAAGAAGTAAAAGTAATAAACTAAATCAAATTTTTCTCACAATCTAAATATGCTACAGATTCTTATAATTATTTTTAAAAATTAAGTTTCGAAAAAAAAAATAATTTTCAATGTTTTAAAAGATGCCAAAGTATATCTGATGGTATAGGAAAAAGTAGGAACTGACCAATGCAAATTCTGAAAAGAATGCCTTACAATTCTTAAATGGAAGGCAAAACCAGTAGCAAGAATCACTTGAGTAACATTAGAACAATATATATTGTGGGAAAAAAAAATACAAGGAAAGCTCAAAACCTTCCGAGGAATGCAGTGCAGACAACCCTGCAGACGCCTATAGCCTTTGCCATCTCTCTGGCTGTAAAAGATATGCTAATGACACTCAAGTGGGGCTAAAGAAAAGCATCCCTCTCATAAAATTAAACCTAAAAGCCTCCACCAAGACAACATATACAAACCAAATAATTCACATATACAAATGAGATCTTAAGTGCCATTTTCTACACTAGCATTGGCTGAATACATTGTAAGCCACAAGCAGTAATGGAAATAAAACTGTACAAACCCAAAAACTGATCCTGGTAGATACTTAAAGATAGTTATGCTATCTTTAGCATAAGCATGTCATGTCATAGCTATACACAATGATATCACTGCAACAAATAAGATCAAAATAAATAAAAAACCATTAAAAAAATAAAAAGATGAGACACCAACATTTATCACATTTAAATTAGCTCTATAAGTTGCTAGCCATTATCAGTAATTGGGAAAAAAGATGTCTTACAAAATAAACCAGACTGTGCATTCCTTGGCTCATGGATGTTTTAAGTGCCGCACAAACTATTCCTAGATCAAGCATGTCACTGAATGTACAACAGCTAACAAAAAGCAATCTGGCATATCCCAGCAATAATAAGATAAAAAAAGAACTACAAGAATCACAACAATGCAAAAAAGAAATTTCAATCTAGATTAGTGACTTGAACCTTAAGATAATAAGTGAACAAAAATATTACTTATTTAACTAGAATTGTAGACAAAATCTCCGAAAGGTAAGACAAATGATTAAGTTAGCTGCCTTTTGATTGAAAATCTTACCCTGTTGGATCATCGGGCACCACTATGGAAACCATTTCTGATGTCTCTGATCTGACCACACAGGCAAGGATCCAGACCTGGAAAATTGCAAAAAGACCATAAAGTTCAAGCTAATAACTTTTTCAGTAAATCAATCTTAGTTTGCCCAACTATTTTTCAACTTCTAAAGTACATGAGAATTTGATTTATTTAGAAAATTTACAAGAAATAGCCAAACTGCTCACTTAAATATATAGAACCATTAAATAAGTTAATAATGAACTATACATAATCACTGCCATTTTCATTTACCAAAATTAACATAAAAAATCAACACTATATTTGAATGCAAATAATAAATTTCTTGATTAGAAAATCATGAACAATATGTAAGTTGGTCATGTCTATTATCCTAGATGGTGATGAGGAAGGTGTCTTAAGAACTAGAGATAATAAATATATACCATATAGATCAAGGTACACCATACCGTATTGAACTGAGCGGTACGGGATATACCATACCGTATCGGGTTTTGTACCTGTATGTAGTATGGAGAGCGTACTAACACTCAGTACGCTAAACTGACCTTTGTACCAGATGTACCGACATAGTAATGGGGTGGCACCGGTATGAGCCTTGGTACTGAGACGGCATACCTTGATATAGATAATAAATCAGATATGTAGTCATTATGATGTACTTTTACCAACAAAATGATGACCTGGTTGCTTCTTGTAATTTGCATTTAGGAGAGACCCTAGGAGAATTAAAAGCAAAATGCAGCAATTATATAACCAGCAACCATCAAATCTGCCATGTCCACTAAACCAAACTCAGGAATTCCACAATATGTGGTGCAAAATTATGCAAAGAATGGATTTTGATTGCAAAGGGACTAAAAGGTCATGAAAAACACATGCACTGGCAAATGACATAATCACCACTTATCAACATATGCGTGTAACCTACAGATCTACATACATATGTATGTACATACTCATGTACACAATGAATGCATGCGTACACATATAAACACACACGTAAATGCATATACATATATATAACAGATTTTGGAAATTTTGATGCAGATGTTTTCTTTTAAAAGAGCCTATTTCCCAAGAAGAAGAATTGCTAAACTGTCAAATGCAAAACCCATCCAAGTGTAGGAAAGGCTTCAAAGTTCAGCATCATGCTAGCCTCTGGGGCTTTCTCATTATAATATAGTATGTACATATGCACACATGCATCTGTCATGTACTTATATGTTTATATATGTGATTTAGCATTCACATTGAGGTTATACAACATAATTAATGATCTAAAAGATTTAAATTGCCTGGAAGCTATAAGTTCAGTCTTTATGTGTTAGCATTTTAATGAGATTTTAATATAACAATATTATATTTCGATATATGGTTAAGTTCTGTTACACTTTGCAAATGGCAAAACAGGCAGTCGGACTGCCCCATTTTTCAATTCATTGTGGAACTAGACATTCTCACTTTTTTCTCTCCTTGTAACAACCAAGTCACAAAGTTGGAGAGAATTTAGAATGAGTGGACTGCCATTCTGGATTATTCCTCTAGACTTACACCATTCTAGCATCATTTAATGCGATAACCAATCCAGGGTTTTGGAATAATAGAAATTGAAGCTTTTTGGTATTTGGATGGCTCCATGAGTTCTTTGTTTGCAAAAAAAGTAAAAAAAAAAAGAATCAATTGAGATCCTAGTAACATTCCCGATTGCCAGCAATCCTTAATATTCTACATCTCTGTAAATCATCTCTCTATTGAAATGAGAAGAAGAAATTCTTGAAATTCAGATAAACTCTAATCTCCTAATGAACTCACATTTTAACATGCATCGTTTCCCAAGAAAACATATCAAGTGCTGAAATTAATGTATGGGAACCCCATAAGTAGCCAATACAAACAAACAAGTAGCTTAATCAGATATAAAAATATGAACCGGTCAAAACTAAACAACAAAATGATGAGCACAAGACAATTCGAATCCCTATAAACGCCCCATCAAGCATCATTCCATCCCATCAACACTTCAAGAATCAAGAGACATACAACCCTAAACGCGAGGCCACTCCTCTCCAAAGCAGTTCAAACCCCAAAACTCCAAAGCAAGAACAGAATCAAGAAAAGGACATCCAACCCAATCATCGTTCCCACACTCCAAATCAAACCATCTTCTCACAATGTGCCCCCAGATATGCGAAAAAGGAACCAAAATAGCGACATGGAGATCATTGATGAAGAATCTGCCGATCAAGAAATCCAAGGCATCGAAGAAGACTACAAAAGAATGGGAGAAGCTCGAAAGAGAAGCAGAAGAAGAGCTGTTCTTGCCTCGAAGCAGCAAAGGAGGAGAAGAAATCCGCAGCTGGAGAAGCCTCGGTCACCACCGCACGCCATCTGGGCGAGAAGAGAAGAGAGCGAGAGAGGAGGAGAGAAGAAGAGGGGAAGAGAGAACAAATGAGGAAGGCGAGTGGAGGACTCGGGGAGTATTTATGGATGCTGTCTCGCTTCGCTCTGGTGCTGCTCTGGTCGGGCGGGAATCACCGTATCACATACGAGAGTTGCCAATGGACGGTCGAGATTGGAAGATAGATGGGAGTGGGTGGGGTTCTGGGTCTGATAGCCGGAATTTCCCAATCAGGGTGATCAAATCCCGTTTGTTATTTTGAGACGGGGCACCATGTCATCCAAAGGGAGGCATGTTCCCGTCCTAAAACCACTCATCTGCTTCTCATTTTGATATGTGCCCCAAAAAGGTCCTCTTTAATAAGGTTGCCTTTTTTATTATTATTATTGAGAATGCTTAATTTTGGATCATAAGTAAACCTCAGATTTTATATATATACATATCAAATCATGTGTAAACGTACATATGTATATCAAACTGGATCAAAAGCATGTGTATAGATATACACACAGAGATGTACATACATACATACATATATATACATATATATACATATACATATATATACATATATATACATACATATATATACATATATACATATACATATATACATACATAGTTACATACATATAGTTATGTACATATATAAATATATGTACATATTTATATATATTCATTTATATAGCATATAGATGCATACATATATACCTACGTACACAAATATATATACATGAATATATATATGATGATGATGATGTGGTATATAGATGATAAGGTGGCTGATTGGTAATGATGTGGCATATGAATGATGATGTTGCACATGTCGTAAAAATTCTTGTCCAAAAATATTCTGTTGCTGAGTGCTACGTCATTACCCACATGCCACATCATCACTTATATATCATAAATTATGTTTTTGGTCCTCCAAATTTCATTTAACATAGCATAAGGATGGTCCCGATCTGATTGCCTTAGAATATTTAGAGTATGTCTGGGTTGCTATGTCGATTGCATGCTAGAAGAATCTGGTCACGCTACATCATTATAATTATTTATGGCCACATCAATTATCATCAAATATGCTTCCAAAACTTCTATAGTTGTGCTATTAATCAATCATTGAGTATTTGTTCTAGCTCTGCTACAAGCTAACGATATTGTTCTCTGCCTAAGGCACCATACCGGTCCTAGGAAAGTAGGTATTTTTTTCTTATTTTATTTTTAAGAGATCTTAACATAAAACAGTCTTAGGATAACTCATTGAAACGATCTTTCTGTTTCATTTATTAAATCACCTTATCAAGTATTACTGTGATATTGGAAAAGGGACAGAATTCCATTATGCAACAATCTCTAAGTATCATTTTATCCCGAACTTTCTATGCAGTTTAGTGCCTTTTTCTCTTTAGGAGTTCCACTTTCCGGATCTGCTCCACCGCTTGCTCTTGATTCAGATAATTGAGATGTATAGACAATGATCACAAGAAAATGAAACATAAAAGCTCAGTACATTCATCAATCCGAAGTCAGATGCAGCTGGCTCAGGAATCCATGGATCACTACCACAAGGATACATAATTTTACATGAGTGCATATGCAATTCACCAGCAACTCAAAATTTTTAGAGATGACTATCAGTTTTATATGAATGCATGTTTAGTTCGTCAGCTATTAAAACTTTTTCCAGATGACCACCATTTGCAGGATTTTTACAATATTCAAAACCATGCAATGACTCGTGAACTAAAAGCAAGCCCAAAAAATGAATAAAGTTGCGAGATAAGATATCTGGAGACCTGTGGAAGTCACAAGTTGTAACCTAAAATGACAAAATTTCATGATATTTTCCCAAGCAAATTTCTGGTTGAATATCACCCATTTACACAGACAAAGGGAAACTGCAAAACCTATTCTGGAGGGGCGTGACGCTAATAGCAGCGCATGCTGCATAACATCCAGCAAGCCTGCATGTTGCGAAAAAATATGAACAAATTGATAAAAGGATTTGCTATCTACAAGTTCCGGTTTCATTCAAAGATGTTGCAGACTCGGAGATACGGGTTGCCAAAGTTGACATACTTGGTCCAGTAATGCTTGTACTTGGTGATAGCAAGATCCAGCCACGGCTTATAATTCCCATTATAGTGAATGACAGCTGCCTTCTCAATCACTGAGGGACTGATAAGAGGGTTGTAACCCAGACCGAGAACATGCCAACTCCAGTCAAGTGTATATGTCAGGCCATAAAATGTTACAAGACCTGCAGGCAGTGTCCCAAGCTTCCACAGATTTCGGACTTTGCCCTGTAGTTAAAAAAGGAAACTTGTTGATTGTTGGAGGTACCTTATAAACAAATTCAATGGAAGTGATATCAAAAGTTAGGGGAACAGTAACAACATTCCACAAGAAGAAAGCAGTGATGCACTACTGACTGCTTCAAAATACAAGTTTAAACAGATCTTATAGACCTACACATTAAGATGTAAATTTGTGGATTGTCTTCAATTATTTGCTAGTTAACATGTGAGATCTCATGTGGAGCACTCCAGGTGTACAACTAAGACTATCTTGTATCATACAGAAAGTATATATAAAAAAAAAAAACAAATCTACAATTTATAACTCAACAATATAATCATCAGATAGACAACAAAGGTGACAATCCCAGCACAGAAGAAATATGTGCAAATTTTAATATGCATATTTTCATGCCAATAGAATGAACAATAAACATATTCTAAATTTATGCTTCCCCGCATATTCGAAATCCACTGACATCAATGTTCAATCAGTTTGATATTTTAGTTGATGCCACATCAAATGTGATGTTTTCCTTCTTAATGTGCAATCATACTTCATTTTGTCAGACTTGCCTCAGATAATAAATTATAACTATAGACAGAATAGTAACTCAGCAACTTGAAATATCTTAAATTTCAGAAAACAAGAAAAGGCAACCATAAAACTGATAACTATTCCTGGAAATAAAGGACTTAAAGGAATGATATCATACATAAAATTGAAAAAAAAAAGGATCCTTACCAAGTCTTGCCAATAGCGATATATTCCTGTAATATCTCGTTTTTTCCATTCTTTCAAGTCAAAGATGTTCAGTCCAAATGCCCATCCACAGCCTTCTTGTTCAAATGTATCAGAGATCATTGGGTCTGAAAAGTTGAGATATTTAGCAAACCGACCAAAGTCTTCTTTGCAAGTCTCTACAGCACCATTCACCATCCCTTTCATATCTATAGACCAAAGTGGTGTCAAATCCTTTTGTACAACGACATCATCATCAAGAAACAGTATCTTATCCAGCTTTGGGTATATTTCTGGCATGTAGAACCTTAGATGATTGAGCATAGACAAGTACTTTGGGTTCTTGTACTTAAGATTTTTATCCCTTACTGTAGATGGATGATCTCCGGCAAAGTAGTATTGTTTAAGATTCTCAGAATTAATTTGGTGGAGAACTGGAAAGTAAGACGAATTCAGCCACTTGAATTCATCAATGTTCTCCACATGTATTGCTGCATCTAAAGGAGGATGGGCAATGAACCACATCTTCATAGCTGCAAAGTGCAGCCTGTCCGTGACAACATGAAAGACATGTTTCTCCGGTTCCTTGACATGTGATATGGTAGAGTTGACTACAACTGCAGTGGCGAGTACATTATCGGAGAAGATTGCATAATGGTAGAGGGATGGATCTTCAAGTTTGGCCTTATCTGCTAATTCTTTGCTAATATGATCATGTAAGAAGTAATCAGTGGTGAGCTGTAGAGGAAGGCAGTGAAGGGGTTTAGGGATTGTCTTTGTAGCGAACTGGATCAAGAACTGGTTTTTCTTTTTTTGTGCAATTACTGTTTCCTCTGAGGTCTGTGTCATGGCTCGTAATTTTTTTGCCACTGTAGAACAATCATATAACTGCTCTTTTGCTAATGATAGAACATGAGCCATGGCTTTTGCATGTTTAAGAGCGCTGGGTAATAGGAGGAAAATTGGTTGTCACATCAGAGTGGGATTTACAAATGGAGTAATATCATATAAAAAAAGTTGAGAAATGACGTACCTTTCTTGCAGTTCAGCATCCGAGTTTGCTTCTTTAATAGCATCTTGATTTTCTTTGATACGCTCCATCAAATGCTCAGCAAGATCAAGAATTTTCTTTGAACTAGCAATGCTAGCATATACCTTAGCCATTATGATTTGATCTTTCATCAGTTTCAAAGTGGAATCTTGGCGATGGTTTTGATGTTCTCTCCTCCATACGCTGTGTAGTCCCCTGAGTGTGTTGTTGAAATGCTTTGACCGTTCCATGGCTGCAATTTGCATCTGTAATTCAGCATCTTTGCTTAGTTGAATCATCTCTTTAGTTCTTTTTTTCTTCCATTTTTGATGCAGTTGCTGCAGCAAAAGAAACATGACATATATGAACAATTTTGCAGAAATTTGCATCAAATTTAAAAAAAAAAGGAAAAAACCAATACAATGGCTTCTTTGAGCTAATTGAGTGAGCTTGTTGATGTTGTCAGCAGAAGACTTATCCTTGCCTTGTGACTCAGTAAACTGTGGTTTAAATGACCATTCTAGCTTCTCGAAGTTGAAATGTATTAGTTAAGTTTTGCCTTTCTATCCTCTGATATCTTTCAGAGTTTGTCCTGTTCTAAGAGATGTTTTTATATTCAGAAGTCAGAACTCTCTCAAACTTAGCAAGTTTCAGAATAAACCATTTTTGCCTTGAGAAGTTCAAATTTGTTTCTTTCAACCACAGCATGTTAAGTCAGAAAGAGTGCCAGTCCACCCTTTGGATTTACATGGGTTTCCTCATCAGAATTCTTCCACTTCCAAGAATCAGATAAGTCATTTGAGTTTACTTTATGTAATTTAAGAGCACCAGAAGCATCTGCATATGTAGTAAATCTTAACATCCTACACAAAAAGTTATGTCACAAAGGCATGAAGGTAAGTATACTCTTACACAAGGTCTGTGGAACTGCCCCGAACTACCAGGTTCGGGGCGCCCCGGGCCGTACCGGCGACAAACCAGGATGGTTCCGCCATTGAAACCGAGACGACTCACCAAAGGGGAAAAAGGAGAAGAGAAAGAGAGAGAGAGAGAAAGAGGAAGAGTGGGGGAGGGAGAGGAGGGAGGGGAGAGGCCGGGGCCGGTCGATGGAGGCCGGGGAGCCTCCGTGCGGAGGAGGCGGAGCCCCACCTCCGGGTCTCCCCAGCCTCCGTCTTCTCCCTGCGCGGAGACTCCCCGGCCTCTGCTAGCTGGCCCCGGCCTCTCTCTTCCCTCCTCTCCCTCTCCCTCTCCCTCTTCCTCCCTCCCCTGCTCTCTTTTCCTCTCTCGTTCTCCCTCTCCCATCCGTAGAAGATATGTCGATATGGGCCCGACACGGCACGAGGCAGACCCGTACCGACTCGTCCCGCCGAGCAATCGATATAGTGTCCAGTACTGGTTCCACCCTCCTTGCTCTTGTATGAATAGAATATATTTTGGCTTAACTAATTTGTTGATGGGAGTAGTCCAACTGAACAATCAATATGGTGATCATTTTTCTTGTTGGCGAACATTGAGCGTTTGAGACTCATACCAAATGGACTATATTAAAGCTCATAAAACTAACCTCAGAGTATCATGCGCATATGTATGTTTATACATACATGTATCTATAAGCATGTGTATATATACACATATATACATATATACATATACATATACACATGCTGCTTAGGACAAGCACACATTTTTAATCTACATTCTGTCCATCTAGCAGATATCAAAAGAGTGTGAGTGTCATGGGTGGTTGACCAGTGTTAACCTATTTCCAGTCAATGGGTTCAACAGTGTTGAGGAAGTAGTAGGCTTCCATCTCAGCAGATATCATGAGATCATGAGTAGCAGATACATGATAATCAAAATCCATCCTCTTCGATGACCTGAAATCTTTATTAACAACAAGATGGATAACCAAATCAATTATAGATTGCATGTCCTCTTCTCTTCTCTTTCTAGATCCAAGATGACACCATGGGACTCATTTTCTGAGAAATGCTATGCAAGATCCCATCAAGTGCAAAGAACAATCCTTTTGCTAGGTGGGGGGGGGGGGGGGGGGGGGGGGGGGGG
>JAOXJJ010000481.1:22071851-22084149 GCA_025769935.1 Phoenix roebelenii
GGGTGGGGGGAGGGATTAGAGCAACTCATGGAAATGTTGCCAAAGACGACTGATTATGGAGTTGCCAAGCTATGAATTGCAGGTCTCATGAACTCTTTATTTGCAACTAACAAGTGCCCCGAAGTGCTTTCCTTCCAAAAATCACTCTCTCTATCATCTCTTGATTGTACCATGCAAACAAACAACCATCCCTATTCCCGCATCCTATCATCATATGTAGTATTACATTTTATGGAGAGTTAGGATCGATGAACCCACCCCAAGTTTCCCCTTCCTGTCTCCCTCATCCCTCTCTCTCAAGTCCTTTTAACTCTATGTATACTGAGATTTGTTATCCTTTAGTTGCTTCTCCCATGTCTAGAATAAACTATTAGATATGTTTATAGATAACTATTTTGTCCTCTACTTGGTTTTACCTTTTGCAGCATCAGACTTAAGCAAGCTGTGTTTCTAAGGATTTAGTGGCCAGAATGTTTGCCTCATCACCAAGTCCTCGGCAATGCTCCCTTCAATGCCGGCCCTCGCATATCTCCTTTTCTGCCACTCGGGACTGACAAACAACTGATGTAGGGCTGCTTTCCTCTCAAGAAGGCTATCATGTATAACTCAATTGGTAGCAAACCGTGTGACTCCTGGTCTCAAGATCTCTCTTCCAGCATACCTCCTCATCAGTGTAAGGATCCATGTATGGTGCACCCTATGAATCTTTGCAATATCTATTAACATAAAGTTGATACAATATGCAGCACATGAGATCTAAAAAACATTTGTCCACCGCTCCATCAGGATCTCCCCAACAGCCTTATATCATGGCCCGTTGATAACCTGCACGGCATTCTCCTCTCCTACTTGATCAATCACCTCCTCCATCAATTTGAGGATGTTGTGGTGTCATGCACATGATAGAAAGCATCAACCAACTTATAGAAGAAAGTCATTGTATCACAATATATCAAGAAATTGATAATGCTCCGCTTGGTAGGACCGGTTCAACCATCACACATCGCTGTCAATCCATATATGGGCCACTTGCTCTTGTATGAGGCATTCCACTTCTCTAGCTCCTCAGTATTGTCAAAAAGCTCACCGTAGATATTTTTCGGTCCTGGAGGATCCACATTGAGACCAGCAGCCTATATGGAGGAAATAACAGACCTATACTACGTATTGTCTGGCACATTTGCTGGGATTTGGCTAAAGTGGAACCAGGATTCAATAGCTCACCACATATCCTTCTTTTTATTCTTCTTTAGCATTAGGTCAGCCCTCTACTGCTTTGAATCCCTGCTGGGGTAGGAATGTGGATCTAAATCATGAATGGCTGCTCTTGGTGGAATCTCTCTGGATGACTTTTTTTTGCTATCAAAAGCCTCCAGCAGAGCTATAATACAACCATCGCCTCTGCTAACAGCCTCCCTGATGCAGGGAAAGCGGGTAGAGGCGAGCAAGTCGCCTTCGATGAAGGATGGAAGGGGAAGAGCAAGCACATTGCTCTCTTGCTTAATGTAGAGGAGGCGGGTTGAGGCGAGCACATCGCCTTCGATGAAGGTTGGAAGAAGAAAGAGCAAGCACGTTGCTTCTTGCGACCACACTAATAAAGAACTTGTGGAACAATTTTATTACTCAAACTTCAATGATCCCAATACAAGGGAGTGGGGCCTTTATATAATAAGGGCGAGCCACACATAAGTAGAATGACAAGGAAAATAAAGCAAAATTTCAGAGCAATAATTCTAAAAATACTGAAAAGATTCGATGGGTTGGCTGAAGCAAAATCTTAGAAAAATAATTCTACTGAAAAGATTTAATGGGTTGGTTGGCAAAGATTCAATGGGTTGGCTGAAGCAAAATCTTGGGGCAATAATTCTAAAAAATGCTGAAAAGATTTAGTGGGTTGGTTGGCAAAGATTTAATGGGTTGGTTGGCTTTTCCATCTTTGGTTGAATTCTTCAAACTAGGTGTGGCTGAGATCGCGGATAGAAAATTTGGAGTGGACGCCTTGGTTGGCCTTTCCTCCTTTAATTGGATTCTCCAAACTAGATGCGGCTGAGATCGCGGGTAAGAGATTTGAAGTAGATGCCTGCATCAGGGCCTCCTCCTATGAAGAACTCGACCCTAAGTTCAATTGAGTGATGTTTGATCCGTGGTACTCGTATAAGTCCTTCACATCAAATGTTCGGGAAATATGCAAATCATCATAAAGGTCCATGATGTAGGCATTGTCGTTGATTTTGCGGAGAACTTTGCAGGATCCAATCTTCTTTGGCTTCATCTTGTTGTAGGTGCCCGCTGGAAAGCGTTCTTTTCGTAGGTATGCCATGACGAGATCACCTTCATTAAAAGTTTTAATTCGTCGATGTTGATCTGTGTTGTGCTTGTATTTGGCGTTTGCCTCCTCGATCTTTTCCTTCACCTTAGAGTGCATGGCAAAGAGCTTTTCAATCATGTGGTCAGCGGAGACGTTCATCTCGATCTCAAAAGTATGGCTCGGCGCGCGACCATACACGATCTCAAAAGGAGTCTTTCCGGTCGATCTGTTGAGCATGTTGTTGTATGCGAACTCTGTTTGGGCTAGTGCTGGGTCCCACTAGTTTGGCCTCTCTTCTGCAATACAACGGAGGATGTTACCCAAGGTTCGGTTGGTTACCTCTGTTTGACCATCCATTTGCGGGTGGCACATGCTGCTATACTGGAGGATGATGTCGAGCCATCGCCACAGTGTCCTCCAGAAATGGTTGAGGAACTTGCTATCTCGATCAGACATGATTGTCTTTGGAACCCCATACAGGAGAACAACTTCACGGAAAAAGAGGTTGGCGATGTTAACTGCATCTGCCGTCTTCTTGCATGGGATGAAATGACCCATCTTAGAGAATCTATCGACGACGACGAAGATGGAGTCCATGCCTCTTTGGGTTCTTGGTAATCATAGGACAACGTCCATGGATATGTCTTCCCACGGGGCACTCAGGATGGGAAGCGGGGTGTACAGCCTTGTATTTTGCGACTGGCCCTTTGATGTTTGGCAGATGTAGCAACGACGCACGAAATTGCCGACGTCCTTCCTAAGCTAGGGCCAATAGTACTTTTCTTCCACGAGGATGATGGATTTGTCTCCGCCAAGGCGACCACCGAGACCTCCGCAATGTAGCTCCGAATGAGATGCTCTCGAAGTGAACTCTGAGGAATACAGAGTTGGTTGCCTTTGAAGAGGTAGCCCTCTTGGATGTGGAAGTCGCCTTCCCTAATTTATTTTGATGTGTATTTTTCCCAGACCTCCTGGAAGTCTTCATCCTCGGCGTAGAGGTCTTTGAGGAAGTCGAAGACTACAACCTCAATTCGCATGGTGACCAGCAAGTCGGCTTTTCGACTAAAAGCGTCGGCGACTTTGTTCAGGTGCCCGACCTTATGTTTGATAACATAAGTGAACTTCTGGAGTGTGGCGATCCATCGAGCGTGCATCCGATTGGTGTTCTTTGAGCTATTGAGGAACTTGAGGGCTTGGTAGTCAGTATCTAGTAAGAACTCCCTCTGGAGGAGGTAGTGCTCCCAATGCTTCGAGGCTCGGACCACCGCGTATAGCTCGAGTTCGTACGTGGACCACTTCTTTCTTGCTTCACTAAGCTTTTCACTATAGAAGGCCACAAGTCTCGATTCTTGGGAAAGGACTGTGCTAATGCCTACTCCAGAGGCATCGCAATCCACTTCGAAGAGTTTTTCAAAGCTGGGAAGGGCCAACACCGGAGCAATTGTCAATTTTTCTTTGATAGCGTTGAAGCTTTGTTTGGCCTCATCGGTCCACTGGAACCTTCCTTTCTTCATGCAGTCTACCAGTGGGACGGTGATGCTGCTGAAGTTGCGCACGAATCGCCAATAGAAGGTTGCTAAGCCATGGAAGCTTCGCACCTTCATTGCATTCTTCGGGGTAGGCCATTCTCGGATGGCTCGTACCTTCTCGTCGTCGATGTGGATGCCATTGCTGCTCACAACATAGCCCAAGAACACTAGGCTAGATGTCATGAAGCTGCATTTTTTGAGATTAAGAAAAAGTTGAGCTTCTCGGAGTGCGATGAAGACTTGCCGTAGGTGCTCGAGGTGGTCCTCCTTCGTCTAGCTATATATAAGGATGTCGTCAAAGTAAACAACCAGAAACTTGCCAGAGAAGGGTTTGAGTACCTGGTTCATTAGGCGCATAAAGGTACTCGGAGCACACCACCTTCGATGAAGGATGGAAGAAGAAGAGCAAGCACGTTGCTCTCTTGCGATCACACTAATAAAGAACTTGTGGAACAATTTTATTACTCAAACTTCAATGATCCCAATACAAGGGAGTAGGGCCTTTACATAATAAGGGTGAGCCACACATAAGTAGAAAGACAAGAAAAATAAAGCAAAATTTTAGAGCAATAATTCTAAAAATGCTGAAAAGATTCGATGGGTTGGCTAAAGCAAAATCTTAGAAAAATAATTCTAAAAAATGCTGAAAAGATTTAATGGGTTGGTTGGCAAAGATTCAATGGGTTGGCTGAAGCAAAATCTTAAGACAATAATTCGAAAAAATGCTGAAAAGATTTAGTAGGTTGGTTGGTAAAGATTTAATGGGTTGGTTGGCCTTTTCTTCTTTGGTTGGATTTTCCAAACTAGGTGCAGCTGAGATCACGGGTAGGAGATTTGGAGTGGATGCATTGATTGGCCTTTCCTTCTTTAGCTGGATTCTCCAAACTAAATACAGCTGAGATTGCGGGTAGGAGATTTAAAGTAGATGCCTGCATCACTCCCTGATTGAGGAGATCCTTCTGAACTCTGAATCTACCCTACTGCTCGCAGAACCAGAACCCGACTCGTAATGCGAGGGCCCAAGTCGAGCCCTATGCCTGGTCACCTCTTTCTACTGCCATTGATCATCCAACCTCGCCTGCATGGCAGCCAGGATTTGTGCCTCAACATCTAAAGAGGACGTCTGCTTTGACATTTTAGAGTGATAGAAAGGTAGCTCTGCCACTCGGCGGTCTACCTCCGTCTTCTTCTTGAAAACTCTCTTTTGCAGCTTTGAAATCAGTGAAATGCTTCTTCATCAGCTATCGAACCTCTTGTGGGCATTTTCGGCATATAGATACGTCGAGGTAACACCAACTAAGTACTGCTTCAACCTGGTTATTCCTCTTTCATTGAACTCTATGTTACACTAGTTGCACTCCCAATAGTGCTGACCCGAGAGCATTTATTCATGATTCCAACCAATGTCACGCTCTGGGGCTCCTTTTTTTTATAGCTCCATTCCTATAGGTTTATTCATGATTCCAACCAATGTCACGCTTCGGGGCTCCTTTTCTTTTATAGCTCTATTCCTGTAGGTTTATCAAGTACGTCAGTTTATTAATTATTTAAAAATAGCAAAATTTTATTACAATAAAGATATTTTTTATCTAAAAAATACATCTGATTTATCTAATACATAATACTAATTTTTTATATTTATTTATTTATTTTTATATTTTTAATAATTTTTAAATTTAAAATATGTTTAAATAACAAAAAAATATGTTTTCTACTTCAGAAAATACTTCCGAATTATTTAATATATACTACTAATTTTTTATAACTTTCGATATTAATTATATATTTATAATTATTTTCTAAATTTAAAAATAATTTTAAATATAAATATTTTAAAAAATTAATTTCAACACAGATCCATGTAAAACCTAACAATGGATGCTACATATATTTTTTTAGGCCCGTAAACATTCATCAAAAGCTACTTATTTTTTATTTTTTTCAAATTTAAGCCTAGACTACTGTACACATGATTGAATCAAAACTTGAATAAATGGACACCAAATTTTGCTGAAAAGTAGCTTACATGCCCCTAAATACGCTTCTA
Source organism: Phoenix roebelenii (assembly GCA_025769935.1). Classification (NCBI taxonomy): domain Eukaryota; kingdom Viridiplantae; phylum Streptophyta; class Magnoliopsida; order Arecales; family Arecaceae; genus Phoenix; species Phoenix roebelenii. The sequence continues at coordinate 22,077,736 of JAOXJJ010000481.1, forward strand.
ATTTTATATTTTTTAAAATTTTATTTTATATATATCTATATATTTTATTTTTCATCTAAAAATATATTTTTAATTTTTAAAAATTATATATAATCCAAAAAATAAAAATTTTTATGTCATAATGTAGATCATCCATAGATCTACAACATATAATAAAATCAAGCCCAAATCAAAAATTTTAGCATAATCTCTCCTTATTTTGCTATTTTTGATCTATTTTTTTAAGCCCAAAAAAATAAAAACAAAGGAAATGCGATTGAGGAGAGGAAGGATACCTTATTTAGGCTTAGATTTTCTATCAATCGCGTTGAATCAGTGTGATTTTTCAAATTAGAGGAACGGGGGAGCCGTTTAGGCGTCTTAAGCGTAAATGGAGCAGAATCATCGACTCAATGCAAACCGGACGGTTCGCACGAAGTTCAAATGGAACCGGCCAGTTCCGATCGGATTCGGCCGGTTCGATTTAGTTCGGGCCTTTTCCGACCGGTTCTAGTCTGTTCGAAATCCATTTCGATCGGTTCAGGACCGGAACCATTTTTTTAATGGGTGAACCGACCCGATTTCCAACCGGATCGACTCGATACTGGCCGAACCGAACAGTTCGGTTTAGTTCGGCCTACATTGGGTCCAACCATCACACATCACCGTCAGTCCATATATGGGCCACTTACTTTTGTATGAGGCAATCCACTTCACTAGCTCCTCATTATTGTCAAGAAGCATATCGTATATGTCCTTCAATCCTGGAGGATCCACACCAGGACCAACAATCTGTATGGAAAAAATGACAGACCTATAGTACGTATTATCTGCCACATTCGTTGGGATCCAATAGCTCGCCACATATCATTCTTCTTCTTATCTTTTTTTAGCACTGTGTCAACTCTCTGCTGCTTCGAATCCTTGCTGGAGAAGGTATGTGAATCTAAATCATAAATGGCTCTTGGTGGAAGCTTTCTAGAGAACTTCTTTTTATTACCAAAAGCCCCAACATAGATATAATACAACCACCACCTTTGCTGACGGCCTTCCTAACTAAGAAGGTCTTTCTGAACTCTGGATCTATCCTGCCGCTCGCAGAACCAAAGCTCAACTCATAGTATGAGAGCCCAAATTGAGCTCTATGCTCGACCACCTCATCCTATTACCACTGATCATCTAGGCTTGCTTGAATGGCAGCCAAGATCTGTACTTTTTTATCATCTGAAGCAGAGATCTCTGACTTTCTAGAGGGATAAGAAGGTGGCTCTGCCGCTCGATAGTCCACCTCCACCTTCTTCTTAGAAACGCTCTTCTTTGCTATTCTAAAATCAGTGAAGTGCTTCTTCATCAGCTACCGAACCTCCTATGGGTATTTTCAGTACATAGATACGTTGGGATAACTACCAGCTAAGTGCTACCTTAATCTGGTTATTCCTCCTCTCTTGAACTCTGTGTTGCACCAGTTGTACTTTCAATGGTGCCAACTAATGTCACGCTTTGGCTTCTTTTTTCTTGATGGCTCCATTTTTGCAAGTTTATCAAATATGTTAGTTTATCAATTATTTAAAAATAGCAAAAAATTATTATGATAAATATAATATTTTTTACTTCAAAAAATATATCTGATTTATCCAATACAGAGTATTAATTTTTTATATTTATTTATTTATATACTTTAATAATTTTTAAATTTAAAAATATGTTTAAATACCATAAATTCATAAAAATATATTTTTTACTTTAGAAAATACTTCTGAAATATGTATTATGTACTACTAATTTTTCATAATTTTTGGTATTAATTATATCTTTTTAATTATTTTTAAATTTAAAAATAATTTTTAAATAGAAATATTTCAAAAAATAATTTGATCCTTGTAGAACCCTAAAATGGATGCTACATATATTTTTCTAGGCCCATAGACATATATTAAAGGTTACTTATTTCTTAATTTTTTCAAATTTAAGTATAAGCCACTATGCGCATGATTGCATCAAAATTTAAATAAATTGACACCAAATTTAGCCGGAGAGTATCTTGCATGACCCTAAATACACTTCTAATTTTATTATTTTTTAAATTTTATTTTATTGTATTTATATTTTTATTTTTTAATATGAAAATATTTTTAAATTTTAAAAAATTGCATATAATCTGAAAATTAAAAAATTTTATGTCATGTAGATCATCCATAGATTTGCAACATATTATAAAATCAAGCTAAAAATTTTGGGATGATCTCTTCTTATTTTGCAAATTTTAAGGTATTTTTTGGCGAAAAAGAGAGAGGAAATGAGATAGGAGAGAGGAAGCATAGCTTATTTAAGATTGGATCCTTCTTCAATCGTGCTGAATCAGCGCATTTTTCGCCGTGGAAAAGGGGGGGTATTTGGATAGGTTGGGAAAGCCTGAGAACACTCTTTAAAACAAAAAGGAAAAGAGGGGGAAGGGGTTTGGAACCTGCCCGACTTGGTTCGAACCGGATAGTTCGCATCTATTCCACATAGAACTGGCCAGTTCGGACCAAGTCCGGACGGTCTGCGACTGGTTCCGGTCTGTTTCGGCAAATTTCTATCTGTTCGGGACAGGTTCCGGCCGATTCAGAGCCAATTCTGAAAAAAACATATGAACCAACCCGGTCCCCTACCGGGTCGGGTCGGTACAGGCCGAACAGGGCGGTTCGAACAGGTCGGATCTTGCTTTTGAATTTAAGAAATGGGGAGGGCTGGTGATCAACCCAAAATTGTTCCCCACTTTCTTCTTTTTTAATTCAACCTAGGCTGGGTCTGGTCAACCCATTGTGGGCACCCAACCTAGGCCGCCAAAGACCCGACATGGAGCTATATTGTACATTATATCTCATTTTCTTCTCCTCAAGTTTCAGTTAGTTTTAGCTGTTGTCATTTCAATGCCCTCCATAAGTCCAATTTAATATTCATCCAGATCTATGATTGCAACCATATTAGCATTATGTTCAGAAATTAGGAAAAAATGTCATAGAACAAAAGGCATAAAGGATGCAAACATATTTAAAGTAGCAGCCATCACTGTGAATCTCTCTTTCAGCTGAGCTGAATAATTTACAGGTTCTTGTGATAAAAGAAAAGAATAATTAAGATTTTTAAAAGATGATAAGAGCGTATCTATTAGTAAAGGAGACGCAAGAAAATAATCAATGCAAATTCTTAAAGGAAATGACTTACAATCTTTAAATGGAAGGCCAAACTAGTAACAAGAATCAATCGAGCAACATTGTAAGGCAAGATACATTGTGGAAGAAAATCTGCAAAGAAAATCATAGGGAAAGCTTAAAACCTTTCCAGGAATGCAGTGCGGACAACCTTGAAGATGCCTATAGCCTTTGGCACCTCCCTGGCTGTAAAAGATATGTTAATGACGCTCAGCTTGGGCTGAAGAAAAGCATATTTGCAAATAAAATAACGCCTAAAAGCCTCCACCAAGACAATGTATACAATCAAAGTAATTATCATATAAAACAAATGGTCAAGAAATATGAATGGTGAGAAAGTGCCATTTTCTACATTAGCATTGGCTGAATACATTGTAAGCCACGAAAGCAGTAAAAAAAAAGGGGTGTTTTCTAGTGAACGAGGCTCTAGTCATTTTGGGGTTTGGGGAGAGTCAAATATATGCAGTCTTACCTCGAATGCAGAAAAGTTGTTTCCACGTTTAGAACCCAAGACACCTAGATCACTACGAAGCAATCTTACCTTTGCACTATGGCCCAAGTGCCATAAATGTAAGCCCAAGCAATAGTGGGAATAAATAAATATAAGCCCAAAACTGATCCTAATACATTCCTAAAGATGCATATGCTATGTTTAGCACAAGCATTCGATATTATTGCTACATAGAATGATATAACTGTAACATGATAAAAATAAAATCAAAAGATAAATAAAAAGCCACTAACATAATTTAGAAAAATGAGGCACTAACATTTTTCATATTTGAATTCAAAGTTTTAAGTCCTGACAAGCTGGGGGGCATCCCGGCCGTCCCATCCCGTTCCTATGAGAAAACGGGATCAGGATGGGGTCGAGACTCTGATACCCCATCTATGCAGGCAAAGAAGAAGAAAGTGGAAAGAAGGAAAGGAACAAAAGATGAAGAAAAGGAAAAAGTGAAATGAAAGAAAAAGAAGAAGAAAAAGGAACGAAGGAAGAAGGAAATGAAAGAAAGGAAGAAAAATAGGAAGAAAGGAAAGAGAGAAGAAGAAAAAGGAAAAAGGAAATAAAGGAAGGGATAAGAGACATAAAGAAAAAAGAAAGAAATGAAGGTAGAAGAAAAAGATAGAAAGAAAGAAAGGAAAGAAAGAAGAAAAATAAAAAAAGAAAGGAAAGAAGGGGAGAGAGACGGAGGATATCTAACGGGCTACATGACTGGGACTGCCGTCAGGAGGGGGTGGGACTGCAACGCATCCCAATTCCAAGGAGAAACTGGGACACATCTGTCCCATGGGATTTAAAACCTTGTTTGAATTAACTCTATAAGTTGCTAGCCATTAGCAATGATGAGGGACAAAATAATTAAATCATATAATAAATACCCAGACTTTGTGTTCTTCAGTTTATGGATGACTAAAGTGCTATACACATTATGCCGAGATCAAGCATGCCACTAGATGTGTGACAACTAACAAAGAGGAATCCAGCATATCCTGGCCTATATTAAATAGTAGAAAAGAAATTCGAAAATCACAATAATGCAAAAAGAAATTTCAATCTAACTTAATTAGTAACTTGAACCTTATGAAACAAAAATATTTCCTATTAACTAGATTGTTAGATAAAACAGTTGCAGCTAAGCACAGATGTTAATTATACAGGTGACATGCTCATGTGCCTCAGAAAGGTAAAATAAATGATTAAGTTAGATGCCTTTCAATTGAAAATCTTACCTTATTGGACCATCAGGATCCATTATGGAAACCGTTTCTGATGTCTCTGATCTGATTGGACAGGTTAGGATCCAGACCTGGAAAATTGCAAACCAACCGTGATGTTCAAGCTAATAACCTTTTCAGTAAATCAATCTTAGTTTGATCAACTATTTTTCAACTTCTAAAGTACATGAGAATTCGATTTATCTAGAAAATTGACAAGAAATAGCTGAACCGCTCACTTAAATATATAGATCTACTAAATAAGTTAATAATGAACTATAGTTATTCACTGCCATTTTCATTTACCAAATTCTTGATTAGAAATTCATGAACCATATGTTAGTGGTTTGAAGGATGGGTCATGTCTATCATCTTAAATGGTGATGAACAAGTTGCCTTAAAAAGCGGAGACAACAGACAGCAGTTTACTGGCATTAGCATGACATATGGAAACAACAGTGAAAGAACCTGAAAAAACTACCTTTCGCTTGATAAGGCTGCAATATGAAACCAAAGGACAAAACTGCTTGGTGTGTTTTGGTAAATAAAGCAAATTACCATTTAGATTTATATACCATATAGGTATTAAAATAGATATATAGGCATTATGATCTACTGCAGCCAACAAAATGATGATCTACCATTTGCGATCCTAGGAGAATTGAAAGCTAAAAGGAGAAAATGGATAATCGGCAGCTGTAAAATCTGCCATTGCTCTGAACCAGAATCCTACAAAATTTGGTGCAAAATTATGCAAAAAAAATGGATTGCAATTGCAGGGGCGTAAAAGGTAATGAAAAGTCATGGAAAGGCAAGCAACATAACCACTATTTTATGAATGTACGTATGTATCCTACAGATATACCTACATATGTGCATACATACATATAAATGCATACATAAATACATACATACGTATTATTTTTTGGTATGTTTTACGAATGTGCTTTCTTTCAAAACAAGCCTGTTTTTCAGGAAGAAGAATTGTTAAATGAACAAATGCAAACCCCATCCAAGTTTAGGAAACGCTTCAAAGTCCAGCATCATGCCGAACTCTGGGGTTTTCTCATTACCATATAGTATGTGCAAATGCGTGCATGCATGCATGCATGTATTATATTTTCATATACATGATTGTAGCATTCAAATTAAGGCTACACAACATAAATAATGATCTAAAAAGTTTAAGTTGCCTAGAAACTATAGGTCCAATCATTAAGTGTCAGCATTTTAAAGAAATTTTAATATGTTAATATTATAATTTTTTATATATGATAAAGATCCACCAGATTTTGCAGATAACAAAACTGGCTGTTGGACTGCCCTGTTTTGCAATCATTGTGGAACTGCGCATTCTCATTTTGTATGCTCCTTGTAAAAATCCAGTCATAAAGTTGGTGAGATCCTAGAAGCGGACCTCAAAGAATTTATAATGAGTGGACTGCCCCAGCCTTGCAAGCATTGCCATCACAGCAACCTTCCTAAATTTCTGGATCTTTTCCCAGCCTTACACCACTCCCTCCCC
>JAOXJJ010000481.1:22084249-22118816 GCA_025769935.1 Phoenix roebelenii
CCCCCCAGGAGGACACTTTTACTGCAATAACAAATCCATGGTTTTGGAACTAAGAAAAAAATTGAAGCTTGGTATTTGCATGGATCCATGGGTTCTTTGTTTGAAAAAAAAGAAAACAGAAATCAATTGAAGTCCTGGTAGTCTGTTTTCTTGTCATCTAATATAGCAATATTCTCTGTTCTGAGAATAGCAAACATTTCCTTACTGCATCTAATCCTTAATAATCTTTAATACTCAACCTCTCTGTCAATATAGAAATCATCTCACTGTTGTAATGAGAAGAACTAAGAAGAAAATTTTAAAATGCCAGAGAAACTAAAATCTTCTAATGGACTCCCGTTTCAGCATGCATTGTTTCCCAAGAAAACAAATCAAGAACTGTAACTAATGCATGCAAACCTGAGTCCAAGAAGAAGCTGATATTTAAAGAAGAACAAAGTATCCAGAAGTGCCATTGCAAACAAACAAGTATCTCGATCAGCTAAAACTGTGGGCCGATCAAATCTAAACAATAAAATCATGGGCAAAAGTCTTAATTTAGATCAACAAAGAAAAAAGAAGAAATCAAAAGATCCCACAAACGCCTCGCATGACATCATCCAAGCCCATCAACACTCCAAGAATCAAGAAACATACAACCCTAATCATGGGACCGTTCTTCTCTAAATCAATGCAAACCCTAAAACTCCAAAGCAAGAACAGAATCAAGAAAATGGCATCCAACCCGATCATCGTTCCCACACTCCAAATCAAAAACTCCACATAATGTGATCCCATATATGCGAAAAAGAAACGAAAACAAGCGACAAAGAGATCATTGACGAAGAATCTGGTGATCAAGAAATCCAAGTCATCGAAGAATACTACAAAGGAATGGGAGAAACTCGAAAGAGGAGAAAAAGAAGAGTCCTTCTTGCCTCGAGGCAGCAGAGGAGGAGAAGAAATCCACAGCTGGAAAATCCTCGGGAACCACCGCATGCCATCTCGGCGAGAAGAGAAAAGAGTGAGAGAGGAGGAGGTAGAGAAGAAGAGGGGGAGAGAGAAGAAACAAGGATGACGAAGAGGGGACTCGGGGAAAATATTTATAGGTGCCGTCTCGCTTCACTTCGGCTCGCCAGGGAAAATATCAGGCGGGCGGGATTCACCGTATCAAATGGTGGAAGTTACCGATGGACGGTCAAGATTGGAAGATGATTGGGCGTTTGAGGTGATCAAATTGATCGATGAGGACCGTCCATATGATGCATCTAAGATTGTCTCACTGAATACATCTATTCCGTCCATGGGCAAACAAGTGGATGGATTGGCCCGAAGAATCTTATATAAAATTTACTTATCTAATCCAAGACTTGAACCTGAAATTTTTGCTTGCTAAGTAAAAGGTTACGATCACTCAAGAAATTATATATGTTAAAAGTAGTCTCCATAAGATTGAATGAGTGAGATACATTACTTGAGAATTAAAATGGAGGTATCGAATACTTTTGGAGCATTTTTTATTAGAGGGAGTTGGGCTCGAATGTGAATGAGAACGGATGACTTCCATTCTAGCTATTTGGTTGGATGGGGCTCTTATCTAGTATTCAAATTTTATTCCGATTTTGACATCATGAACTAAACGCATCAGAGAATATGACCATTCAAATTCCGAAAAATATGGCCATTCCAATTCCATTTTCAATCTATTCTGATTCCAATTCAAATTCCAATTCCAGTTGCGAACCAAATGCACCCTAAGTAAATGACCCTATAGACGGCAATTTTCTCTTTCATGCAGCAGTTTAGAATTTACGGAATACATTTAAACATCTAAATAGATGGTAGTTTTGTACATGAAATAAAGGAATTGTCTACTGATTATATAAATAATACTTATGATGGTTAGACAAAAGTTTGCTTGGTACACAATATGTGAGTTCTAGGTTACTTATTGTTGACTAGTGAGAAGGTTTCTCTAGGTCATGGATGCTTTTGATTATACCTCAAATGTGGTGGGTGCCAAATTTTTTGGTTGGCAATTAAAGTCACGATAGGTTGGGTACTAGTAACCTATGTCCAAAGTCACCCGCAATACTTTAAATTTGTTACATTAATAAATTGGATGGGTGTTAGAAACTAGGGATGCAAAAAGGCCAAGCCAATTATTAGGTTAATCAGGTTTGGCTTAGTATTTCAAATGCTTGCTTAAGCTCAGCAGTAGATCGGGCTCAAGTTAAAAAAATTTGCTCGAGCTTGGCTCATATGACCTATGAGTTGAGCTTTTATGTAGCCAAGATGAGCTTCCTTCCATTTTCTTTTTCATGCCAATCAGGTTCAGGCCTGACTCATTTATTTAATCCAGTTGCCACCTTACCTCTATTTTAGTATCCACTTGTGTGATTTTGGCCCCATGGGAACATAGGCTATAAAGCTTGATATGTATTTCTGAACCATTTTTTATCATCTTAAGCTTTTGAGTTAATTAATTAGTTAAGATGTTCATTTTAAAATCATGGCCACAAAAATTTTATTTTATTTAGGGATAATTACGGTTTACCCATCTGAGGTTAGGCTCGATTTCACTAATCCCACTTGTGGATTGCAAAGTAGCACTTAACCCATCTAAGTTCAGATCTATTAGACTCCGTCGTGCTCCATTACCTACTTTTGCAAGGAAATAGCATCGAGGGTTTCTTTTTCATGTGATTTTGTGCGATTTTGAAACCCTATTCTTCCCCAAATCACAAAATTGACGACGTGTTTCTCCAAATCAAAGACTTTTCTACCAAATTAAAGCCTTCACTCATCTAATCGAAGCAGAAAGCCGGGCTGAAAATCAACAAAGAGGTATGTTGTTTTTTTTCTTGATTTTGGATTTTATGAGACGAATCTTTTTGTTTTTTGAGAAGAGTTGCATGGGGATTAAGCTGTTTGTTTTCAACATATCAAACTTGGGATTAGGAAGTCCCATTTAGCAGTGGTAGATTGGTTTAAATGATTATGTTGTGTTACCTTTGTATGTGAAATTGTTTATTGCAATGGTCATTTAGCAGCAGTTGGATTAGTTTAAATGATTATGCAGTGGTCCCTATATACGTAAAATTGTTTATTACAGTGGTCGGTCCCATTTAGCAGTGGTTGACGTAGTTTAAATGATGATGTAGTGGTCCTTGTGTATGTGAAATTGTTTATTGCAATGGTTGGATTGTTGGATTATTTTAAAATAATAAAATGAAATATTTCAATTTTCAATGTTTTCCTCTAATTTTGTACATTTCAAAATTACCTTCACTTCAGTTTTGTCTTGTTTCTTAAAATAGTCCCACATTGGAAAGCAATGAGAAGTTTTTTGTGTTTATAAGTAGTTATATTGCTAGAACTTAAAGTTGGACTTGTGGGAGTGGACTTGTGACTAGCTACTCAAGCCCAAATAGGCATCCAGACCATCTAGTCGGGCTCTTATCAATACGAGCAGTCATGTTGGTTTGGAAAGTGAGTAAAATCGCTTCATCTAACGGTTGAAAAAATGAACAATCATCTAGCTTCTCTGATACCTGTTCGAACATAACTACCATGAAGACCAGTTTTGCAGTCTGTTCTTCGAGAATACAGGACAGTGTTTTATCCTGAAAACAAAATTGCTGGATTTTCCAACTGCAATTAGTGGGAGGCAATATTGTTTGAAAAACAGATTAACCTTCGACTCACTGTCCTACGATTAAGCCATTATCCTACCCTTGATCTTTTTATTTTTTCCCAACATGGATTAGTTTAAATGATTATGCAGTGGTTCCATTTTGCTCTTGTTCTGTACATCTAGTCGGGCTCTTATCAATACGAGCAGTCATGTTGGTTTGGAAAGTGAGTAAAATCGCTTCATCTAACGGTTGAAAAAATGAACAATCATCTAGCTTCTCTGATACCTGTTCGAACATAACTACCATGAAGACCAGTTTTGCAGTCTGTTCTTCGAGAATACAGGACAGTGTTTTATCCTGAAAACAAAATTGCTGGATTTTCCAACTGCAATTAGTGGGAGGCAATATTGTTTGAAAAACAGATTAACCTTCGACTCACTGTCCTACGATTAAGCCATTATCCTACCCTTGATCTTTTTATTTTTTCCCAACATGGATTAGTTTAAATGATTATGCAGTGGTTCCATTTTGCTCTTGTTCTGTACAATGATTAGTTTCCTTTCTTTATATACCTAGTTGTTGCTAAACAATTACTAACAATTGCTGTATTTTGGCTGCATACATGGCTGAGGATAGATTCTGCTTTGACATCCACCATGGAGGAGTCCTAGCACCAAATGCTAAGTATACTAAAGGTAAGGTGGATTACTATGATAATGTGGATCCTGACCTCATGAGTTTCTTCGAACTCCAAAGTATGTGTGTTGATCTAGGGTGTCCATCTACCAGTGATATGTACTTTATGGTACCTAAGGGTAATCTTGACCATGGATTAAGGGTTTTAGAGAGTGATAAAGATGCTGTGTATATGTTAGAATTACCATTGTGCTCTAATGTGGAGACTGGGATGCTGCCACTGAATCTGTGAGAAAGTTGTACAGCCATCCAAGAGGGTACGTTTCATGGGACCCAAGAGACTCAGGATGTGGTTGTGGATGGACAGGCCATTACTCGGTTTGTTGACTTAGAGGTAAATGAGGGGGCTGATGAGAGACATGATGAGGCAGTTGAGGCTGAGAATATGAGGGTAGATGAGGGGGCTGATGACAGACATGAAGAAGAGGCTGTGGCTGACATTGTAGGGATAGATGAGGGGGTGATGAGAGACATGTAGAGGGTGAGGATAGGGCAAGTCATGGAGGTGGTGAAGGGGATGGAAATAGAGATGGACATGACAGTGATAATGAAGTAAGTTTGGTAAATGAGGGTTTTGAAGGACCCAATGATGATGACGTTTACAAGTCTAGGACATCTAGCCTCTTTCTGATGGTGGTGATTTTTCCTCTGCACCCCTCCTAAAGATTTTGATGCTGCAAGGCCATCTATAGAGGGAGAAAATATCTCATTAGATGACTTTCTTGAGGATCCTCTATACAATGAGGATTTAAGAACTGTACATAGGTCTTCTGATGAGGACAGGGAGGATGACCCTGAATTTAATGAAGATGCTGACATGACAAACCCAGAGTTACGGCTGGGGATGAAATTTACAAATGCTGCTGTCTATGGAGCTGCGCTGAGAGAGTGCTGTAAGGAAGTCCACTGATTTCAAGTTTAAGTTAAATGAAGGGGTATAAGATATCTGTTCTCTGTATTTCAAGTTTAAGTTAAATGAAGGGGTATAAGATATCTGTTCTCTGTAAAAATGAGTGTGGGTGGAGAATATATACATCAAAGATTAAGGGATTAAAACATTTCACTAAAGTTGCATATGTGGGAGAACATTTTCCAACTCCCAAGTTGAGTCATCTAGGAAGTATTTGGATGAGTTTAGGAATAATGGTACATGAGAGGTATTTGCTGTACAGGCTCGTATTAGAAAAGATATTGCTCTGGATGTGAGTAGGAGCTAGGTGTACAGAGCTAAAAGGAGGGCCAAGAAAATTATTGAAGGAGATGAAAGGCTGTCGTATGGAAAACTAAGGGACTATGCTCAAATGATTAGGAAAACAAATGTTGGTAGCCATATGATTTTACAATGTGAAGTTTCTGAAGAGGGTTAGGAGTCTATTTTCAATAGGATGTACGTCCAAAGTATGATGTATCGGTCCAAACCGGATAGTACAGAGCGCACCATACCATAGTGCTTCGGTACTAGTATTCGGTATCGGTGGCGTATTGACACTCGGTACACTAAAAAAAAATTATACCGTATTGTACCGATACTATGCATGTGAGGATTTGCATCGTGATATTTCCATCGATGAATTTAGTTTGGTATGTGAGAATATATTTTATACGAATTTTAATATAGTATATTTGTATGGTTATTATATGTATTAGATATTGAAAATACAATTACATGAATAAGATACCTTGAATTTGAGAGAATGCATTGTATAAGTGGAAATTGATTTGATAAGAGTAAGATGTAAATCAGATGGACAAAATATGGTTTGAACTAACATCGTCATGGGATAGCCTCCATGAGCTTATGCATGGGATAGCGTCCATCGGCTTATATGTGGGATAGCGTCTATGGGCTTATGCGTGGGATAGCGTCCATTGGCTTATATATGGGATAGCCTCTATGAGCTTATATATGTGATAGCCTCCACGGGCTTATGTATAGAATAGCACCTACAGGCTTGCGCATGGGATAGCCTCCATGAGCTTATGTATGGGATAACATCTACGGGCTTGCGCATGGAATAGTCTTCATGAGCTTATGCCTGTGATAATGTCCACGGGCTTATGCATAAAATTTTGTCAATTTTGGACTGAGGCATGATCTTGTTTAAACCAAAGCCGAAAGATAATTGATATGAAACCTGAAAATAAAGTTAATGAGAAATGGATGACATGACATAAAAAACTGTTATTGAACCATTGGTTACATTTGAGATATATACATTTATATATGCTTCTATGATAAGATAATTGTGTGCATGTTATTTGAATGAGCTTTCCAAATATTGATATGCTATTCATTTTATCTCGTATTTTCAATTCATTATTTTTTATTACTTATGGTGTAGTAGTTCGAAATTCTCGCTGGGTTGTAAAGCTCACAACCCCCTCTCTTTTTCTTTTCAGAGTTGCAGGTTGCAAGTAGCTTAATACTTGACTATGGTTGCTGGGCTATGGTTGAAATCACATAGGAAATTGATGAATAGATAGAACATCACTGATACTGGTTGGATGATTAAATTTTGTAATTGGACCAATTTTGTTATTTGTTATTAAATAAGATCATTTCGGTTGACGGATATTGAAGTTATGATAAATCTTCAGACCTAGCATATTCTCTAGGGCTATGTCCTAGGGAGTGTGCGTCCGTATCATTTGGCCGACCCGGGTGGCGGGTTCGGGGCATGACAAGGGGCACGTCCAAACCGTAGGCTGGGTTAGCACGGTTCAGGCCAGTCGGTCTAGATGGACCACGCCTCACACAAAGCCAACTTTATAATAAAGTTTGGTTGTTACATTTAGGATATAATTAGTATTCTGTAAAATTTTGCATGATTAATCTTTTGAGGTCTGGTAAAAACATTGAAACTTAGAGAGAAAAAATATGTGTTACATAAAAAAACTAAAACTTTTACTTCTATTCTAGATTTAAAATATATTTTTTCTAGAAATTTTTGTCATCTTGAATACTTAGTATGAAAACATTTCCTAGGGATGCCAATGGGCCAAATCAACTTAAACTAAATACCTGGCTTGGAAGAAATCTGGGTTTGTTCCCAACCCTGCGGGTGAGCATGCCTTGGAGCAGCATTTCTTAATTTCTACAATAGCTTTTGGAAGGTATTTGATTTTATGATTTTAGTGGTGTATTTATACTTGTATCGATACTATAGTGTGGCCAGTTTACCAAATAAAATAATAAAAAAAGAGAAAGGAATGAATTAAAGAAAACTGGGCTTAAGTTGATGCACAAATTAACAGATGTTCTATTCAGGTATCAAATTTTAAGAAAACCTAATTTGGTTCTTTCTTGGAGTTGGCCAAGCTAAAATGCAAACTGGGTTCCTACCTAGCATATTTATGTCAAGTTTTGGACTGGGGCCAGGTCTAGGTCTAGTAGAAGCTTAGCAGACTGCAACTCCTATGTAATTCCATTGCTAATTATTTAAATCCATTTCACAAGTTTTGACATACTCATTTAAGGATATTGCTTACAACTACCTATATATATAAAAATATATATTCTCGCTTTCTTTGATGATAATGATTTATGACAACAGCGATGACGATGAAGAAGGGCAACTAGCTATTTCTAGTTACTAAATTTTTCCTAAAAATTATTATTGTACTAAACAAATAAAATTAATTTTTACTTTTTGATTTATTAATATTTATAGTATTTTTAATCATAAATATTTATTTTTGTCTTTTCAGTATTACATATGTCATGGGTTGCCCTTACACTGATCCTTATTTGCATGTACATTAATCAACCACCATTTCTTAGACTAGAAGGATGCCTTCTAAAGTCTACAACATGGTTTGTTATATCGCCCTTACGGAACATATCACACTATATCGGAAGAAAACTGATACGAAACTTACCTTCAAGTCGCTACAAGCTCCATACCAGTCGTACCGAGGCATACCGAGGTACGTACCAAGATAAAAATTGAGAAAATAGTGAGAGAGCAATTTCTTTGCAAAAATATACCGCACCATACCGTACCGAATCAATAAGATATTGATATTGTATCCGATACCGAGATTGCGGATCTTGGCCTACAATGTCAATGTCATGGTCAACCATCAGATTTTTTGAATTATGGATACATCATTAGCTCCATTTTGCCCCCTCGCTGCTAATATAAAAAATAGGGGAAATTTAATGACCGCCTCTTTGACTTCAACAAACAGCCTCTGTTGACTAAATTTTCGGTCCGTCAGGGAAGCTTTTTAATGGCCGGTCCCTCTAAAGGAGACAGGCCATGGTGTGGCGACGGTTGGGAGAGGGACCGGAAATTTAAAGATTGGTCAACAGATCTTTTTCCTTAAATTACTGTAAAAAAAAAAAGAAAAATATCAAGATCTGAAACCAAGTAGACTTAAACAGAGGGAGATCAGGCAATACTTTATAAAGTAGACTTGTATGCATTTGATTTGTCTTCATTCTGGTTAAATGAAGACCTCAGTCACTCATTAAAGAGACTAAGAAAGTAGTCTTTAGGAAGAAGCCAGACTAATAATATATAAGTTCTCATACCTTGATCATGCTGATGCTGTCATTGTAAGAAAAAGGAAAACAATTTCACCTCCTTGTCAAATGGATCATACAAATCATTGATGCTTTCTTGAAGCCACAGCCCTTTGTAGAACTTTGAACTATAAAAAATAAAAACAGTTAGGTTACATGGAACAAAAGTGGGCTTGTTCTCCAAGTACAACCAACCAAAACAGAGCTTGTGATGTCATCTTACTCCAACACAAATTGCTCGCACATCCTTGAGCCCCTAGAACACCTAAGAGCTAAGACTGTAAAAAATGAAATCGACTGCCAAGGTTACACACAACAAAAATGGGGCTTGATCTGCAAGCACAACCGATCGAATCGGCGCTTATTTCATCATCTTCATCGAGGAGATTGGTAATGATTGGCTCGAGAACTCGAGCCAGCACCATCATGCCTTGGATGAATTGGCGAGCATTGCACCGGGGTGCGCTGGGACGGCAGATCTTTAGACTCCTTTGTTCTGGTTTTCATGGCCTCTATATGCTCAAGAGTCTCCACAACTTCCTTCATAGATGGACGGTTTTTAGGTTCAGCAGCAAGGCACCTTAGAGTGAGTTTGGCTGCCTGATGAGCAGCTTTAGATGAATACTGCCCTTCAAGCTGTGAATCCATCAACATTGCCAGCTTTCTCCTGTCCAATAGGAATGGTTTAGCCCAGTCTACTAAGCTGTGCTTACCACTTGGTCGGTTTGTATCGAGCGCCCGCTGACCGGAGAGCATCTCCAGAAGCATTACTCCAAATCCATATACATCACTCTTCACATATAGATGGCCTGAATCATATAAACTTTTGTCAGTAACTCAAAAGAACTGACAAAAAAAATACAGCCATCTTTAACAGGAGAATGCCAACATGCCATTTAAATCTCTCTCTGAGTTAAGTTTTCAGTTCATCCAGATGTAGATGAAGGACAAGTACAGGCCAGGCTAAAGGTTTGGTTGAATTTTTTTGACAATATCTGAATTCTCAACTGAAGAATGTTAATTTGTTGCAGCTTTTAGCTCTGAAGATAAAATTTAATGGAGAATGACTAGAATTCGGTACTGTGATCTTCTAGCTAAATTACAACAGGATTTGACCACTGTTTGGGAGAGAAATTTGGTAGAAGGATGCTGAAGCATCTAGTGGTCCTTCATCATGAAGATAAAATTTAATGAAGCACCATGATTTTAGCTTTGAAGTTTGATTGCCAACCTAATTATTTCTTTCTTGAGTAATGTGAATTAGTCGCTGAGGAACTGAAAGTGATACATACCGGTAGCCACGTACTCCGGAGCTGCGTAACCGAAAGTTCCCATGACTCGCGTCGAGACATGGGACTCTCCACCAGTTGGTCCATTCTTTGCCAGCCCAAAGTCAGAGAGTTTTGCATTGTAGTTCTACGAATGAACGAAGATTCAATTAGTTTGGTACCTCTTGAGAAGAACTTTCTGATTTTTTGGGAGGCATAGGGAAGAAAAATACTGAGTCCAGTAGGATGTTGGAAGCCTTAAAATCTCTGTAGATGACTTTTTTCTCTGATGTATGCAAGAATGCAAGACCACGAGCAGCACCTATGGCTATCTTCAACCTTAGTCTCCATGACAGTGGCTGGAGAGCTGCCCCTTCTGCCCAAAAATGATATGTCATTGCCTTGGACATGGACTATATAATTAATGAAACCAATAACAAATACATAATTCTATCAGAGAATATAATCATGATCTTTTAGGTCATTTTAGAGCACCATTACCAAAATTACTACTGGATGGTCTATCTACATTTGTTATCAGTGATAAGCTCTGAATTTTGCTTGAAATCTTTCATCGGATTTTAAGTTATATAGTTGAATAGAGGAAGATGATGGTACCACAATGATAAGTTGTGCCCTGTTAATAGAATATTCCTCCTTTGGTTGATTGAGGTGGGTGGTCATAACATTGTAGGTTTGTCTCCTTTCGGTATAAAATAGTGACTGATTACTTGGCACAAGTAATGTTGTTGCGGCCAAAAAAATTGGTAGTTCCGCATGGTAAGTAGTTCAGCCTTTTACTATCTAAGAGCAGTAATTTTTGTCACAGGACTCACTTCTGAAGAGGTGATTTTCTAAGCTCCCCTTTGCCATGAATTCGTAGACAAGGAGAAGTTCTGTATCCTCCCAGCAATAACCCAAGAGTCTGACGAGGTTGGGATGTGAAAGCCTTCCCAAGAAATTCACTTCAGACTGCAAATTCCCACAGAGAATAGAACCAGTAAATAAACTAATAGACTAAACTGATATCCATGCCATCAAACAACACCTAGCAATCAATCATTGACAGTAATATTCAGAAAAAAAAAAATAATAAAAACAAGTGCCATGCCTCTAGCTTCTTTCTCTAATCTATCTTTCAACAGTTTTTTAAAGCTAAAGATAGGATTGCTACGCATTTTAAAGACTAACCCAACTTAAATTTACTGAGAATATTATGAAAGACAGAAATGTCTGGAATGGAACTTAACATCCTGAGAAGTCGATCTCAAAAAATGTGAGAGTATAACAAAAATATTCAGTCAACAAACTATGTGATCTTAATAAAAAATGAGAAGTACCAAACATCCGCATTTTTAGAATTCATCAGGATCAGGAAAGAAAATTGGCAACAACTGAGAAATAGAATTG
Source organism: Phoenix roebelenii (assembly GCA_025769935.1). Lineage (NCBI taxonomy): Eukaryota > Viridiplantae > Streptophyta > Magnoliopsida > Arecales > Arecaceae > Phoenix > Phoenix roebelenii. The sequence goes on from JAOXJJ010000481.1 coordinate 22,095,769, forward strand.
GTAAATCGAAAATCCAAGTGTGAATTGAAAAATTGAAGTATATTAACAAATAGTGACCGATGAACAAGGAAGGAGCTACTCAAAAGATAACACCTAAGCTTATCCATGAAAGAGCTAAAACAAACTATTTGATCGCAGAAATATGATACCAAAAGAGCTCAAGGATGAATTAGATATACACATAAGAAAGAAGAGGCTTCCTGAATTGAATGGATTTAAGCTATGACCTGCCATTGCTCCAATCCTTGCATGCTCTCAGGATTTAGTTTCTTAACGGCGACCACCATCCCAGTCATACTCTTGGAGGGATTGAGAGCCTTCTCATCAAGCCATCCCTTGTAAACGCTCCCAAATCCTCCTTCCCCAAGGATGGTGTCAGGCCTAAAATTCCTGGTGGCAGTCTTCAGTTCAGCAAATGTAAATATCCGAAGGTTTGGCACCTCCAGGATGCGGCCCTCTGGGTACACCTCGTCCATGCTTATGCCGCTGCCCGTGGACCGCCCGAAGGTGCTGCTGCTGGTGCTCTTCGGCATCAAGCGTCCTGAGCATAGCAAGAGAGAAGGAAGAGAAAGAAAGGTGAAAGGAGGTTGCATCTTAGTCTTTAAAGGCCAATTCCAATTTACTAAGTCACAAAGTCCATATTGCTCTCCAATATTTCTGTTCAGTTATCTTACTGGATATTTCTGTTCTAGAATTCGAAAAGCTTGAAACTGTCCGTTTTTGGTTACAAACTTATAATCTAACAAGAAGACAAGGAAAGAAAATTATTTAAAAGCATCGAATCGGAATGAACTGTAAGAATTCCATCCAATAGGAATGATGTGAAAAATAAAACAACAACAACGACAACAAAAACCAGAGTTTTCATATGCAACCTCCATCACAAACAGAGGGTGCAATGAACAACAAGAATTTACTCAGAAACGTTTATTACTCAAGATAAGAGAAACTGGAAAGAAGAGAGCAAGAAGAAAGGAAAAAGGAAGCACATAATTTGTATGATTCTATAGTTAACGGCAGGAGATAACAGCAATACCTGGACTGGGAGATACGCAGTTTCCCATTCCTAAACCTCACCTTTTCTCCTGTAGCCTCTCTCTCTCTCTCTCTTTCCTTCTCTCTTACTCGCAGGATTTAGAGAGAGAGAAAGAGAGAGAAGGGGAAGGGGGCCTTTCTTCTCGGCGTTGGCGTCGGGCTATATAATCGGAAACGTCAAGAAAGGTCTGTTTTTACCGTTAGATGGTCACTTGTATTCCCGGACCTGGTTTTCACCTTCCTTCGTTTTAACTCATCCATAAATGGCTGTTAGATGCACTAAAACAGTATTATTATGATTAGTATTACTACTGCTTGTATTACCAATATCATTTATTAATATCTGCTAAGTATTATTTCTATAGCTTATCACTATATTAACCGATCCATTTCCGGACCAGTGACATGAATAATGATCGTTATTTCAAATAAAACTCAGAAGCAGCAAACAACAATCATGAGTCATGATCTTAGTCATAATAATGAAAGATGATAATTGATGGTTTGATTATGTCGGTGTTATAGTATAACAACCTAAGACTTTATACGAAATAGCTAGTCGGAAGGTATTATTTAAGTTCTTTAATTTTATACAAGTACTCAAGATCTACCCAGTGAATAAACGATATAGAACTAAACACACGTCCGCATGGGCCTCACATATTAAAATTTTGGTGTTTTGCAATATAAAATACTGATGAACTATACTTATAATGCGGATTGTCTATTTAGGATGCAAAGAATGCCAACCACACTCTAATTATGTTGACTTGCAGTCGACCAAACTACATCTGATCGTGGCCAAATCTGATCTCAGCCATGCTAATTTATGCTAAAACATTTCGCTTTAGGCTAAACTACCTAATTTCGTACCTCTCGAGCTGAGCGATTGTGCTCACTATTTTGGCATTTTTGTTAAATTAGGTCCGGCGATAGATCTAGTCAGTTAGGTTCTTGTTGCACAAATCATGTTGTATGAACGCATGCATCTTAATGCGAAACATAGAAGAAGGAAACTCAACCTTGGCCACGGAGTGATTAGTGAGCAATGTGGGAGCAGCATTTCCTCATGCAAACATTCACAATCTCATCCACAGAAATATTCTCAAGACAACAATGGATGCAACCTCTCAAGATTGATTAGCCAAGAACAGAGGTAGGAATTGTGGAAAAGTACAAATACCTGCAAGGGATGAGAGAGGTTTGACTCCATGACATTTTGTCATGACCTTTAGTTTGTCCAATTTTGGGACCACAAGAGATGACCTTTTATCAACAATTTAAGTTAGCTGAGAAGGACAGTGGAAAAATTCCCAAGTCACAAGGGAGAAGTCATGCCCAAAGACAATCCAATCTTGACCTTATCTTGATCCTTTCTGAAGTCAGCGTAGACGTGTCAGTTGATTAACGCGGTCTCATGACCATAACCTTCCTCGTAATCGTAGTAATTAGTATAAGATTTTAGACTTCTTGGCATCGCCATGCAAGAAAGGTTGCTCATGTTTGATGGGAGAAACGTGGGGAGAGCAAAAAAATAACAGACTCTTTTCATTGCATTATATATAAAAAATAATGCATAAAATAATAATCATAATTTTATTCATACTAGTTTTCTGAGCAAAATCATATTTTTAAAATTTAAAATTTTTTGCATCGATTTTTCTTTAGAAAATCTGTATGTATGAAGCATAATTTCTGAGCAAGTGAATGGTGATTGAGATTGTGATAATGTCAATACCGGTATAATCATGATTTTTTAAAGAATTGAAAATTTTAAGTATTATTTTTGAAGCAAATGACAACCATTACGATTACCAGGTGTTTCCTCCGGGCAAGATGTTATAAATACTACATAGATTTTCAAATTTATGCTTGATATCACCATAGCATTGCATAAGAGATTTACAAGAACTTCCATACCCATTTTCCATGCTTGCAACTATATGTAAGACCGCATTCAATAGGGGAATAAGTGAAAAGTTATCCCACCAAATGCTCCATTAATCTATAAAATGATTGTCTTATTCAAATAAGGCCTCATTGTCGGATAATGGTGGAACCGAATTATTACACGGAGTAAAGGGATCTCATTGCTTTTGATCATAATCTTCTCCGCATCTATTCTTTAAATATACCAAAAAGGAGAGGATATGATTTCATCCTTGTGATAAAATTTAAATAATCATGAAAATCAATGTATTCACATTTTTTTCACTTATCCTTCCAACCAGATGCCAAAATATATATATATATTTTTTTTTGAGGCTTAAAAGAGTCAAAAAGCCATTCAGAAATTTTTTTAATAAAAAAAACATAATTACAAAAAGGAGGGTTAATGAATGTTACAACACAGCACCTATATCTTCTCCATAACAAAACTTTCATCCAATGGGAAAAAGCTCCAATCCTACCCAATCAAATAACATACTTGGGCCATAAAATAAAACAAGGAGGAAGCTGGAGGAGTCATTAGGTAGAGATGACTTTGGTCATTAAAGCTCAACATAACTTTGCCAATGGTCTTTAAGCAGAGCATCCTCGAAGGTTTCCTATATGAGCATTGTTTGAAGCTTTCTAAGGAGACTTTGAGGGTCGATGCTGGTAAAAGCTTTGGAAATATTCTAGAGCCCAAATGTAATTTATTCCACATAATAGATTATCTCATCTACAGTAGAGGGAATGGTCCTTCAAAAGTTGGCGCCTCAACTAGAAGAGATATACATACATACAACTAATATGGTCATCCATTTGGGACTTCCCTTTTGAACTTTTCAGGAAAACCTTCAGTATTAAAATGAAAGGTACTATTCTATGGGTCATAGCTCACCACCAAGAATTCTCAATGTGCAAGCCTAACCCACTACTTCCAACTTGATTCTATTAATCAAATATATTTTTTTTGGCTTGGAAAGTCCTTTCTCTATATATAATAACAAAAGGATGACAAAAGAGTGGCCTTTGCAATAATGAAGATTAGTGAAAGTTTTAGCAATTTTATTATTCCACGCATGCAAGGACAGCTAATAGACCCTTTCCCACTCAAAACAAAAGGTCTTTAGTTTCTCCACGGTGCCAACGACACCATATAATTTTTATTATCTTGCTTTTGCCTAGAATTCTATTAAGAATCTAACATCTTTGAACGTGATCCCTTCAGGAAAACTATAACTACAAACGCAATTTCCAACAGTGTGTCCAATGGATATTGAACATGCTGCTCCTTGCATGTAAATTTCTTTTTTCTTTTTTCTTGATGAAACTTTGCATGTTAATTCCAATAGTTATTGGTTGATCACTTTCATTAGTAACTAGTACTAGTGTTCTGTAGTACAATATACTTGAGAGAAAGCATGGATGGTTATATGATCATGCGAGAGAATCATTAGTAGCCAACATTTTTGTTTGATTAGTGTAGTTCAAGTAAAAGCAAAACTAGCATATTGCACTTTGATTAAAAAATTATATATATAATATTTAACCATATTTGGAGGCTTAAAAACTACATTTGACGGTTGAGGATAGTACATTGCAGTAGTATAAAATGATGAATAAATCTCAAGTACTTTTAGTGCAAAAATATTTAGGGGGATAAGAAAAGAGTGCACATCATCATTATCTCATCAAAGGCCTGAAGATTATTTACACTCATTATTTAGGTAGCAAAAAGTCCGTCTTCTTTTAGGATTTCTAGGAGAAGCAAAAAGCTAATCATCTTTTAGGATTTCTTGGAGTTTGTCATAACATGTAACTTCTTCCTTAGTCTATCATCTCAATCTTCACTCATCAAACAAATCAACATATTTGAATCGATGTTGTCTTATACTACACAAAAATGGTAAAAGGTTTATTTTTTTTCCCCAATTCTAAAACCTCATTTATGTATTGGCTATTGAGAACTCACAAAAATATACCAAGAGCTAGATCCTTATAGTCCTCTCCCTCACATTGTTAGCCCTAGCTAGCCTAGAGGGAGAAAGGGAGGGAGGGAGAGAGAGAGCGCATGCCTCAGGTAGTGGAGGAGGAGAAATTATATTCTGCATTGTGTACATCCTACGGTCATACACTAAGCCAATTAGGTCGTCTCAATCCTATAGTCCCTATTCATCGTATGCTCGATGATTGGATTGGTCCATAGGAATGAGACGACTTGATTGATATGGTGTACAGCCACGTTGGTGCATGCACGGTGCTGGATATAATTCGCCAGCAAAGAAGAAATGAGATTGGGCACCCCTACTACCACATATATTTGATTCAAACTTTAACACATCCAATGCTTATAGACTACTAATATCAGAACCCAGATTAAACACTTCAAAATCCTAAGATCTTTGACTTGGAAATTGGTACTAAACTATGCAGAGAAGTCCTCGTGGTAGCTACATTGTTTAAAAATACCAAGTCCAGCTGACCATATGTTTTCGTAAACTTGCTAGGTCCACCAAATGGACAGTGATGCAGTAGGTCCAACGTATAGCATCAAACTCAAAAGGCACAAACAATATTCTTGAGTCACCTCTCTTCTTATTGACAATTTTAATGGTGGCTGAGTCAACCAGCTTTAAAACGTAAGCAAACCACTACTCATAGATTTCTTCTTATCCTGGTCAAAGATTAAGGTGGTGGCCAATTTAATAATTGGCACTCGGTTCTTCTGATCACGGACTTTGCCTTGCTATAATTTTAGAATTGGACCCACATGTTGTGCAATATCCCACCAGGGGGAACAGCAGGATCTTGACTCGAGTCATATTGGATGGGTCCTACCAAAAGGTCAAAAAAGGTGAACCAAATGATCGAACTCTTTTTTTTAACTCTAATGGAGCATTACTTTTGCAAGATCAATGGACTCAACTTTTATATAGAAGCTTCTCTGACAGTTTAAAAGCTCTTCTGTTTGCATTAGGCAATCCCATATTGCATGAGATAACAGAGACCCGTGAGTGTGCTTTTGTGTCTTTGAATAAAAAATAAAGAAGGGAAGTCTTGGTAGATAATTTCTTATGAAATAATTTGCACATCAAACATTCATCTTAGGTAGTTGATAAACCAATGTACTCTGATGCAAAGTTCCTTTGTTCCACATGCTTTGAGATGTGCATCTGATTGATGATACAACCAATTAAGAACGTTGGTAGCTAATAGTCGTTAGCCTATACAACGATTCCATTTGGCCTCAAAGTCAAAGCTAAGCCTATAAGCATGGAAAACAAGATCTTCCTACCCACATGAAACCACCAGAAATCAAAGGCAAATGCTCTAAAAGCCAAACTATAAGATTTTATGATGATTTTGAAGTCGAAATAGTTTTGAGTCATCCCAGTAACTCGAAAACAATTAAGTCCAATGCTCATGTGGCGTTCCAAACAGTCACTTTTAAGAAAAATTTTCTGAAGATCGTATGGTGTCAAAACTGGACCTTTAAGCTTGGAAGACAGGACATGAAATTCTATGAACGCTTAGCAAGAAACCCTGCAGTTTCAGATGCAAGTTCGGCAACCTTTGACTGCTCATCAGCAGGTAAACACCAGAACAAGCGTATGGCTTATAAGAAGGGTACAAAAATAAAGAGTATTCTAATGAAAACTGACTAGAATAGACTCAAATAGTAGGGCTCACAGGTCAAAGGTTTAGAGTGCCATTTGAAGGGAGGGGGATAGAGAGAGAGAGAGCGAGAGAGAGAGGAGAGAGCTACTTAAACCAACCTACATATTTTAAGGAGGCACCTACCCATTTTACTAAAGAATAGCATATTTAATTACATGTAATGTGCTAGAATAAGGACTATTTGATGGCTTGTTGATATCTCCCAAGGATTCAGAGTTGACCTGGAACCAGAGTCAGTGCTATGAAATTTTGGAACCAGAGCCAGAGTAAGAATTATGGCATACCTTGAAGTTGGGCTGACATCAGTTTGATAGCTAGTTAAAGGGAATAAAATAGTCTTTCATGAAAACATGTTCATAAACTATAATCCACCATTATGATCATGCTTTTTGCCTCCACCATCCATAACCATCAATCAAATACATCCCTGAGATCTTTCCAAGTTTCTTATTAGCAAGCATAGTTCTTTTTGCATGGCATCAGTCCTTTTGTACCAAAATTCTTGAGTAAGCACCTGTGTATACACAAATAGCATTAACCAAATTGTCCAAATAAATACAAGTGTTCAGCATACCCCAAGTTGTCCAAATAACCATTAGCATCACCGCGCGCCAATCTGAAAAGCTCTGTCAGTTCAGTTTGTCCACCTGAAACCCCAAACTTTCAGAAATACTTTCAAAGACATCAGATAAGTAGGCTGGTACAAACGGATAGAAAGTCACTGGGATATCTATATTAACTAACAAGCAAAACACATAATACAACCACTTAATAAAATGAGAACAAAATTTTTTTTAGGCGTCATTAACTCTGTTCTTTCTTCAAGTGTTCAATTAATGTCCATTTTCTATCACCAATCTCTCTAAATGCAGCTGCAGGATCTGGATCTGAATTCTGTTGAACAGATTATCACCAAAGGCCTTCAACACACGTCAGGCGGTTTCCATGCATGGAAATGACTTCAGATGTAAATGCTACCCAGGCTGACACCCTTCACAGACTCAGAATATATATATCCACTGATTAAAACTAAAAAATCTGATGACTGAAGAAAAGAGCAGGTCAAAACATGGTTACATTGGGATCAAAATTATATCCAACCTTCTATTTTCTACCTTGTTCTAAGCTATATGGTGTAATGAAGTCTAATACTACAAAGACTGTACATTAGGCCCACAACCCAGTTTGCAAATTGGAGGGCATTCTTAATTATATGCAGAACCCTTTCTAGTGTTGCGCCTTCTAGAAGGTGTACTAGCAGCATGCAGAGAAGGTGAGGATGGTGTTGCGAGGGCACTCATGATCTTGGAATCATGATCTGGGATGTAGGGCTGAGATGCTATATGGTTGAGGGCAATCACAACATCATGCATGATAGGACGAACATGGGCCTGATCCTGGAGACACATCGAGGCGACAACAACCAGCTGGTGGAAAGCACGTGGAGGGTAGCAACCTTCTAGCAATGGATCGGCCAGCTGTCCGAACCTCCTCTTGTCGTTGAGAAAAGGACGCGACTGGAATCAAAAGAACACACTAAGTGAAAAGGAATATAAATCAACTGCAGTTTATGATGAGAATAAACATAGCAAGTCAAAATCACAGGTCATAGTGTGGTGAACTAGTAATTGCATGTGATTTACAAGATATACACGTCTTATATGTTTTCCATAAATTGATTCTATCATTTTAACATGATTATTTTTTGTAATGAATGGATGGACCATATGGGTTCATCAGTTCATGAACAGAATGGCGACAAACACATTGGGCCTAGATCTTGCACAGATTTGACTTCAAGGTACTTCAGTCAACTTTTTCTTTTTGAACTATCACCATAAACCACATTTATCTTTGCTTTAAAACTACAAAAAGTTTCTAGAAGAACATGTTACACTCTATAAAAGATTTTAAATTCAAAAATATCTGATACTTGAAATGAAATCAACATTGTGAAGTTGCCTGTCGAGCAAATGCAACCCTTAATTGCCCTCCCCCCCAACCACCAAAATAAAGAAAGAAAGAAAAGGAAAAGGAAAACTAGAATACCTGATTTTTCTTTTTTTTCTTACATCAGGATACACACGCGCACACGCGCGCGCACTGCTAGAAGTTATAGGGGGATAGAATAATAACTAGGCTTGCTGCAGGAAAAAGGATTAGCAATCGAAATGTGCTGCAGGGACATACCCATTTCATCAAATTCTTGTCTCCTCCTGTCTTTGCGGAGTCAAATGCTTTTCTCCCGGTGATCAGCTCCAATAGAAGCACACCAAAGCTATATACATCAGACTTTATGGTCAGCTTACCACTCATAGCGTAATCAGGATCACAGTAACCATATGTTCCCATCACCCTTGTTGAGACATGTGTGTTGTCACCAACAGGTCCAAGTTTAGCGAGTCCAAAATCAGAAAGCTTGGGGTTGAAGTCATTGTCTAATAAAACATTAGCAGCCTTCATGTCACGATAGATAACAGGTGGATTTGCTACATCATGCAAATATGTGAGTCCTTTTGCAGCACCAACAGCAATCTTTATTCGTGTGTTCCAGTCAAGATGTTGTTTTCCAGGAGATACATCTAAACATAAGCACTTGTTAGTCAATAAAAAGTACAAAGGTAAAGCTTTGAAAGTAAAAAAGAAAACTACATACCATTGATCAAAATATCAGAATGTGACACATACTTTCTGATCAATAAACAAAAAAAAGTGAAATACCGCATCGTACTCTTTAGATGTACCAACAAATAACAATTGTTTTATATAGCAAACTTTATTTCAGGTACGCAAATCATGAATCATACAATTAATGGGAAAAGTTTTAAGGATTTATTTTCTTTAAATACTTGTGCAAGGTTATGGTATTGTTCATGAAGATAGGGGTAACAGTAAGGACATAAGCAAAAGCAGCAGCAAGAAGAAGAATTCATGGAAAAGTTGGACAATCCTCCAACTGTAGTAACACAGTACCCTGGACATAAGTCAAAAAACTAGAACTCTACTTAAATTACTTCGGTGTAGAATATTTACATATATCATCATGTTAGACTATAACATGGCTAACTAGTAAGATGCAATGATGGCAGGGTGCTTTGGAAAATGCGATCGAAAATTTAGATTTATCAAACAGAAACTGTGTTTCCATGGCTGCTAGCCTATACGCCGCACGCAGTTGTTGTACAGTGGGTTCAAGGCATAGAATTATCCAAACTCTTTGACAAGTATGCATGACTTAAGCAGATGCAACACATGTGAAGGAAAGAGTGCAAGATACAACAGAAATACAAGTATTAGGATATGAATACAGATGAAAAATAGTCTAGTGCAAAGTCCCCATCTATAATACTTATGGATATTAAAATCAAAAATGCTTAAACAAAAATTGAAGTTTAAGATGATATACAAAAAAAATAACTTTAAATGTCCTAACTGGTAAAAGATGAAGGATTTATTCATAATTTATTATTGATGGATTTATTCATAATTTATAATAGATAGGTTTTCATCTAAATTGATTTGATGTTAAAGCTGAAATGCCCACATACCATCTGAAGTTAAGAGGTTGCATTTTTCTTTAGGGTCAATTTATCAGGGTTTTCTATAAAAATGGTGAAAACCGAACAAAACAACGTGAGAGAGAGAGAGCTATCTGTGATGGGGGGAGAGAGAAAGGGAGAGAGTTGAGCTAGAATCCTGATGGTAGGATAAGAATCCAAACCTTGCCAATACAAGATTGAAGATGCGCCATCTAAATGGAAATCCATACTGCTCATTTTGATCTCCAACATTAAAGATGCTTTAGTGAACAGGCTCTCCAAATCAATTGTTTGCAAAGCCTAAGAGCCGATTTCATTTAGATTTAAATTCTATATAGATCTTAAAATTCAATATTTTAGTGCTAAGTCAGTAGATAGAAGAGCCAGTTGTGTTGAAGGAAATCAACCAATGTGAAAAAAAAGTAAGAATGCGGAAAAGTCATAAGGGCATGTTTGGTTTGGGGGGGGTTCAAATCTTATTCCGATTCCGATACTGATTCCCATGATGAACCAAATGCATTGGGGGATATGGCCAATCCGATTCCCATTCCAATCAAATTCTGATTCTGATTCCAGTCACGAACCAAATGTACCCTAAAGTCAAATAAGAATGAATTTAGTCCAATTCTTCCCCTCCTTTAAAATTTGAAGGCTAGTAGAAACAAAATATTTGGATGCCAAAGACCCAAATCATCTAGTGGAAGCAATAAATAAGGAAAAGGAAGGTTTAATCAAGTAATCTGAACCCTTCATCACAAAATTCTCAATCTAAATACTTTGAAGGCTGATTCTTGAAGCAATTACATCCATGATTGGTATGCATAATATGATCTTAAATTGGCATAGCATCCCAAAGTAAGATAGTGTGGTTCTTTCTTAACAACATGCCAAGGCATTTTTTATTTGGCACCAGATAGTAATACAGCTGCATTACATATCTGGGGCCTCTTGCCGCTAAATTTATTAAAATCCAAAGTACAAATTGAGTTTTATGAAATCTTTGTTAGGTTACTTATTTGCTTTGGAAAATCTAATGCGTCATAAAACTTTAAAAATGAGTTTTGTGAAAAATTAGGGCCCACTCGGTGTTGTTTTTGTTTTCAAAAGTTCAATAAGAAATTAGACTAGACTGAACAGATGTATCATGAAGTCATTTTGATTTTTAAATTATCTGAAAACACCTAAAGAACTTTTAGCAGGAAAGATCTATTGCCTTCAAAAAAAGAAAAAAAGTAAAGATAAAAGCAAGGAATGACAAGATTTCCATACGAATGCTATCTCCAACATCAATCTCCTTGTGGTATTTCCCTAATTTGTGGGGAAACAAAAAACCCATAAAAATTTAGCAAAAGGACCTCAGTGTCCTCCTTTTTATAAGACTTCAGGTTTCAAAATTTTGTTGTTTCCTCTAGTATTCACAGACTCACATCAACCCTTGCCTAGTTGGAATGAGCATATGGATAAATAAGTACTCCTGAGCAATTCTTATTCTAAATATTATCATTTTTCTCAAATTTTTTGACTCTTCGTTTGTTGTTACAAAGGTTGTTTTTGCAGTCATGGGACTCTTATTACATCTATCCTTTCTCACGTGAAACGTATCAGATCTCTAAAGTCAAGTGTGGCATTTGTCATACCAAGATAACTTCTCTGGGTACTGAAATTTGCCTGCTATGCAAACTAGGTGATATATGAGAAATGGAGAGATGGTTCGATGTGATGCTGGCGAACAGGACACTGACTCTGCCGGAAACTAATTCTCAGGCTTAGCCCGGTGATGAGTTGAGTCCTCGTTATTGTAGATACCATCGAAGGTTGAATGATGGGACATCTTATTGGATCCCTATCTACAACAATTTTCACTTATGGTTCCGGCGAACAAATAAGCATTAAGTCCTCTTTCCGGACAACATATACAAAGAAACCCGCCAACAGTCGACGTTTTTAGTGAACCTCTGAAAGATAGATATTTTATTTATGATTAGTCCTTTTCTTTCCTATCCCCCATCTATCTGGTTTCATATATGAAATTCATATAGAATCTATGAAAAACACTTTTTTCCTCCAAAAGAAAAAAAAAAGAACTTACTATCTTTGGGATCTGATGCTAAATAATATTTTATTTAATAATAAATCAAATATGAAATTTATAAAATTTATTTCCGATCAGCAATCATATTTCATAATCAGAAAATAAATCTAGATTATCATAGGAAAATCCATGTGCGGAACAAATATATTCTCTCGCAAAGTATCCATGATCTGCAGTAAAACTTCATGCCCAAAGAAAAGAAAAAAAGATGAGAAGGAAACAGGAAAAGATAGAAGAAAAGGAATTATTTCATTTTATGTATCATCAAAAGTGAGTTTAAATCATGTCTACTCCTTTTATAGCTAAAGACAAATAGAATACTAAATAGAGCTCTGTAATTAACTAGGACAACTCCAGCCTTTTACCCTTACAAAGTAATAACAAACAAAATAAAGTGCTCACAGAATTCCTAAAAATAGCAAAATTCGTATTTCTCTAGTACCAGCATAGAATACCATCAAAATCAATTCAAAATACAATATTAATCATTAAAATGTTTCCTAACTAGACCTACACAAAAAACTAGGATTTTACATAATAATTAAGTATGAAAATCATAAGAACATGGAAGATTTTTTAATCACTCTTAAAGATTACATAAGCAGCTCCCAAGACTCAACAAAACAGAAAATTAACTGATAATAAAACTCAAAAAAATTAAGATAATCAAAATTTAAGCTAGTCTTAACATAAATTAGAGTAATTTATTAAACAGAATTTACTTTGTCTTCAGGATAGATTCAAGAACTAGAAAGGATGTAGTGTAGCAATCTGACGTAATCAGAGATTGGACAATGTTGAGGGTCTGGCAAGACAACAATTTGGTTTTAGCTTGATATCCATGGTGAGGTAAGTGTTCTGGCTTAACTCAACATAGAGCATAGGGACCTGCATCGACAAAAGCAGCTCATGCATAGAATGAGAGTGCCACAGCCAGTGGCCTAGTGTATAAGGCTGTATGGTTGGACTAATGAATTAGTTGGAGCAAAATCGATGCAGGAAGTTACGAGCAATACAAACTTTAGTTCTGTTAGGTTGTTAAAAAAAAACAAACACTACTCAATTTGCTAGAACTTCCCTGCTTACATGAATAAACGCTTACAACGCACTATAAAGTTGAAATCCTTTAGTAAAATTGATAACAACAGTCAGATGCAATATCAGAAGAAGGGGAACATGGATTTTAAGGGGTTCAGAAAAAGGAATGAATAAATTTTCAGGTTTTCAGGAAATTTGCAGCAGGTCTGAGGTTCAGGCTTTATAGAGATATTACAGTTTTTAAGAAGATAAATGAGTAATACCATCAGATTGGATACAAGAGTGTTAAGATGGGTTTTATATGTCCTTAAAGGGTTTATTTAAGGCAAATATAGAGAGGTGAGAGTAGTATGAAGAAAACCACATGAAGATGGTAGAAGAAGATTAATTGGAGATGCTGCACTGCAAGCATCTAAGCATCAAACTAAAGGTTGAAAGAGTCCCTCCCCCCACTTCAAAGCACTGCATTATGTTATGGGCCTAAAAGAAAGATAGCTCTCGACTCATTAGATCTACCAATGTATAACATGAAAGGGTTGAGGCCGGTTTCACCAGCTCTGAGAAAAATGAATTTATTTCTCCTGAAACATGAAACACCCTCACACAGACTCCTCCAAAGCCATTTGTTCTCTTTAAAAAACGGACTAAACCATTCGGTCAAACCAGGATGGTATCATAGCTGTCCAGTTAATGTGCTTTCTAGTGCTCTATTCTTTTTTGCCATTGCACTCTGGTCCCACTGCCTGCAGAAAAGGAAAAATTCTATTCAGATTTCCTCGAGGATAGTTATTCTTCCATGCAGCGCTCTCTTACCCAAGTTCTAGAATTCTATATAAAGAAATTTTCCAAGAAAGGCTTTTGAACTTTCTTTATGTAGACTTTTTATAGATATAAAACTCTTTCTAATTAAAGTAATCTATCATATAACATTATGCAAAGCACATCCCATGTAGAAGAATATCTATGTTCTAGACCACATAAAAATTAAAAAAAATCATCCCTTCATTTTCTATCACCGTTCTTTCTAAAAATACCACAATAAAACTAGTAAATATATCATATGCAAACAATACCAAACATACATATTTATATTTTTATTAATGACTTGGATGATCAATTGCATGTGCGTCACACATGCCTGACTCTAGTGAAACATATAATAGCACACTAACAAGGTAGCCTCTATATAGGACTTATGGTTCCCTTATAGCTTAAAGAATATGAAAAACAACAGAATCAATAAAGGAAAAGGAAAGAACCTCCTTGTAGCAAAAGGAAAGAACGTTCCTGTAAGTAACAGCAACTACCAAGACTTAAAACAAAGTTAACAAGTCCTTCTCTAAAGAGAATCGCTACCAAAAAGAGGGGGGGGGGAGAAAAGAAAAATGTTATAGGTTTTATTTCAGAAATATGGGGGGAATGTCACCTTCATTTGTACCTGAAACCTCTCTTTGGAGCATGGATTGAGGATAGTGGTGCTAGTACCGTGCATTACGTCACGAAATTTGAAACTGGTGAAACCCAACATACAAAGGCATTTAAAGCTCATCTTTTATAAAGAAATAAAGCTCTCTACATCTTAATATTGATGACTTTAAACTTCCCCACTCAACATATATGCTCTTAATTAACCATAAAAAGTGGCCTCAGATATGGTTCACAATACTAGTACCGGTACCCATACTAGTACCATGCAAGTATAGTGTCGGGCTGTCAGCACATGCCGGTTCGCCATACTAACATTCAGTACACCCCACATACCGAGTAGCAATTTGCTGCCAGTATGGTACGATATGCCCAATACTGACCAATACGGTCAGGCACAGCGAAGCATGCCCTTAAAAATCAAGTTGAAATACAGTAAAAAAAAGGGCCAAATAACTACTTATAAAATAAGAAAAAAGATCAAAAAGTTAAATTTATGCTTATGCATCACGATGCCAAAAAATATATTTATGTCTAAAAAAGCATAAAATGGTAAATTTCCCTTGTGGGCACTCCACCTTTCTACATCTTACTCTTACCCTTCTGATTTAAGTGAAAAGAATTGAGAAGCATTTGAAAAGGAGGTAGGCATATCAGATCCACCCCAATGATTGCAGATGCCTTTTTTTCATCTATTAAAAAGAATAAACAAAGCTTTAGGCACCATCACAAGGTAATTTTGTCGATCCATCCATCCATCTATTGATCTATGATACTATTCTTATTGCTGTATAAGCTCGTATAGATGAGGGTTCCCAAGGACACTTTATGACCCTAGTCTCATCCTATCCACAAGCACCTCTCATGTAAAGAAATCGTGGTCATTTTCCCAAACAAGAAATATATACAGTTATCTCATCATTTTAAACATCTTGAATGTGCTATAGATAAATAAGATTATATGCAACAACTAGAAACCCAAGGAACATCAATCCAGCAAATATTCAGAACAAATGTGTGGTGTACTGTCAACTCAATGGAAGCACAGATGGGATTGGCAATGTCCTTGGTCTCATCCTATCCTCAGGTCACTTTCCCTTAAAGAAATCATGAACTTTTCCTGGCAAAAGAAACATGTATTCCGCATTGTCATCTTAAACATCAACTTGTGCATGCTTTGTAATACATAAGAATTGACCCAAAGCGTAGCTATGCAAAGAAAATTAATCCAGAAAATTTGCATATCGAATTTGTAATGTTCAATAGAAAAACATGATTCTCATAGGCGAGATATAGAACACAATGCATGTGGGATATGATATCATTAGACTAATTATATAAATAAATTCTTCATATTATAAGGTTGGTAACTGATCTTGAAGGATCACCAAATAAGATGTGGACCACATTGGTCACTACAAGCAGGTGGATAGGCTCCAAGAGCAAGATCTGCCGCATTAAGATAATGAACATGCACTAAACTTTCAAAAGCCATAACTTGCTCGTACAATATCCAATTGAGGTGTGTTTTTTATTTTTAATTAGGTAACTTTTCAAGCTATATGACATGACGGTCCTCCTTAATGGTGCAGTGCACCAAACGATTAGGACCAAACTCCATCGTTTGTGCTCGTAAATGGGACAGTCAAAGTAAATTTTTTTTTTGGAAAAGATTGTGGCCGGGCATATCTTCCGATTCGAAAAAAATTAGACGGCCGAAGACAAAATTGATAAAGAAGTCAAGATCTACCTCTGTAAGATTTTAATATTTTTATGATTATTTACACTAGTCATGTCTATTTCGAGAAAGCTTGTCCATTTTTAACTAGAAGAGGATTCCGACTTGAATTATGTAAAGGCGGGCCACACTAAATAAATAGAGATTATATAACTTATTTTATTATCCATTAACAAAAGAAAAGAAAACTTAGACCCTAATTTTGCCATTTTTTCTACTTTTTTTCTAAATTTTTTTAAGAGGCTTAAGTTGAGCAGGTTGAGAGAATTACTTCCTTCTTCCTGACTTCTTCAAGCTAATATTAGAGCTTCGGTCCTTTATATTTGTCGAGGACTTACTTTATGATCCAAGTACATGAGCTGTAGAAGCATACGAGGGAAGGAATATTAGTGCTTAAAGTACATCGAAGGACTAAGGCTAGTAGGGCTACTAGTTTCACCTCAATGAATGATGGAAGAACATCTCACACAATTGGAGGATAAAGTTACCTAACCAAGATTGTATCTCCGATATTTTCAACATAAGCACCACCAACTCCTATAGCAAAGCTGCCGCCCACGTTTGGAAATGAAGATCTGCCCAAAGCGCGGGGCGGCACGCCCCGCGCGCACAGGCGCTCTTCATTGATGAAATCAAAACTTTAAATAGTGTCTAACCTATTTTTCTGATTTTTTCTTATTTTTCTTTGATAAAATCTAAAAGATACTATACACTCTGTCCTAAAAATGTTTAGCAGTTTCTTAGGTTGTTTGTCATACCATCGAAACTATATATAATATGCGTGGGAGATCCAAACAATACAAAATACTCCAAACTGACATCTAATATACTTGTTTTATTTTTTATTTTTATGATGACATTTTTATTTTCTTATTTCTTTATTTGAAACTCCAAAACTCAATCCTAAAGAGTGTTAATGCTAATAGATACCACTGAAGGAGTTGTGGTGGCAAAATAGTGTTACAAATTATACTGCTTAAGCAGTAGATACGAAGAAATACAAAATGAGTTCTAGTATACTTTCCATTTAAAAATTCTACAGCTCTTTATTGACCTCCTTGTTCAAACGTTGTCCTTTGTCTTGTCAGTCGTCTCACTATTATATTCTATTATCTCTGACTACACCTAGCTTCGAAGATCACATAGAAATAAGAATAAACAATGGAGGTCTTACCTCAAACATTGAATTTGTCGACCAACAAAAACCAGTTGATAAGAGGTGAAAAGAACAATGTAGTCCAACAGTTCTGAAAAATAGCAGTCTAAATAAACAATGGTCGAGCAGAATTTCAAAAAAAAAAAATCAAGGTAATATATGTAAATACAGTAAAAATGAAGAATTAGAGAACAAAAACATAGAGATAGATCTTGAGAGCTTTCAGCTAAGAAAGCCTACCAAATAAGTGATCTTCCAAGCTACCCTGCGGCATGTATTCATAAATCAACAGCCTCTGATCTCCCTCAGCGCAGTATCCAATCAATCTCACAAGATTCTCATGCTGCAGCGTGATCAGCATGAGAATTTCCACTAAGAATTCTTTGCTCCCCTGGAGCCCATCGCGATTGAGTTGCTTGATGGCCACCACCTGTTCATCAAAATCGAGTTTTTGACTCATAGATTACAAAAAGAGGATACCTTTCCACAAAACAAAACAAAAAAAATAATAATAATAATAATCTGGTCATGAAAGAGAACTTACCTGGCCGGAATCTATCCGCCCTTTGAAAACCTTTCCAAAACCTCCCTCGCCGATCAAATTGGTTGTCTTGAAATTCTGAGTGGCGATCGCAAGATCTCGGAATGCGAAGCTCCGAGCACCGCTCTGAGATGCCTTCTTCCCACTCCCTGCCCAAGAACAAAAAAAATCCAAAAAAAATCGGAATAAAATAACAATAAAGTAATCGGGGTGGTCGAATTCCATCATACCCAAAGGGTCCACAACGACAGCATTCGATCTGGCGCCCGTACTGTCATCGATCCTACTTCTGCTCTCCCTCCGGCGAGGGCTCAAACAGGGAAAACAGCTCATCTATGGATTCAATCCTAAACCCAACGTAAAAATTCCAGCTGCAACACAATCTCCCTTCCTCTCAAACGAACGCTAACCCTAATCATCTATGTCGCCCTCACTCTTCCTGCTCTCTGCATCACGACACGGCCAACCCGGAGAGCAAAATCCCATCCCCCTCTCCACTCCTCAACCCTCAGACCCAAACGAAAGATCTCATTTTTATAGCAAAGAAAACATTCCAAATGCTAACAAACAAAAGATCTGAAAAGAAATAATAATAATAATACTCCCACAAAGAAACTATAATAAATTCGCTCAATAAGAAAAACCCTCTCCACGCCCCGTGAAGAATAATCCAAGGATGTCGTCACCCTTCTTATATAAATTAAAACAAAAAACAAAAAACGATTCACGAATAGAAAATCCGAGAGAATTCCAAGAGAGAGAGAGAACCAAAACAAAGACAGAACTCGGAATCCTTAACGGCAAAGGCGGCAGCTTCAATATCCGAAGCAGAAGGAAAGAATTGGGAAGGGTTTAAATTGTTCTTTCTCTTTTCTACTTCATTAAAATCGGAGGTTGTTAGGAGAAAAATGAAATCCCCTTCTGCATTGCCTTTGCCTTCTCTCTTCGATCATCGACAGCTCCCCTCCCTCGCTTCAACATGGAGAGCACAGCAGAAGAGGAGGCGAAAAGAGAAAGCGACTTGCCGCCGTTGTTCGTCTTGTTTTCTTTTTCCTCGCCTCTCTTCTTCGTACATCGCTTTCTCTCTCGCCGTTGAGATTATTTTTTCCTTCTATTTTTTCCTTCCACCCTCCTCTCATCACGGACTTCGCGATGGTGGCCTTCGCGCATGGTGAGTATTGATGAAGCGATATAATGGAAGGGCCCCTCTTGCTCTCCTTTTGGAAAGCTTAACTACATTAATAGCATACCTATGTATGAACGGCAGAATTGATGCAGTAGTGGAGAGAGTAGGCAAGTGTGGATTGGGTGGCTGCTCTTGTAGCTAGTTATATCGATAGTGCCTTATAAATCGAAAAGAAAAGAAGAAAGCACCTTCCATCCTCTCAAAAGTAAAAATATATTTATATTTCTTATACTCTCCCCATCTAGTCGTATACAGATGTGGGGCATCCGATCCAACTAAACTATCAGTATGTTTCGAATCTGAAAGGTTGGAACCACTTGGTTGAAAGTAAATGTTCCGCTCCAACTGAACTATCATCTTAATGGCTTAAAAAAAATAAAATAAAAAAAGATTGAAATATTATTTGTTGAGACACGAGAAAATGGGATCTAATATACCATCACCCACCTACCTCCGTGCGTGGTGATGACATGCGGTAACTCAACCCATGCACTAGGATAAAAAACGCATAGACAAAAAAAAAAAAATATCATAATCATCAAGATAAAATAATAAATATGAAATAAATACTATAATTATTGGCTAATATCATCCGTAATATCTAGAGAAAAGAAAGAGTTTTTATGATTATGGGGAGTGAAATATCTACCAGTACGTTGAACACGATACTTGGGACGCTGAGACATTTGGGATGTGCCATCAGAACTCGCAATGTTTTTTTTTTTTTTTAAATCAATTTTAGAGTGGTTGAGCTTTGAAAATCGAGAGGCAGGTGTAGCTTTTAAATGCACCATTATTTCGCTTACCAGATCTGACACGTCACATCCATCGATGTGAGCTGTCTTGGTCATGTGTCTGGCTTCCAACGAATGGATACTCTCCAATCACCTTGCCTTTGGTTCATGTTTGAGTTATTTTTAATGTTTAAGTTAATGAAATTCATGTTTAATTAGAATTTATTATATATAAAATAGGAAGCACCTTATTTACTCCATTTTTATATAAAATATGCAAGTTTCCACCAAAATCTATATTCAAATTATGCAATCGGTAAAAGACACAGAAACCATCAAGAATAAAGGATATCATTACCAAATCAGATCAGATCATAAAAAAATAGAAAACTAAAAGAACAAAAGTTTCAAAAATTACATATAAGATAGCAAAACGAACACTTTTAGCCCGATCAGAATACAAATCTCGCGTATATATTTGAACCAAAGCTCGTTTAAAAGTTAAAGATCCTGAGAGACATCAATTAGTTTAGCAAAACAAAGAAGAAAACGAAGACATACTTCCTCCGATGGGTTATGCTTCTGCCCTGTTAAATCATGCACCTTCTTCTCCTTCGATGGAGAAGCTACCCCTTTCTTTCCGACCACCTCCTCCTCTTCTTTCTCTTCTTCTTCTTCTCCTTCGGAGAAAATAAAAGAAGAACTGATTGCGTGACCAAGAAAACCATAATGCCAATCAAAAAAAATCCACACAAGAAGAAAACCTTATCAGCCTTATCTTGTTCATCTAAATCTTTCCGTTTTTTTTTTTATAGTAGGCCTTGCATTACTCTTCCCATCTTTCTTCTTCTTTATCATTTTCCACTAAATTGGTCAAAAACCAAAAAGATAGCTACTGAGAAAAATATTGGATACCTCAACCTCGGACCAGATTTGCCTCCTTTACCTCGGACGTAAGACGAGAAAAACAACCTCGACTCCAGTCGAGTAGCCGACTAACCAAATTGAGCTACCTCGACCAAACAACCTCGGCTCCAGTCGAGTAGCCGACCGACTGAAGTGAGCTACCTCGGCCGAGGAGCCGATTAGTCAAGAAACCATCACTCGGAGAGAATAATTAGCACGTGTCCACAAATGCTGACAATTTCAACAACCGATAGCTCTGGCAGTCCGCAGTCGTGGTAGCACCATGGCCTGCACCCCCTAGTGTTGCCCACACAAACTGGCTACCATACTACAGTCGTACTATCAGCTGTTATTGATTATCATTATACACTACGTTAGGCCAGATAACGACAAAATGGGTACTTCTATTTATGGGAGCAGCCCGGGGGACCTCAATTACGCATGCAATATTACTCACAAAGACCATACTCTACTAAAATTCTCTTTCTTCTACATTGTTATATAATCTTTCTTCTAGAAAATTTTAATATAATCTTTTTCAAATTACAGTTCAATTATTTTGAACGAAATCACAATCAACCATGTAGATTTATTCAAAAAATCAATCAAAATTTACACCGATTATTTTACTCGGGCTCACAATGAACCTAGCTGATTTTCTCAGAAATTCATCTAAAATCTACACCGATTGATTACTTGGTCTCACAATCAATCTAATCGATTTTTAGGGCAATCGATTACAACTTAACTATTTTATGGGCACAGCTAAATATTATAAGCCAACTAATTTTTATGGTATTAGCAACACGAAAAACTCCACACGAGAATTTCTAATCTCTTGTACTAAATAAGGATAGAAATACATATATAAAATAACGTCTACAAAGATTGGATTGATGTCATTGAAACTCAAGTTTGATTGCTTTAAAAGTTAGGATCTTAGTGAGTAGAATTCAGCTCATTCCTTTCTTCCTTTCTTGCTCACTCTTGATCTTATGATGGAATTCAATGATTGGCTGTTAAAGCTCTCTCTTTGTGGATGTTTGAAAGCTCACTTTGAAGTGGGAGGATGCTTTGGAAGGTCACTTCTTATATTGATCCTCGAGTTGAAGCCCAAGGAGTGGTGTTCACTTGTATTCTTTTTTCTACCTCATCCATTCAATCTCCTTAATCCATCATTTTCTCTCATTCAATTTGAAAGCATTTATAGCTTGAAAAGCTGTTAGAGAGCCACTTTTAGCTGTTGGAGAGGAGAAACTAGTCGTTGGATGCTTTTTTGTGTGTTCTGTGCTCATAGAGAAGCTAGCTATTAAAGCTATCTTATGTAGAGGAGCTAGCTCCTATAATTCTTCAGTCGGCTCCTGAAGTCTTCGGATCGACTCGTAAAATCTTGGGGTTAGCTTCTGAAATGTCTGAAAATGGTTATCTTTTATTTTTGATCTATGGCTTTATGGAGTTGACTCTTAAGGTTTTGGATCGACTCCTCCACTATAAAAGCTTCGAAAACACTTCAATTGCTTCTCCAACTTTGAGATTTGTTCTTTTAGACTTTTTCATGCTTCTCTAATCTTGCAAACTCACTAAGCTCCCTATAAAATATGTTGACTACTCATCTACTCCACAAAATCATTAGCATCATATTCAAATATTTTGTACTCATCAAAAGCAATCTATTGGTTCAACATAAATATTTTTAATCAATATAATAATATATTTATAATATATTAATATAATTGATAATAATAATATAATATAAAAAGGATTTTTTTTCAAAAAATGATATTTTTTGATCATCCATCGGTAATCCAATGTGGGAGCACAAATACTACATCTTTAGTGGTATTTGCTTTACTTTCTCTCTGAGAAAAATAAATATAGGACCCACCATTTATTTTACCATCTCTATTATCTGCTTTTTGTACCAACCATGTTAATATGACATGAGATTTATTTTCTCATGCTAGATTACCGCTAACCAAACAAGCCCTCGAACTATAGGTTCCTCCTTTTAACTTTTACATAATACCTTTTTAGAAGTTAAAAGAGTAGTT
>JAOXJJ010000481.1:22118916-22167594 GCA_025769935.1 Phoenix roebelenii
ACCAAACAAGCCCTCGAACTATAGGTTCCTCCTTTTAACTTTTACATAATACCTTTTTAGAAGTTAAAAGAGTAGTTCTTTATATTTTGACTACATTAAGATTGACTTTATTTTGGTAATATGATTAAGAATCAATTCATGGAGCTCTTAATAACAAAATTGAGATAAAGAAAACATGTTCGACACTATTATTTTTATTTAATTTCTCTATTTTTAGAAAAAAATAAAGTAAAAAATTTTAACTTTCATTATGTTCAAAAAATTAGAAACTTATATTTTTACCACCACCACCACTGCCTATATCACAACCACCACTACCACTATCATTGTCACCATTTTCACCATCACTACCATCCTCATTGCTACTATTGTCCCCACCACAACATTGTTGCTATTATCGCCAATTTTGCTGTATCGCTAGCACCTCCACCACCACTATCATTTGCCATTATCATCACTACCATCATCCTCATCCACCATATTATTGCCATAGCCATTGCCTCTATTACATTGTTGCTATCCTCACCACCACCACCATCATCACCTTAACTTCATCATGTCATTGTTGCTAGCATCACCACCTCCACTATATCACTATCATAGCTGCCATCAACGACATCATTGCCTCCACTGCCTCCGCTATGACTACCACCCACTCCATCACTTTTTATAAGTTTATTTTTAAAAAAATTGAATATATCAAACATACTTATATTATTAATGATCATAAAAAATGGGAACAATTTTTTATATTTATAAAATAGAAAACCAATGTGATGCCAAACAACACATGAATATTTTATTTTTTAGTTGGTAAATGAGATATTTATTTGAACTTGGTCTAGTCATTCTAATAAACAAATTTGATTTTTAATTACTTGCTTCCTAGTTAATTTCAAACTAATTTGACCGGCCATTTGCATGAACTAGTCTTCCATTATACCATGTGACATAAATAATAACAGACATTCTTTCTATAAATTCTACATTTTTATAGAATATCTACATCTACAATGACTTTATTTGCAATTTTTCTAATTTTTTTTGTCCAATTTTTGAACTAGCAATTTGATAAATGACCAAATCATCTAGCCCCTTGGCAAGGTCAATGCTCGAGTTGGTCTTGATAAAATATATATATTTATTTAATTATTATTTATTTATTGATCTAATTTGTTTCTAAACGATTCCTATAAAATCCTTCATCTTCGTAACATCTGTTTTGTCATATCTATTTGGCCAACACATAGCTAATCTATAAATATAGCACTTCTATAATATTACTAAAATGAATTAACCATCCACTACCAAATTCAGCTTGTTTTTAACCTTTGAGGGTTATGGAATTTATCACTTTTGGCAAATCAAGTACCTTTCCCTAAATGCAAGTTTTATGGCAAGCAAAAGAGGATGGTGAGCATTTGTAATAACCCAAGCCAAGATCTCATCTAAAAAGATTAGCCAGAAAGTATTATTTAGGTTATTTTGTTCTACATATATATATCTAAGATCTACTCAATGTATAAATAATATAGAACTAAATGCATACATGCATGGGCCTTCACACACTCTCTTTATTCAAGCCTTAGCATCCTTACTGCAGTAAGGGTCCAAATCTAATCAAAATTCAATCATAAATATACGATCAGTATCCCCTAGTCCATGAGCCATGAGCTAGGTTCATTCTAATACCATTTGTATTGGTCCAAGTTCTCACCCAACAAGCTAGCCTGAAGACATTATTTGGATTACTTGGCCATGTATAAATATATAATATCTCTCTATTGTAAAGCCGATGTGAGACTAAATACATGCCTGCGCAAGTCTTTATATATGAGTAATTTATCTTGGGTTTTACATTCTAGTCCATTAATGGGGAAACCCCTAACATTCTTAATTATTGATTTTAATAAAGAGCTTAAAGTGAAGAATAGAAAGGATTTAATGGTGATAGAATTGGCTCGAGGATGCCCTATTCGTACCAATTGAATGTAGCATGACTAATAAGTGAATTCTAGCATGTTTGCACCATCGGAAGCCCCGACCTCATTCTATCAATGTTCAGTTTTTTGCTCATGAAACACCAAAGTATCATGTATAATTTTATAGTTTTCCTTATCACTGGGGAAAGCTAAGGCAAATAGTTCTTTTCTTTCTTTTTACCTCGTTAGAACGGTAAAATAGCTCGGATCACGCAAGTAAATTTTCAAGCAAGCAAATTTAGAGGCAAGTCCAATACCACCACCTTTTCTATTTATCCCCTTGCAACCTAAGCCTCCATCTCACTTGCATTTTGAAGTCTTTAATAAAGTTCTTACCCTACGTAATCTCAAAAGCCTTGCGAGTGGCCGCTCGCTATTCATTGAGATTCCTTCGTCGCCAGGCTGAATGAATCCCCCCATCAATTCATACGCGACGAGAACCTGGAGCTCGCATTAATTATCCCATCTCGAACTACAACCACCAATTTCAAAACACCCCAGCCACACCCTTCGCCCAATACGCGGGCCCGCACGAGGGTGAGGTCCTCGGAGTGGGAAAGGAGGCGGGCGTGCAATGTCTGCTCCTCGCGAACGGCGCCAACCCAGAGGCCGTGCGAGCCCGCCGGCGAACTGGGACTCGCCACGTCATGAACCAGCGACGGGCCCACCCTGTCCGTCACGTGCCCATGGCCCGGTCACGTGAGCGAGGCGTCGCTCCAAAAGTCGCCCGCGGCCGAAATTGGAAAAGAAATGATAATTCCCAAAAATCGCCCCTGTTCGTAGAGAGAGACAGGGGGAGTGGAGAGAGAGAGAGAAAGAGAGAGAGACGAGGGGGGGCGGGCGGGGGGCCGCGCAATGGGCAGCAGCAACAAGCCACCAACCGCGCACAAGAAGAGGAAGAAGAAGGGCCGCCCCTCCCTGCTTGACCTCCAGAAGCGCAGCCTCCGCCTCCAGAAACAACAGGAAGAGAAGGAGAAGTCCAAGAACCCTAACCCTAACCCTAGCCCCAATCCCTACCTCCGCTTCCCCCACTCAGCCTCCAACCGACGGATCACCCGCCGGAACCCCCACCCCGACCCGCCGGAGGCGGCGGCGGAGGACGACGAGGACGAGGCCGAGAGCTCTGGAGGGAAGCGCAGGGAGAAGAAGCTCGAGCTCGTGCTCCACCTCCCCCCCGGCCACCCTGCCAATTCCAATTCCGCCTCCGATTCCGATGCCGACGCCCCGGGTGTCGCACGCCGGAAGCGGAAGATCGACGCCGTCGGCAGTGATGGGGATCGAGACAAGGTACTCCCCCCCTCCACCCCCGCGGTGTGGCTTCTTAATTTGACGCAGTTACTGCTTTATTTATTTATTGCAGTCCCCTTAGTCCTTTGAACTTGGAGGGGACGCGGAGATCCGGTGGTTCAGGGGCTTATTGATTCGAGGAGATTTTGCGGGATTTGAAAACCAGGTTTTTGTACGGTTTCAGCCAGGGATCGGGAATTTATGCGTCCATGTCGGCTGGATTTTTTTCCTCGGATTCCGTTCTTTGTTTGGATTTTTCTTCAAGTGGATTTCCAAACTTGGAATGTTTTGCGATTTGACTAGGTCTACTCCTTAATCATTTCTTGAAAGCCGAAGCATCGTTCTTGTTGAAATTTGTCGCTCATTTTCTATCAGGATGGGGCTGGGGCTCTGGAAAGATTTTATCTTTGAAAATAATCTGACTGCTGCGTTGAGAAAAAAAGTTCATCTTTATCCTTTTTCTTCCATGTCAAACATCTTTAATCTATCGATGGTGTTCTTTTTCTCAATTAACATGAGGTAGATCGTCTGCATTCCCTTATGTTTTTTTCCTTCTTCCTCGATGCTTTTCTTTTGACGGTTTGAATTTTTTCCTGATTGTCTGGAAACTTATTTCAGGCAGAAACGCATGGTTCCTGGAAAGCGATGGGTTCTCTTCAAGGTTCGATGCTCATGCATTTATTTCGAGAAGTAGCGGGAAAAATACAACTCGGTTCTTTGTAGCGAGTAGAATTATGTAATAATTGTGTTGCGAACAGGGGAGCCATCAGATTCCGGGCCCACAACACCTTTGCCTGACAAAAAGTTGCTGGTGTTCATCCTTGATAGGCTCCAAAAGTGCGTTCTTTGTTTTCTCTTTTGAAATCTCTGTCGTGGTGCCCTTTTATGTGATTTCTGTCTGTAGTGCTGTTCTATCTTTCTGTGTTCGTCATGTTTGACGATGTATCCTAATTTAACTTCAGGAAAGATACTTATGGTGTCTTCTCAGAGCCCGTGGATCCGAAAGAGGTGTGTTTGAAAGCTGTGCAAGTTTTTACTTGTTTTTTTTGTTATTTTTCCCCTTGTTTTTTACTTTAATGCTATCAGTTTTTTTTTTTTTTGATGCTGCCATGCTTTGACTTTCTTCTTTTTTGTTATTTTTTGCCTTGATTTTCATTTTAACGTTCTTAGCTATTTTTTTTGTTATGCTGCTGTAGACATACTGGAGTTTGTTTTGAAGCTTAAGATTTATGTTTGATACATTGGCAGCTTCCAGACTATCATCAAGTCATAGAGCATCCAATGGATTTCGGAACTACAAGGAAGAAGCTGTCAAGTGGAGCGTATGCAAACTTGGAACAGTTTGAGGTTGGTACAAGTACTGCAAACTTGCATGGATGTTTCATGGCTCTGTCGATGAATGATAAAGTTTCATAGAATTGAAAATGCTTTGGTTTGCTCTCTCTCCCTCTCTCTCTCTCTTCTGGCCCTATGTGTAAAACCAGTATCTGTTGAGTGGTGCATTACGTTTATTTATTGGTTTAAATTATGGTTGATGATGCAGAGATGGCAAATATGCCTTCTGCATCACCTGTTATGTTCATGATGCTGCCTTTGCTATTTCTTGACTTGATTATTTATGTACTCTATCTCTGGTGATTATTCTGGATACCGGTTGACAATTTTGTTTCTACTTTTATCTCCTTGTTAGTAATTAATTCACAGTTTCAGTACATTTTTTTTTTTTTTTTTGTAAAAAGTTTTCTTTACTTTCACTATGTAATTAATTCCTCCTGAAGTTGTGATGTTAATTTTCTTTTGATCTACAATAGGTCGTAAATAGAATGCACATTTTTTGTTTTTCTTTATGGGGAAAGGGGAAATGGAGCATTGAAGGTGCAGGGAAGAAATAATTACTAATTGTTTGGTCCAGTTCCTAATTCGTAGTCATAGAAGACATCTTCTGGAGTGTTTCCATAATGTTCAAAAATTTAGTTAGAGTAATGCTTCCTCTGTTGTTTCTCATGTCTAGTGTCAGTCCACTTGTTATCCTGAATGCTACTTGTTTAACTGTTATTCCTAGCACATCATTTAATTTCTTCTTCGTATGAAGAGGTTCTGTATCTTCCTATATTCATCTAACTGTACACGGGAAAGTTGCTATGATGAAGGTCATATGACAAACTAAACCTTTCCAATTTCTTTTCTGATAATTCAAAATGTCCTGGAACGAAAAAGAAGGCTAAAGATAGGAAACCACACATGCTTGCTTAAGTGACACCAAATTGCAAAAATCTGGGAGATCCCATGCTCTGCATTTCTCTTGTTATGCAATCAGCTAATATATTTGACAATTCCTGGAAGAATCTTTAATTTCATTGATTAGCATGGAAAATATCCATAATTTTCTTCCAATAATTCATGACATGATCGCGGAAGTCTCCAACTATGGATGGATCGGTGAAACATTAGCCAATATTATACAAAGTCTGTCAAATTTTATAAACATTTCAATGTAATTGAATGTTGAAAATTTTGCAGACCATACATTTTATGTGTCATTTCTCTCATCAAAACTTATTGCATAATATATAATGCAAAGTTTTAGATATTGGTGGGATGATGGGGTGTGCCACCATCTCAAGCATCGGAATAGGGCACCATTTGGAGTGTTGGGATAGGACAAGATGGAAAATGGACCGGGAAGGGACGAGGCATCCTCCATCTCGATTGTCGGGATATGGGGTGTCTCGTTCCACAGAATAACTGGGATGACCCCATCCTACAGTATCTAAAACCTTGATATTATGGTAATGGAGATCACTTGGAATTGCTTTCCATGTATTGCATTCTATAGATTGTGGAAAGGTACCTACCTAACCATGAAAAGCATCAGAAAATGTTTGAAACGGTGTTTGGTTTTTTTTTTTTTTATCTTGTCTATATTGCAGAAATGATTTCTTTTCAGGGTAACCTGCTTTATGTTTTTCATTAGTAAAAGTTGTACTATTCTATGAGCGCATGGAAGTAAGAGTCATACCACCTCATATAACTTAACAATTATACTCTTGGAGGTGTTATTACCATATTAAGCTTTGATTGGGGAGGCCAGCATACCATTTTTGTGATTTCAAAGGGATAATTGCTTGATATATTTTGACTCATCCTTGTAGATAATAGTTATTATGCATTATATTTCCCAGAACCTGCTAGTATCATAGTTTGGGAAGTTTGTAATTTCTAAAATAGATGAATGATTGTAAGGTCCATGAGTCCCTTGTCATTCTCTCATTCAAGTGGAGCAGCTACTTTGCTATATAAGGATGAACAAATCGGGAGCAGAAGTAAATAATTTAATGCACTACTGATGCATTGCCACCTTACAAGTGAGTAGGGACTAGATGTTGCTTATGTTTCGACAGCTCCATTTTCTTTACATTAAATGATTTTACTTGAGGTTACTATCTAGTTATAGTATTAATAGACTCTCTTTTCTCCTTGGCAGTAACAATTCCTTTCATAACATGTTCAGTTATTTCCTCAGATCTTTTCTTGGGATATATTTGTTATGGTATTTGTGAATTTTAATTATATTGGTATGCACTGGAGAGTTGGAGCGGTTCAATTTTTGTTGTTGATAGTGGGAGTGCAAATGTTTATATGGTTCTCAAAATTTTTGATTTTGAGGTAGAGGCAGTACTTGGACAGCTTTTGCATTACCTGATTTGATATGATATTTCTCGTTAAGTGATAGAATACTGTTCTAAAGGTGATTTAAGCAATGCCATGATGGCATCAGGTGATGTTGTAGCAGAGGGAAATCCATATCTATTGGAAATGGAAGCCTAAAGAGGCCTTAACAGTAGTTGCATCAAAGAAGTTTCACTTATCTAATGTTGAAGAGATGTTCTGTCAAATAATGGCTAAAGTTTTCATATCCTTTTACTATTGACACCAATAACAGAAGGTGATATGGCTAAACATTTGTAATAGAATGGTATTATTATCAGTTTATCACACTGTCATGCTTTAGTAGTGTATTAGATCCGCCTTTTGAATTCTCATTGTGTACCCTCAAATCATTTCACTTTGGAGCAGATCGAGTTTGAAACAGACTACCATGTCTTTGCATGTTTGCATATAGCTATTTCACCTTTCCATTGTGAGATTCAATAGGAAGCTATTGCAACTTGAATTGATATTTCTATCTGGTCAACTTTTGAACCTCCCACCAATGGTTCACTTAGAGGGGGCATAGATTAGGTTGATTTAATCTGGTTCTGTAATCAGGCCTAATCGCCCCTCTGTTCTTGAGCCAGAGAGGGTTGTAAAGATCGGCATGGATTAGTGTTTGTATAGTTCAGGGTGAAATAATGTCTGTTAACAAGAAAACTGTCAGTAAAGATATTCTTTGCTATGTTACTTTGGCCAAATTTTTTCATGTAGGCCAACTAATCTTTTCTATCTTATGCTTTAGTACAGTCCTATCTTGTTTATTTTGAGAAATTGGTTTAGGTAATTCAGTACAAGGGAAAACAAAGACAAAGCTGAAAGGAGCTAAGGGAACCCAAGGTCACTAATATCAGCTACCAAATCATGTTGTCTATTGGGTCTGAGCCTAGCTTTGTCCAAGTGGGCCTAAACAAACCTGTGCACTTTGTGCATTTTCCATTTCTCAGAAGAGGCTCGAGCCTGTGAACCTAAATCTGAGTTGACACTTAAAATTAGACTTAGTTTTAGCTTAAACTCAAAACCAAATAGAAAACCTTAAGTCTAGATCCAAGATCTAACACTAATTATTTCATGAATTTTTACAATTTACGACTTGTAACCTTTCCCTAATTAATCATTTATTTCTAGGAACCAATCCGGAGAAAATTGTGCCGATCTGACCCTAATTTTGGGTACTTATATCCAATTACCCAGTCAATTTGGCTTCAACCTATCGTATATTAGTCAGTCATGTTTAACAGGCGAAAAACAAAGTAGAAGAATTACAAGGTTCAGTTTCCAGATAGAGAGAATTTATCAAAATCCATGGCCATTACATAACCTCCCTCCCATGGGCAAAGCTTGAGAGAAGCAGAGTATATATAATAAGGTCTTGGTGTTGGTGAAATTATATCAAACTATCTTAATTAATAGAAGAGCCTTTGAAGGGTTGAGTAGTGAAGATAAGTTGGAAGTGCGATGCAAGAAGGCATATTATTAGTTAGATGTTTGATTTGGAAGCTTTATTGTTATCGACTGTTGCTTGGGCTCTTAGATGATTTCCCATGTAGTACATGGGCCTTATGACTCCTTAGCCACCGACACTTTAGGTGTCTGTCTAAGCAGGCAAGCAATAGACAATCCATGCTTGTCTGCACATGTGCATATGCAATATAATCTTAGTTTTCTGTGGAGTCCGATCTAATTTTTCTCACTTAGTGGGAGCATTACAAAAGTTTTGAATGATCTGAGCTCCAGCCTCTAGCAAATTGGATAAATAAAGAGGCCATATAGTCTCTACAAATTGTGTTAAGAGGAAAACAATATTGTTATTACTTTTATTATATTTCATATATGAGTTTATTTTAAAATTTTCAAATTAGGGTGTATTTTGAGAAAATTTCTTTATAGGTGAAAGCATCTATAATTTATACAAAATGTTTATTGTGTATGAGTTGAGGTGTGCTTTTTATTTATTCAATATAGGAATCTGGTATTATAAATAAAACAGCAAAATCAAACTATAATTTATTGTCTCTCATACTAAATTGCCTGGGCAATTTCCCTAGTCTATAAGCTTGCCTGATGCCTTAGGACAATTATGCTATTTGACAACCATGTTTCGAAAGCGGCAACCTTATATGTTCTTCTTAAACATGATTTTTTACATCTCAAAATCAATTCTTTCAGTGTACAGGTTTTGAAAATGCATGCTATTTAAGCTTTGAGCATCACTTGAACTTTAATAAGGCCTTTGTTTGTAGGCCCAAGCTTGAACTACGAGGTTGATCTGTAAGCTTGAACCCATTGGGTGAGTCTGAAAACTTGTTAGAACCTATTTCCACCCATAAAATCCACCAGAGATAAGTGCCAAGCTGAACCTTAAAAGAATCTTACCTAGAGGTTAATTTGAAAGAGATGGGACTCAATTTTGTTCACATTATTGATACAACTCTTTTTATTTTTTCTTGAAATTTTAAGATATGCATGTTTATCTCATCTTTTGTCTACATGTAGACATTAAAATTGCAACATTGGCCATGATGCGAGAATCACAAAGTTAGAATGACATTCCTTTCCTTTTCCAAGGTAGGGGGTAAAATGGTGTTTTTGGTTTGCTTGTTTTCAATAGTCTTCATGTAACATCTTTACCTAATTGAAATGGCTTTACGTAGTTGTGATTGTTTGATTACTTCAGTCGTATAATATGGTGGTGGTTGTTTAGTTTTTGTTTGCTCTTCTTTCCACAGGGTAGTGTAGATGGTTGAGCTCCATCTATTCTTCTGAAAGTCTACCTTGATTCAACCCAATTTCATTATTTAAGTTAAAAAAATCACCATGTTTTTTATTTGATTCTATATGCTTGGGTCTTTGATTTGCATATCACCATTGATGTGAATGATATTGATGTACTGGTGGAGAGAATCAGGTGGATGAATGTGTGTAGTGAATTGCTGATTGCATAATTGGTCTTTAGGACCAGTGTTTGTTGAATCGGCATCAGAACCTGAATCGGGCGGCCACCACTATGGTACGCTACTGATTTAGTACTATACCGACACACTATATGCCCTACACCATTTTCCTTTTTTTTTTTTAATTTTCTCAATTTTTTGTTTGCACTTATAATTTTGATAATTATGGTTGTCTAATTTGTAACTTTATTCTTTTCTTGATGTCGTTTTTACCATGAAATGGAATTGAAGTAGTCTTGCATAATGTTTTTATAAGTAAATATATATACAATATAATAAATGAAGTCTATTTAATGTATTTAAAGTACAAAACACATAACGATATCGAAAATCTTATGGAGTGTCGATGTCCCTCGTAGACATCCAAGTAAGAGGCTGAAAAGGTGTGGGTGGTCTTCTATTGTCAGCCTCCCACCTCAATCATTTAAGAGGGGAGGGGCGAAGCGAGATCGAGGCGAATTGCCCGGTTCACCATGGTACCGCTTCGAACCGTCCAATTTGGAGTGGTTCGACCTCTGTTTTGAATCGATATGGGGAACCCTTCTGGTCCCCCCTGGGGTGGTTTAGTACCCACCAAATTACCTGGTTTTGGGTAGTACGGTGAACCATGTTCAGAATAGATGCGAAGATGCTAACTAGCTATAGGATTAGGTGGTCTGGTGATTCCAAAAGGAAATACTCTGTGTTAGGTGGACGGGTTACAGCTTACTTGATAGGCGACGTTCTTATCTGTGACGGCCTTTATTATTGAGTATATGATTTGTCTTTATCAGATGTATGCTAGTTATCATTAGAGCAATTTAATGAGGTTTATTATTGGAAAGGAGGTTAAGAGGCCAGGGTAGTTTATTTGACTTTGTTGGATTTTTTTCCAAGAAAGGTGGAAGATGCTAAAGTTTTTGGTAGTTTTTAGAGTAGAGAGACTAGAATATTAAGGTGTGGTATCTCTGGTTTCTTGTAGTAGAATGCATTTGGGGATTAATATATGATTGTGTTGTTTGTGATTGGATTTGGGGTATTTTTGAATGGATTTAATTGGAGAAAGAAAACGGTGGATAATATATTATCAGTTTAACTGCTCTACCTTTTTTTAAAAAAAAAAAGAAAAAGAAAAATTGGAGTACAATTTATCACTTTAAAATGACGTCTCTCCTTGCTACAGTTTCACTCCTGAGCTATTTTTTGGGAAGTCCAGACCATAATTTGTTTTAGCTAATCTCATGAAATTTAAATATAATTACATGTCTTTGCAGATGGATGTGTTCTTAATCAGCTCAAATGCCATGCGCTATAATGCCCCAGACACAATCTACTATAGACAGGTATTAGTTTCGTTGAAGGTTGTTACATATTGTTCAGTATTTTCAGACTAATTCACTAGGCGAAAATACATATTGCAAGTATCTTCAGTTTGAAAAGTGGTTAATATGTTCAGGCTCGATCCATCCATGAGCTTGCCAAAAAGAACTTTGAGAACTTGCGACAGGAGAGTGATGACAGTGAACCAGAACTAAAGATGGTTGTAAGGAGAGGGAGACCACCAAACAAAAATAAACGGCCTGTTGGTAGACCTCCTGAGCGTGCTACTTCAGATTTCTCCCCTGATTCAACACTTGCTAATGCTGGGGATGGTACTCAGTGGTCTAACATGACACATGATTTGTCAAGAAAAGGATCGGTGGCTGATAAGTCTGGCATGATGGCTTCCCATGGCCTTCGCAACACTGACACATTCAGTTGGATGGGTGAGCAGAAATCAGAGAGAAATGAAGAATATTCAGGTTTGTAATCTACTGTCGTGCATTGATTTGTATACCACAACAGTTTATGACCATATATGTATTAGAAAACTCTTGCTCTAGGGAAATTCTAACTGCTTACTTTGACCTTCTTTACTTAGGTACTCCACTTTAAAGAACTTTGAGCGTTTATTTAAATTATTTTTTCTGGCTCTTTTATATTTGCAGGATTTATGTTTAAAGGGATTTCAACAAAATATGGGAAGAAACTCACTGTTATAGATGAAAATCGTCGCAACACATATAAGCAGTCCCAGCAATTTACATCTGTACATGAGCCACCAGTACTGACTATTTTTGATGGGGAGAAGAAACAGCTAGTGCCTGTAAGTACCAAGAGATTATCTTTTTTTTTTTGCTTAATTTTTATTTTATTTTTTTCTGTGCAAACTATCCAGGTTTTTCACTGGTTTTTCTTTAATTTACTTAGTATATAACACATCTTTGTTCACGCAAGTTTTCACCATCCCAAATACTTATGATTTCTATTTTATTGAGAAATTTATGTAATTTCAACTTGATATGGTCGTAATGTCTTGTGATCTTTTACTTTAATACTGGACAATTCTTTTGCCAATCGAGGACTGCTAATTTCAAATGCTGCTCACATGTTTCTACTGTGAAACTCATTATATGTGACCATTATTTTATTGGAATCAGGTTGGGCTACGCATGGAGTATTCATATTTGAGAAGTTTGGCTCGGTTTGCTGCAAATCTTGGTCCCATTGGCTGGGCCATTGCTGCCAAGAAGATTGAAAGAGCATCGCCTCCTGGGACAAAGTTTGGCCCTGGTTGGGTTGGAGATGCTGATGCTCCTCAACAATCACATCCACCTCTATCATCTGCATCACCTTTGCATCCCTCTTCTCAACCTAAAATGTTGCCCTGCACAACAATATCTAGAAGCGATGAACTTCCTCAGAGGCCGGAACCACCCTCAAATGACTCAGCTGTTGAAGAAGCTCATTTCAGAACGTCTCTTCCCCCTGCTTCAACATCTGCTGCCTCTAGTAGACCACCTGATATTAAGGAGGGTCCCCTGCTTTCCAAGGGATCAAATTATGAGAATGGATCGAGTGGTGTTGGTGGTGGTAATGCTAATCGGTCCAAGGTTCCTTTCCAGCTTCATCAGAGCCCAGGAATGCATACCACGATAAACGGCTTCAATAACGTGTTTAACATGTCTTCGCAGTTTGGTAAGATGGTCAAACTGACAAGACTGCCTGGGCCTCTTGGTTCTGATGTACAGATGACGCATGCTCGAGCACTTGACATGGTTTCCAGAGGCGGCAACAGCCTCATCCATCAGACGTCCACCAGCAACTTGGACGTGGAGAGGGTAAAGACAAATGCAGATGATTCAAGTACAACAAATTCTGGAAATCCCTTTCCAGCTTCTGGCCTCGACTCCCAGGGGCCATGGCAGGGTATGTTTCTGCAACCAAAGTCGGATTCTGTTCCTCCTGACCTCAATGTTGGATTCCAGTCACCAGGATCACCAACTTCAGGCATGTTAGTTGATTCACAGCAACCTGATTTAGCCTTGCAGCTTTGAAGATACGAGTTATTCTTCATGTCAGTTAACTAGGGAGAGAGATTCATGGTGTTGGACTCGCACCCGACAAACAGTGTTAGATGGAGAAAGATGACGAGGGTTTCTAACAATGGTTCAACACCACCAATATGTTGTAATAGTGCAGGGGGCGGTTGTACAGATTATTTAATGTATTAGAAATTAAAAATCTTCGAATGAAAAATCTGAGTCCCATTTGTAACATTCAGATCTGTCTTAGAATAGAAGATTTTGCTTCTGCTGATAAATTACTCCCCCTCTTGGTCGATGGAGTCTAGACTGGGATCAATACTTCATTTTGTTTCCAAAGATGGCAATAGATTCTTCATATCTGGCTATGTTTTTATTTTCAGCACTTGTCTATATCAAATAGTAAGGAATTGAGTGTAGCAGTGCCTGACCATGGATTTAGTGATTCAACGTGTGTAATATTGTATGACATGGCATATCTTAGGTTGTATTTGGAAGCAAGATATGGTTTTGTGGTAGGCTGGATAGTTATTTTGGGTTTATGGACAGGCTGGATAGAGTTTGGACCTTGGATACAAATGTGGATGTGTAGGTTTTGTATTTATTTTATGAGAAAGGTAAATATTTGGCTAGGTTTTTCTTTTTATTCATTTGTGTTGTTAAAGTTAATCTAAAATAAGTGTATATGCATAAGAGAAACGTGCTAAAATAAATAAAAAAAAGATATGAGCTATGATATCTTGTATCTTGGTTATTTTTATCCTAAAAGATAAACAAACAAATAAATGGTCATTTTCATTCTTACTATCCAAAATTCCATCAAAAGCAACTATAAGCAAAAGAGAAAATCCTTTGAAATAAGCATATTATATGGTTTGTCTGCACTAAAACTAACTTCTTCTTTTTTTTTTTATTGAGTATATCTTGAGTTTACAAACTCTAGAAAGGCAAAAAAAAAATATTGTTTCTAGAGTGGAGCTAGTAAGCAAGTGAAGCATAGCATGACGAGCAAAGCGAGCAGAGAATAATATAACCAACAGAGAATAATGAAGTCCTCAGAGAAAACGCAAAGAATGTCCCACATCACCAACCAATTGTTGGAAAACCATTGTCTAAAAATTGTTATATAATTATTTTATAAAAAAATAATTCACTAAAATATATTCAGAAAATTGAAAAGAGCTTGCCTGAGTTGAAATGTGTCATAGACATTTCCCTAAGAACATGATTTGCCCCTACGTACGGATTTGTAGTAATTTTGTCTTCAAGGTACAATAATCCGACCCAGTCCGATCCTTCTCTAATGAGTACGATCACTGGGAGGCTTGACTTGACCGACTTGCCTAGAAAAGAAGAAAAGATAAAAAAGAAGAAAAGATAGAAAGTAGAAAATTGAAGAGTAGAAGAACTCAGTTTGTGGAAGAAACTCTCAGAAGATAAAGTACCAGTGAGACGTTCTCTTTTGAAGAGTCACAACTACCATGCCCCCAACCTGAGATCACGAGCTGGGGCCGCGACAACTGCGCACACTCATAGGGAGCTCTCTCCACGAGCATGGAAGGCATCTCAACACGATTTCATCAATATGCAGTGGAACAATTTAAACTAATAATATGCAATCTTTATTTTATTAACTAACTTAACTTACAATGTCTTATAATTCTAACATTAGTCTAAGGCAATGCATCAATTTAAATAAACTCTAATCTAAGATAACTTGTGTCACGGTTCTTCTAGTCGCTCTCCCAAATTGAAAAACCCCAGGTCAAGCTAATTCTTCGGATCTGTAAAAATAGTAAGAGCTCGTATAATGAGCTAGACAACCTAATAAGTAATGAATACCTTAACTAGACAATTCATATAATAACATAAAATATAAATACAAATTATGATGAATCAGTATAAAGACAATCAATTTCATTTCAAAACACAAATCTATTGAAATTCGTATCTTTCAAATATCTGCATACATAATCATAAATCTGTTTCAAAACGAATCACATTCAACTCAACGATCTTAACTATGGCCATACTTATACCCTGTGGCTAGGCTAAAAACAGAACCACACTTATATCTTGCAGAGTGGGCTAGAATATTATACTTATATCTTGCAGAATGGGTGAGAATACTACACTTATACCCCATGGTGGGGCCAGAATTGCCAATGCATAACCCCAATTGGCAGGGTCCAGAATATAGCCAGGCCGAAAGTTCAAATCTGATGCACATCCAAGTTCTTTTTGTAAAATAATAAATATATCATAATCCAATCAAAATATGCATATATAATGCAAGAACAGTAATTATAATAGTGGTCCGAAAATATTACTCCAATTTTACATATCTATTTTTCATTCAAATCATTCACCATCTCGTAAAATTCATAAATCACATATAAATCTATTAACAATTTATTCTATGTAAAATAATATTATAAAAATGAAGAATTTAGAAAAGGTAAATCATTACTTACCTTGCAAATGCGATCTAAGTGCTTAATATTCCAAAATCATGTTTTTCATTAGAATTTTATTACAATAAAAATGCTAAATTCCAACACTGTTACAGGGTTGACTAAACAGAAGTGTTTGACATCTGAGTCGGTCTGATCAAGATAATTTCATCGAATCATGCTCGAACTAAGGTACAAATTGTTCAGCAAAGATCGAGAATGATCAAATCTAACAGTATTGGCAAGAACCAAGGTGGAGGCTGACACATCGCCCCGCGATCCCAAATGAGGACCCTTCACCAGGGTCAATTCAAAATCGCTATAAAAATTTTCTACTAGATCCAACTATCCTAGAGAAAGTAGAAAGAGAAAGTTTGGTAGAGAAAGAATCAAGATAGAGAAAGAATGGAGGAGAGAGAATCTCAGTCCAAGTTCAATCCAGGTTCGATCAGGGGCCCAAGGGACAACCTCGATCAATCAATATGTTTGGCCATGAATCAAGAGAGAGAAACTTTCTAGAGAGAATAAAAAAGA
Source organism: Phoenix roebelenii (assembly GCA_025769935.1). Classification (NCBI taxonomy): domain Eukaryota; kingdom Viridiplantae; phylum Streptophyta; class Magnoliopsida; order Arecales; family Arecaceae; genus Phoenix; species Phoenix roebelenii. Next base: position 22,135,182 of record JAOXJJ010000481.1, read on the forward strand.
GAGCTTGGGGAAGAAAGAGAGAAGAAGAGAAAAGAAGAAGAAGAAGAAGCTTCTCTCTCTCTAACCAAGAAGGAGGAAGGAAAGGGGGTGGCTGCAGGTGATGCTCGGGGTCAGAGACTCACGGCTAGCCGATAGGTGGCCGGCGGTGACTGGTGGCTAGCAACGCCAAAACCAACAAAAATAGGAGAATCAAAGTCTTCATTGTTTTTGGCTGTTGGCCGCTCGTCGACGGCCATTGCTTAATCGAGAAAGGTTGGTGGGAGGCCGGGGGAGTCGATCAAGAGTCCGACATCAAAAGGCGGTGACGCCGATGGCCGGAGAAAGGAAGAGGCGTCGGTTTTCACAAAAAAATAGAGAAAAATAGGGCAACCGGTTCTTCTCGAAAATCCAGCGATCATCGGCCGAAATCAAGGTTTCCGAGGACCACGAAAAGTGGAGAGGGGGATCAATCAGAAGTTGCCAATGTTTACCTAGCTTCCGGCGATGGCAATGGCGTTGACATAGTCGACGACTGCAAAGGATATTGAAGAGGAATCCAGTGACGGTTCGATCAGAGATTAAACTCTTTGGTGTGTGGTGGAAGAGGAATGAGGGGGGAGCTCTAAATAGAGCTTGGTCGCGACCGAAAGCCAACCCAGAGTCGGATTCCGTCCAACCATCATGAGGAGGAAGAAGATTCCCATTCTTCTCTCAGGCTCATGCCGAGCACGTGCCAAATCTTTTTTTTTTCTTTTAGGCCAAAGCGATTGGGCCAGTCAGGTGGACCGTGCCCACTTTGCTAGATTTTACAACTTTTTGAAAGATATGTCTTATAAAAAAGTATTTTAAAATATTTAAAATAACTAAAGATTTAGGGATAAAAAAAATTTATTTTTTTCAATTAAAACTCCAACACCAATTGTAGGCTCATGCCATTGATGCCGTCTCCATCACGATACACCCTCCAATCAAAAATTTTAAAGTCCATGTCCCCAGTGTTTAAGATTCAAGATGAATGACCATGATGTTTTATAGGCTAAACTCAAGGGTTGTGATTGTGACATAGATTATCCATGCTTTTATGATATTTAAAATTTAAAATTATGATAAGAATATATGAATAAATGTAACTCTAATGTTCGACAAAGTACTCATATATCATAATTCTCCTCGATAAATCGCCACATAGAAAGTGATGAAAGTTGGCAATAGGTGGTGGGGTGTATTCTGGAACTAAAAATAACACAACTGTGAGGCATCTCTGACATCAGCCAAATTCTGGAACTAAAAATAACACAACTGTGAGGCATCTCTGACATCAGCCGAAGCAACGGTTTATTAAAATTTTAAGAATCAATATATTTTTAAATTTGTTCATGAAAAAAGTCCAAAAAACTTTGATTTCTCTTTCAACAACTATGATCATACGAGTTGCACATGTGAATTCAAATTGACTAGCAAATTAATCAATATTTTAATATTAATTCAAAGTATTTATTCAATATGAAAATATTTATTATTCAATAGTCAATTAATTCAATACTAAATATATTTATATATCTATATATATTTGTATATATTTTTTATATATTTATAATAATATAATAATAAAAATATAATAATAATAATAATAATAATTAAGTATATTAATTATTATATAAGGTATTATATAAGATATTATATAATAAGATATTATAAGATATTATATAAGATATAAGGTATATTTTGATTTCTCCTTCCTGTCACGTTGGTCGCACGTGAGAACCATTAGTTCGCGTATGAATGGGAAGCGCTCGGATCGGAAGTACCTTCCTCCTCCCCCGTTCCTCCCGTCTCCTCCGCTTTCCCCTCCCCTTGGTATTCTCCTTGGAAACTCCAAGCGAAGAAAACCCTAACCCTAACGCTAGCGAGCTCTAGGAAGGAGACGACACAAGGTGGGCAGATATGGCTCTCGCGCAGCTGGGCGGGAGCATCGCCCGGGCGTTGCGGCAGATGAGCAACGCCACGATCATCGACGAGAAGGTGCTGAGCGAGTGCCTGAACGAGATCTCGCGGGCGCTGCTGCAGGCAGACGTCCAGTTCAAGATGGTCCGCGACATGCAGACCAACATCAAGCGCATCGTCAACTTCGACGACCTCGCCGCGGGCCACAACAAGCGCCGCATCATCCAGCAGGCATGCCCCCTTCATCTAAAAGTTCTAATTTTTATCTATCCCCTCCTCTCTTTCTCAAATTCTTGCAAAATCGAATAATTCTATCACCAGTTTGATGTTTTTTTTAATCTTGTGTATCGTTCTTGAAATTCAAAGGTGGAAAGTTTTAAGATCTTTGCATATGGTTCCTGAAATTGAAAATTGAATATTTTCGTATGCTGAATCTGAAATTCTTGAAGTTGAAATATCGGATAACTGGTTTCAGGTTCTCTTTTTTCTTTTTTTTTCTTAGAGGTATAGGGTTATGTTGCGGTTTTTTGGAACTATATTGGGTTTTGGGTGATTCTTTTTTCTTCTTTCTTAGAGGTATAGGGTTATGTTGTGGTTTTTTGGAAGTATATTGGGTTTTGGTTGATCGGATTTGTCAACTTGTTGCAGTTTGAAGGTTTTCGGATCATGTATAGGGTGTTCTTGAAATTCACAACGGAATAGTTTGCTGATTTCAGTTGTGAATTTTCAAAAAAAAAATTAGGGCTCGGCAACAGGGGCGACCCCCTCAGATGAGACAGGGGCTTTCAAGTCCTCTCTCAGCCTCCCTCCCTCTCTTTCTTTTCCTCTCTCTCCTTCTCCCTCTTCCCCTCCCTTTCTCTCTCTCTTTGTGTTTTGTACCATGCCGAACCGTCGGCTGGTACACCCTCCTGGTTTGGTGAACCTTGTTAGAAACTAAAATTTATGTATTTTGGTAGTCTAACCAATGCATCGTGTCGACAAAAATAAATGGTTAAAATGGTATGGGACCATATTTTGCTATGATGTAGGCATTATATTGATTTTCAATTTATATATATTTTTAATATGCTTAGATTGTGATCAAGAAGGTGGATCCTTAATTTAAATGCTTTATCATGTATTTCAACACGATGTATTTGTTTGTATCCATTTGATGCATAGGTTAGAAGCTATCAAAATACATGATCTTTTAACCACAAATATTTTTAGTGGTATAGATTATAATGAAAGTTGTGGATTTTTAAAGATGCCTCGTTATTGATTTTGGAGTTGAGGGGAGTAGATTCTCTCCTCTTGAGAGAAGCAAAGTCTATCTCTATATTGTAAACAAGACCTCCCCTTGTTTTTCATTTTTATATAACCTATTTTAGACAGAGTCATGTTTTAAGATTATTTCTTTTAAGAAACCTCATAAACAACTAAACAGCCCCTAAGATATTAATTTGCTGCTGGGTTGGCAATTTTGCAGGCAGCTATTGAACCCAAGGTACAAAGGTAATAATGCAGTATTTTGATTATGCAAGGGCAATGAAACTTTTCTCATCTGCTCTTTCTTTATGACCTTACTATGAATAGGTGTTGGATGCATCCTCTTGTTTTTATTGATTGTACGTGTGGAGGAATGGTTGATTGCTTCAAATCAAGGTTTGCCATCTTGGTTTTGGATCCTGTACCCGTACCATCTTTTTATAACGTTGGTACGCGGTATGGTACGAGACAGCGATGTATACTAAGTGTTGGTACGGTACGGTACGAGACTGCATACTAGTTCGGTATCAGTATGGTATTGTACGTTTGAGATGGTACGGTACCGATTGGTATGACAAATCTTGCTTCAAATACTATTACAATAGTTCATGATAAGATTTAGTTTGTTTGAACAACTTGTTATATTATTTGGAGTTGGAGGAGAAAAAATTGGGTTTTTTGAAGATAGGAAGATGAGTGTAGATGGAGCTTTGGAACTTCTGTCTATTAGTTTGACTTATTTTTATCGTTCTCGATTGACTTCTTTCATGGCTACCTATTTCTTCTTTTGATTCATTTTATATATTTTTATATGTTCTTGTGATTGTGAACCATTTATGTTATCACTCCATGCAATTAGGCTATTAGCCTTCCTTTTTTTGTTCTTCTTGTCTAGGATTATTTTTTTTGTAATTTTAATAAGTATGTATGAACTTAATTTGTTTAGAGCTCACAATTCCACAGATAAGTAAATCTTTAGCTATACTATTTCCTTTCGCCATGGTTTGTGTTATTTTCATTTCACTTTGTATATGGTAGTAAATTTGCTGGTGTCCATTATCTCAGGCTATCTTCAATGAACTTTGCAAAATGTTGGATCCTGGGAAGCCTTCCTTCACACCCAAGAAGGGAAAGACAAGTGTGATCATGTTTGTGGGTTTACAAGGTAAATTAAATGGTGGTCAGCCATACATGTTTCTTCATGATTATAGTGGAGAGTTGGTTACATCAGTAAATATTTCTGAGAAACTTTTATACTATCCTCTTCAATCTCCGGTCCAAAAGGAAAAGAAATAATAATTAGGTTGCAATCATTTTTTCATTGTATAAATGTTGGTATCCTAAAGGTAGAAGACATGACTGACCTTCAAGCACATCTTTAAGAAATCTTTGAATCTGATTGCTTGGACGATGATACATTTTGGCCATGAGTTCTCCTAGTAGGTGGTCATATTAGAAAAATGTGTCTAGTTCTTTGAAAACTTATTATTTGTTCTGTAATACCCTTGAAACTACATGCAATATTATTCTCCAGATTTTTATGCCTATTTACCTAATTTCACATGCTTGAGGGTGTGAATATGTAACCTATCTAGCTCTATATATTTTTGGTTATGAATACTCATTCCCAAACTATCAAATACTGCTAGCTTCTTTTGAAGTACTAGTACTTTTGCAAATAATATCAGGTTCTTTGAAGTACTACCAGCTTTTTGCATGTATACACTATAAATATGCATTACTGCATATTTACCCTTCAAAAATCCCTGCTTGCATATATACCTCTTAGATCATTTTATTCTTGCAATGATATCTCTCCAATTAGATTTTTGACTAATAGTATTAAAAATAACTATTTTAAATAAGGTACGCTGTCTCGGTATCGGGCCCCATATCGATGCCACTCTATTACTGTGTCGGTTTGCCCGATACAGAGGTCGGTTATGCGTATCGAGTGTTGGCACGCCCTCTATACTGCATATTGGTATCGAGTTAGTATGGTACAGTACACCCCATACCGTCTGGTTCATTGCGGTATGTCATACTTTGGTTTTAAGTGTAGGACATTATTACCCTTTTGCATTCATACCCATAAAAAAATAATTTAACATTTGTTTGTACTATAAAAAGATATAATTTTGCCTAAATTTTTTAGTGGTATTGATGCAAAAGGGTAATATTGTCATGTTGTGCTTCAAATAATTGTTTATTAATATTGTCTGCGAAAAATCTAAATGGACAAAATTTGAGGGGTATGTATGCAAATAATGATTTCTAAAAGGTAAACATGCAATATGCCATATTTGTAAGGGTATATATGCAAAAAACTCTATAAAATGTATCTGTATTATATGGGTATCATATTAGTTTTTATCAGTATTTTTATCTTATATTATGTTGGTTTGGGTTTTTTGCTTTACTCTTCATATTTAGACATAAGCATGTAAATGCACATAAAGTTACATATTTAGTGTTGATCATTAATAATAGTTGTCATGATAAATACACCGAATAAGCACTATGCATCTGTCAGGCCATTTTAATTAAACAAGATTAAGATATATTTCATGATTTTTCATATATTTTCTCTAAAACTAATGTCCTGTGCTTGTTGCTTTCAGGTCGTTATATTGAGTTTTTTTGCTGATCCTTGTTTGATATTTTCACTTTCTCTGATTGCATTACTTGTGTTGCTCTCAATATTGTCCATCTAGGTTCTGGGAAGACCACAACTTGTACCAAATATGCATATTATCATCAAAAGAAGGGATGGAAACCTGCATTGATTTGTGCAGATACATTTAGAGCTGGTGCTTTTGATCAATTAAAGCAAAATGCGACTAAAGCTAAAATTCCTTTTTATGGAAGGTATTATACTTATCCTACTTGTATAACATGTGCAAGCTATGTGCTTTAGATGTTGAACAACAAAATGAAGTTGGTTTTTTTGCATGCCAGTGACAGTTTTCTAATGCCTTACCAACTACAATGTTGAACTTGTGGTAGAAAACAAAAAGAAAAAAGAAGAAATAGTAAAGCTGATGTTCATGGTGGAATCTCCCCCCTGAACCTCTAGATTGAGGCAACTTTATCTAGGTTTTGATTTCCACCTATTAAATGTAGTATCTGTTAATCCTGCAATCACTTTTTTGATAGATAAGCCTATTGTATTGATAGTTTTATTGAATTAATTTGACAATTTGTTGTAGTGAGATGTTGCAATTCCTTGTCTTCTGGTTGTCTTAATTGTTTATTGTGTGATCTCGGTACTTTGTAGCATGCGAATACATGTTTGATTCCTATTGGAGAGTCAAAATAGTTAATACTTGCAAGTTTAAATATGATATATTAAATCAATTGCATGAATTGATGTGGCAAAGCAACTCATAAATTAATCAGAGGACATCTAAATTGCTAAAGAAGAGCTATTACGAAGTAAACAATGAAATGAAAAAAGAATTGTGAGGTAGTTACTTTGGAAAAATATTTGTTGGTAAGGAAAACTTGAAGAACTACAATACAGCTTGAGCTGCATTGCAGCCTAATGCATGGAGTGGGATAAGATGTAGGGTGTTTCAGCATTTCCGTCTTGACAGAGGGTGAGTTTGGAGTCTTATTGTGCTTACTATATGTTTGCATTGATAATTTTGTTGCAATATGGAGCTGTCTTACACTCCCAACTAATGTCTAATTTACCACTTGAGTGATCGATCCCTTTGTTGCTAGCCTACCACTTGTTTTTTGTTATTTATGATTATGCAAGATGGATATTGGGAGTGCTTTCAACTTTGACTTAAATAATGCATGCTAGAGATGGCTGTAGTTCACTGTTTTGAACCTTGCCTTCGCTCTTCATATGGAGTTTAATGAATTGTGTCATGATAGGGTATATCTACTGAACCATGTATTGACTATTGATAAGGCGCCCCCTTATATTTAAAATCGGCATGTTTATGAATTTAGGACTTGTTTATGGGGCTTTATCATGATCGAGAGTTGGTTTTAGAATATTTCTAGACTTGGTAGATCATGCATAAGATTATAGGTGGGTTGGGCTTGGGTTGGCTATGCCTTGGACGATGCAAGCCCAAACTACTACTCTTGGGCTTTAGGTTGGGCCTAAGTATGAAAAAAATTAACAAGTCGGGCCTAGGCCTATCCGAAACCCAAGGTTGAACCTAAACTAGAATGGAATGTCCTCATTCATTACTCATTTGTAACAAAAATGAATTGAGGTGGTGGGGGGTGGGATGTGAGGATAGGGTTTCCACACAGCAAGATAGTGCTGCTGGTTGGGTTCGGTAGGGTGCAGACAATGGGGATAGTGGGTTTCGTGCAATGAGGTGAACTTTGTGGGCATTGTCATTAATGTGATGATGGTTAGATCGGTGCTGTTTGGAGTTTGATTGCTTGAAGGAGGATTGCTATCATCGGATCTTCTTAAAGTAGATGAAGTAATCCGGAGTTGATAGTAAGCTAAAGGCTTCTAGCCACCATTATCAAATAGCAATAGGATTTAGCACTGGTGGAGGAAAACTAATGGACGGGAAAAACGAGGGATTTTGCATTATTTATTGAATGTTTATGATCCATTATACATAAACTCCAAATGATTGTTAGATTTGAAAGTAGTGAAGAAGAACAAGTGGAGAGGAGGAAAGGAGGGGTTGGTGGTTGCTGCAATGGGTTAGGATTTGGTTCAAAAGATTAGGGTTTTTAATGTATAGTGATGATTTGATCTTGGTCTTCCATTCAATATGAATGGATTACTAAGATGTATCTGTTTGTTAAATAACATATTTTACAATTCAGTCTTTGTGTTGAGCTTAGAGATGCATGATCATAGCTTGAAAACTTCTTGAGCCTTATGCTTGGGCCCAACCCAATTGCCAAATATTGGCTCAAAGTGTGGCATGCGTTGGTTTATTTGTGCCCATTGCCATTCTTGATTAGAGTTTGATTTGATAGCCTAATTAATGTGAGATAAGTTTGTTGGTTATGACTACTTCTGTTGCTACTTTTAGTACTAGTATTTTTTTCTCATACTTAAATAAAATAGATTTTGTTGGCATGAACTTGATGCGCATTAGCTCTATATCAAAGATTTAATATGTTGCGTCTTATTTTTGAGAGGTGTCTTCTTATTATAATTGTTGTATTTGAAATGACAAATTAGTCTAGAACTTCTAGAGAAGGTACATTTTATGTCAAATGCTTGGCCTTGTCATCATTAACCACCTATATAAATTTTCAGCCAAATGCAACATCATGAATTAACACATTGTATCTTCACTAAAAGATAGGTGTGACTAAGGCTGGAAAAAGTGCTGGGCTAAGTTGTCTTCTCCCTTGTCCAAGCTCAACCCAAGAAATATTTTCAATTTTTAGGCTGGATGTTAGCCTAAAATCAGCATTTGGTAACCAATTTTTAATGGACGGAGGGGTATTTTTGTCCTCCAATTTTAGCCCAAGATCACTGCCCTAGGGTGATCTTGGATGCTCGACCTAAAGGATGGGTATCTTGTCACTGGATTGAGCGATGATTTGAGGAGTGGTGGTGATTTGGGATCACCGCTACGTAGGACGATCGTGGTGCAACCAAATGCGGTGATTTCATCACTTCCACCCACATCACCCTTGATCGTGGGATGATCATCCCATACTAAACACCCCCAAAATTCTTTATAGGTCTTAGCAAAAGCCCAACCTAAGCCTAGCCCAAAGCTTAAACTTGCCTAAGCACACTTGGGCTGGATGTAGCCTATAGGTAGGAGGAGAGTGATGATGAGCATTCCTACAAGAGAGTAGGGGGGGCTAGAAACTCTACCCGACATCCATGTTGGAGCAAGCGAGTGAGAGAGAGAGAGAGAGGGATGTCCATGGGGGATGGTGGGGGAGGGCAATCCATTGACATTGATGGTGACGAGGAGTTGTTATTATTAGAGATTTGGAGGTGGAGGTGGCCATATGGGTGCCTAGTTGAAGAAAGGAGTAAGAGAGCAAGGGAGATAGAGAGGGAGGTTTGGGCTCTTGGAGATGAGGTTAGAGGCAAGGTTGGGGCTCGCTCTATAGAGAAAGAGATGCGGAGAGAGACGAGTGGCGAGGAGGAAGGAGCTTCCATTGATGCTTTCGATTAGTAAGGATTGGTGAAACATCGTAACTAAGTTGGTTTGAGGCCTGGGCTCGAGCTTTGGATTGGTTTCATGCTAGGCTTGGGCTGCTCTAAATGAACCTCAAACCTGACCAAAACCATCTCGAGCTAGGTCCAATGCCCGACCAAAGCTAGCCTGGCCCAATGGTTATCGGGCTGACGCTAGGTGTGACCCATGTTATAATTTGTCTTTGGCATATGAAACTTAGGTATATGTGTTGAAATTTTCAAAATGTCGCTCTCATGCCATGTGAAGTTTTGGAAGTTTATGCTGCTTTGATTATTATAGTTATGAAGTGCAACTTGTTTTATGCTTTACCTTCTAGCCAAGTAGCATTATAATTGGAGGCTATCAGCTATCAGGTTTTGCTTTCCTTTCCTTTAGCCCAATATATGCACTGGGTGAAATCCCTTTTATTTATCAGTGGAATGGGACCTTTTTGGGTTTTACTATATAAAATATTATTATATATTTATATTTCAGAATTCAGATCCTGAGCGGGCCCATATCATTGGCATATGAGTACCATGAATTGCACGGTTTTGCTTCAAATGCATGCCACTATTTTTAAACTAGCAGTTTTTTTGGTCAACTTGATGGTTGATAAGTTGATTGGAATCAATTATGTTGTCCTGTAGGAAATTTAATATAGTCAAATGGTCGCATCACTCTGTGTTTCTGAGTTACCTATTATTGGCACTTGTTTCTACAGCTACATGGAATCAGATCCTGTAAAAATTGCTGTAGAGGGTGTGGAAAGGTTTAAGAAAGAAAACTGTGATCTAATTATCGTGGATACAAGCGGACGGCACAAACAAGAAGCTGCCCTCTTTGAGGAAATGCGTCAAGTGTCTGAAGCAACGGTACATTATCATTACCTCCAAGTATATCCAACCAAATTTTTGTCATATACCTGTCAAAGTGCACTAAACTTTCTTGCTTTCTTGTCCCAGAAACCCGATCTTGTGATATTTGTTATGGACAGTAGTATTGGCCAAGCTGCATTTGATCAAGCACAAGCTTTCAAACAAAGTGTTGCAGTTGGAGCTGTGATTGTTACAAAAATGGATGGTCATGCAAAAGGTGGTGGTGCACTTAGCGCGTAAGTCCATTCGATTATGCTTGAACTGTGCTTCACTATCTGCTTGCCTCATTTTTTTTTCCATTGTCTTCCGAAAGAATCATTCTTCATATATCTGTATGCTGATGCTTGCTTGTCTGCACGTGTACACTACAATACTTGGTGGTTTAGTCATGTTATCTTCAGAACTAGTTTAGTTTAAGAAATGTTTAGAAAACTTGTTCCTAATTCATAGTTAAAACTGGCATCTAGAGATCAAATGCATTTCTGGTATATGCCTGATGTTTTTGAAAGGATTTTAAAACAACTAACTTCGCTTTGCTGTAATTTAATTGCAGTTTTTACATATTATTAGATTGTAATGGTGCATCTTTCGTATAACCAGACAAGACCATCATCATCTCTTAATTGATTGCCCATCAGCTTGGATGGTCCATTGGTTAAATTCATCGAGATCTTTGACGTCTTTTGTCATATTATCCAGTCTAATGGCTGGTGAATTAGGATTAGGAATCTATTAAGGTGCATTAGGAAGTAAATAATATCACAAAATTTTGTATATACTTTCTGAAATTACATCTTATTGTTCAAGAGAACTTGGTATTATGTAGTGAAATTTCTTAGGACTTATAAAATCATGTGGAAAATTTTTACTTTTAGCAGAATGGTCCAAGTTCATGATTTCCCTCTCTCATCGTCCTATATTTTTCCATTCCCAATCTTTCTCCTTTTAAAAACCAAACACCTAACCCACATGATAGCTCCTTGAAAAAATGAGTTAACAATCTTAAAATTAATGATAGACCATCCAAATTGAAGATTCAAACCCTTGAGTGTGATCTATACTACAACAATGCTTAGAAACCAAAACTCATATATTTTAGTGGTCTCTAATCTTTGCATTAAGCTGTACAAAAATGAATGATATCAATTGTACTAGTATGGTAATATACATGATAGGGCATGTAATTGAAAATATACTTTAGATCATGACCTACACATCTTAAAACGTGGACAGATTCAAAATCACTAAGTTTTGATTATAAGACTATAATAAAATATAGTATCATGCTATTAAGGTGTCGATTTTGGCATCAACTTGATGATTAGGTTAAAGACCACTAAAGTAGTTGAATTTTGGTTTCTAGGCATTTCTTGTAGTGTAGATCATGTTCAATTCTTTATGTGTGTGTGTGTGTCCACGTGCATGCATGCATGTGTGCTTCCCAGTGAAGTCTGTGTGTATGCATATGCAGGACATCTTGAGCTAAACCTGTCCAACTATTTATATGTACACCGAAAATAGTGGCCATGCAAATTGAATGCCAATTGGTAGGATGGAAATCTGTTGTGGGATGCAAGCTCATAGAAGCAGGGAGTTTCCATCCATAATGAGCATGCAGGCAATTCTTCCTACTAGCCTTTTTTTTATGATGGAAGATTAAAGGGAAAAAGGAAAAGGAAGAAAACTGCATGCTCGAGTTTGCATCCATCACGAGCATGAAGGTAACTCACCCTGCTAATGTTTGCCTGGAAGGAAAAAGAAAAGAAAAGAAGAGAAAACTGCATGCTTACCTATAAGGAGGCATGCTTTGATGCATCATGGATCGATGGTTAATTAGGAAGTTTGATTAGAGTAATTAATTGATGCAGAACTACTTGAGATGATTCTTTAGTTTGCAATGAAAACAAGAACTGGGCTTGATGAAGAAGTGGGATTCATATTCTGAGGAAATTATATCTCAGTCAAAGAGGTTGATAAGAGTAGTTGGTTACTTAAAAGGAATTAATGAGCAACTTACGTATTAACAACTTAACAATAAACATCTTGGTGTGTTATGCTGACTATTGAGAATGAAATTAAAGGCAATGGTTCTATTTGAAAGATGCGTAATAGCTACCAAGTAGGTCTCTGTTATTTGTTATTTTCTTGTCTTATTTATTTTCTTTGTTCTTCTACATTTAACTTTTTATTTTATGAGTTACGAGCTTCTTTTCTTTGAGATGTGTGGGTTTCTATTTTGAATAATAATGTATGATTAATGGCTAATCCTTTAGCTAAATGATTAATATACAATGCCTTGTTTCAAGTGCAGCGTTGCAGCCACTAAAAGTCCAGTCATATTTATTGGAACAGGAGAACACATGGATGAGTTTGAAGTTTTTGATGTCAAACCATTTGTTAGTCGTCTTTTAGGTGTGCTATGACTCTGGTGTTTAGTTCGAAATCTTTGCTTCTCCTGGTTAGCATACTTATTCATGGTACTGTTTCCAGGCATGGGTGACTGGTCCGGATTTATGGACAAAATTCATGAAGTTGTACCTACTGACCAACAGCCTGAGCTTCTGCAGAAGCTTTCAGAAGGCAGCTTTACTCTACGACTTATGTATGAGCAATTCCAGAACATCCTCAAGATGGGCCCCATAGGCCAGGTTCAACTATATACTATATCTGAGACCTATTACAAGCTCAAATGAAAATAATCTCTTTCTTGTTGATACTGCTCCTTTATGACTCATTGATTATCTTGTTTTGGATATCATGAGGAAATTAAATATATCTATAGCTTTAATAATGTAGCCCATGCATATACATTGAACTTGATATGTGCTACACCTGTTTAACCATATTTATATTGCATCATGGTCCATGTTTTAAACCATGCTTTTCAGTTTCATTATTTATTCTGCAGAGCCTCTTTTCCTTATGCATGTGGCTTGGTTTCAGAGTCTGTAGTTTTCTGCTCCTTTTTTTTTCTTGGGTAACTTTTTTCACTTCTAACATTCTGAGCAGGTCTTTTCAATGTTACCTGGATTCAGTGCGGAACTGATGCCAAAAGGTCATGAAAAGGAAAGTCAGGCTAAAATCAAGCGCTATATGACAATGATGGATTCCATGACAAATGCAGGTAGTTGTGGTCCTTGTTGAGAAGCTATATAGAATTTATATTCAGAGAAAAATGACAACAACGTGCTACTCGGAAGATTCCCTTGAGGAAACCACATTAGTTTCCTATTAATCCTCACCATAGTGGATGGGTTAATTTGCTAACCAGAGTTTTGCCGTAGCTTTTCTTATTTGGCATCCTTGCAATGCTGGGAATCCTAGATGTGTTTCGATATGCACATGGAATGATTTAATCCTCGCCATAGTGGATGGGTTAATTTGCTAACCAGAGTTTTGCCGTAGCTTTTCTTGTTTGGCATCCTTGCAATGTTGGGAATCCTAGATGTGTTATGATTTACACATGGAATGATGATGTCTTCTAACTTTTCATCAATGCAGAGCTGGACAGCACGAATCCAAAGCTCATGAATGAGTCACGCATCTTGCGGATAGCCAGGGGTTCAGGCAGGCCTCTGAAGGATGTCATGGATATGCTGGAGGAGTACAAGCGCCTTGCCAAGATCTGGAGTAAGATGAAGGGGCTCAAGATCCCAAAGAAAGGTGACATGAGCGCACTGTCCAGGAACATGAATGCCCAACACATGAGCAAAGTCCTTCCCCCGCAGTTACTGAAGCAAGTTGGTGGAGTTGGTGGCCTACAAAGTTTGATGAAGCAGATGGGCTCGAAAGACATGATGAGTGGCATGTTTGGAGGGGACAGATAGATGGCTCAAATGTTTCAACTCATCAACATGAGGTCTTCTGTGAATGCCAAGAGTTGACATCCAGGCAAGTTTTTTTACAGGGATCTCAAACTGCCGAATATCTCGATGCATGCCCAGCATCCCTGACTGTGGTTCAGTGAATTCTGTTGCGCTGGAGTGCATGGTTTCTTTACCAAGGCTCCAGCTTGGGCTTTGTGATTAGGTGCAGCTAGGGAACTGTATGTTCTTATGACCAAAGTTTTTAGTGGTTTCTGCTGCCTCAGGAAGTTTTTGTAGGGAAATTTATTAATCGGGATGTACCTAACAAAAGCTTAGCTGAAATAGTTACATAGATACATGAACTGGGAAGTGTTCTGAGTAGTTCTTGAAGGTACAAGGACATAATGAGAAATTGGATAAATCATTGTTTCATTCTTTTGATGGATGCTGGGCAAAGCTGGACTGGCAGGGCTACTCCCATGCTAGGTTTAGCACACCCGGCTGAACAGCAGCCCTGGGTTCTGTCCATCAGGTTTAGGTTTTCAAGCCAAAGGTTTAAATAACGGCATAATTTTGTTATCCCCAGAAGCCATTATTAGCCATTATTGGAATTGCTAATATGATGATGTTATATAGAAAACTAGTGGGCTGAAAACATAAGCGTCCAATTCACGGTTTATTTACTTTTATTTTATTTTTCCCCTTTAGATTGAGAAAAAAATAGGAAAAAACGAATTAGAAAAAGAATGCTATTTTGCTAAGGGAGCCATTGTGATAGGCTGTTATAACGCTAAATAATCTGTCATAATAGCCATTAACCGACCATTGTGGCAGATCCTATATTGCTATGGTTGCAACGTACTTAATTTTTCACCCTGGCTCACTTTGGAGCAGAGAACATGTTCCATAGTCGCCAAAAGGATATGTGTATAGCTGCATGGATTTGGCATGTGTATAGCTGCATGGATTTGGCAAGCTCAGCCCGTATACCGACTTCAGCTGCTGTTTAATAGAGATGAATACTATAGCAGGCATGACCCAACATAGTTCAGTGCCTATAGATTCTTTGCCGTTTCTTGGAATCGGTGATGTTGGTTTTCATTCTTGTTTTTATGGTTTATTTGTTTCCAGTTATTCTTAATATGTTTGGTTTTCTTTTCATTCATTAAGCACATGTTAGGTTTAAACTACTAAATTTGCTGATACTTTTGACTTCTTATTCTCTCATTATATGTTTGGTTTTCTTTTCATTCATTAAGCACATGTTAGGTTTAAACTACTAAATTTGCTGATACTTTTGACTTCTTATTCTCTCATTAATACAGCAGATTTTTTTTCTTCATTCTTCGTGTAGATTTTGTGTTTTGATTTTTTCTTAGTGTTATTTCATGAATTCCAATGTCAAGCAAAAAAGGAATTCCAATGTGGAAACACGATGTATGTTATCATATGAGATAATGATTTTGTTTCGTGCATATTGTGCATAGTGTTAAACTTTTTTATGCATGATATTGTAAGTTGCATTGCAGAGGCTAATCAGCCGAAAATATTTAGCTTGATTTGGGTGATCAATCTTGGGAATGAGAAGCATAGAGGTTGAGTTTCAAGAAGTCAGCATTCTGAGGGTGCAAAAGAAATGTTGGATTGCAGCATAGATATCTTAATTAATGATTTATCGATAAGCCTTGAAGAGACTAGGTGGGAGTCCATCTAGGCCTGGTTTGCCTGATTATTTCTCAGAGATTTCACCATCTGCCCCATCTTCATAATTGTGATGGGTGTTGAAAGGACATTATGATCAGCATCATCTAAAGTAAATGGGATGGTGGATAATTGCATCTGACAAGGAGTGACAAAGGAGGTCAATTTGTCATGAAAAATATTTTTGAAGAACATCATGGTCTTTGTCATCTCCATCAATAGTAATCCTCGATTCATCATATGTACCGACGATCTTTTTTTTTTTTTTTTTTTTTTGCGTACCTGATAGTGGTAGATTGATGGAAGAATTGAGAGTTACTATCCCCCTCCTATAACAATCGAACTCTCGATTTCTGATGCCAAAACAATTCTTATTGAAAGGGGATATCGTTCTACTCCAAAATCAGTGCCCGAAGTTCATGAAACTCCTCCAAATAGAGCCTTAATTTTGCTTCTTTTCATTGCAAATTAAAAATGGATCTCTTAATCTGTTCAAAGCGATGGAACAAATTGCCAACCTGTTGCTAGTTCCAATCTTTGAAGGCTTTCTTGGTTGCACAAAGTTTACAAGAGACCTGAAAAGAAGGAGAACATTCCAAGAATCTTCATAGCACATCTAAAAGTTCTTGAAGCGGAAGGAAACTTTGATCCATGTCATGTGCTCTGTACATGGAATTTGATTATGAACAATGCTATGTGCACCATTTTGCATGAGGTAGACCCAAATGCTCTAATTCTTCTTCTAAAGACTATGTATTTGATTTGGGTTTGGCTCATATAAATCCCATGGCTTTGCTTACTTTACTAAGCAGGTCTAATTTAGTTCCGACTAAATCTTAATCTACTGTAGTAACAACTTGATCCAAGCGAGATATGAAATAAACCCTATCATTCTTCCACCCAACACCGTCCAACGAACGAAGGTTTATCAAATTGGGAGAATAAATCCAAACCCAATCCATTTATAATTCTTTTTTCATATTGATTAATTCAAAATCGGCTAGATTATAAAAATTATTGATTTTGGACCGAGTGGAACCAATTGAAGGGTCCGAATTATTACTTCCCACTCCCACATGCAGCTTAAGTAGATGGATGTCCACTCCCTTCAACAACAAATCTTTTAGGTAATGTTTGTTTGGGTATAATTTTTGGAGAAGATATCCCTTGTCCTATTGGAGGGATAAACCTATTTCATGGAACAAAATAGTGGAGGAAATTAAGAACATCTAATAATCTGCATTGGATATGAAGATATTTCAAAGTTCATAGCAAAGATAAAGTTACCCTTTTATTTGTTAATATTTATAGATAAAAAAAAGGGACAAGGACAGGTTTATCTGGCGCCGCCTATACCCCCGATGGAAGCTCCTATTACTTCCTCTCTTTGTGGCGTCTGCCGAGGTCTTCCCATTGGGATATCCCCCGTTCATTCTCCGACCAAGTAGGCTCTCGCAATCCGATCTTGCAATAGTTTTGGAGTCGTTTTCTGATAGGTTCCAAAAGATCTAATTAAAATATGCCGCATGCCAAGAATTTCCTGCAGCCAAGATCGAAGAGCAATTCGCACTCGTCGACTCTCCCCCGTCAAAGCAGCCATGGACCGAGACATGTCGGGCCACATCAGCCGAAGGACCGGGGAAGCCCGTCGTTCGTTCATTCCTTGATTTCCAATTCCCATCTACAGCCTTTCATGCAAGCTTCGGAGAGAGAGAGATAGGGAGAGGATGTGTATAGCTGCATGGGTTTGGCAGGCGCACCCTGTTTACCAGCTTCTTCTGCTATCCAACAGAGATGAATACCATGACAGGCATGCTTTATTTATTTAATTTCTTGTGGATTTATTTGTTCTTTTCTTAGTAATTGATATGTTGGTTTTGGTTTTTGTTTCCAAACTGCAAACCAGTTGAGTGGGGGGTCTGTGTTCTCTTAGGAATGGAACTTTTGGTGAATGCCTTTTTCCCCAATGCAATTGAATTTGTTATTTCTTTTTTTTTTTCTTTAAAGTATCACTCATTGGGAAGAATTATTGGATTTTATAATTGTGCTGCTTAATTTCTGGGAGGCTGAACATTATTGAGTTTTATTTCTCCATCCAAACTCCAAACAAGCTAAAATCATTGGGTATCCGAATTCAAGTAAAAAAAAAAAACTATTGGGTTCATGTTGCTCCATTCATTGATCTGATTTTCTGTTTAGATTTATTATTTTATACGGGCTTTTCCCAATTCAATTGAATATTATTGGTCTTTGTTGCTCAAATTGTTGAGGAAATTGTATGTTAAGCTCTGTCATTGTCTGATGAAAATTCTTGGTTTTGAGGCTATTTTTTTTTTCTTTTTCCCCCATGGATGTGAATTTTACCTTGATTTGGGTGAACGGAATGGCAGGCCTGCAAAGCCATTAGGATGGTGGGAGGAGGGTAATAAGAAGATATTGGGAGGAAGAGATGAGCTGGCCGGAGGTACATGGCTGGGATGCACAGAGGATGGGAGGCTGGCGTTTCTGACTAATATAAGGGAGCCAGACCGGCTCCCCAGTGCAAGGACCAGAGGAGACTTGCCGCTTAGGTTCTTGAAGGTGTTTGTTGAATCTCATATGATTTCCATCTTCCCTTTCATTATGTTATGGACTTTTGCTTAAGCAATCTGATAGTTCATGTGATTTTAATTGATAAAGTCGCAAATCTTCATTTCATTTATCAAGTGCCATTTAATTTCATTTTTTTTTGTTAATCAAGTGCCCTTTAATTTCATTTATGTGCAATCAAATTGTCTTTGGCATGCACAACTTCAACTAAAAAAAAAAAAGAAGAAGAAAAGAAAAGGTCTTTGGCCTGATTATACTGACAATCTATTATTTCCTATTTTTCTTACCCAAGGATTTTTGTTTAATTCAAAAGATATCATTGAGTTTATCACTGATTTGATTTGCCCTCATAGACTCACAGTGGAACTTATGATGAACCGAATATTACTCTCATGGCTTCTCTATTTCTTGTCAGTGCGACACCCTGCTCTTTATTTTCTAATTAAGTCTCTGTACACTAAAGAAATCGTTATATTTGATGTAATCATTGTTTTTTTTTTTTAATTTCAATTATCTCATTGATAGGCTGTTGATCTATAGTATGTCTCACTCACTGCTCATGCAAAGAACAATTTTCTTTTCACATAGCACCACCAGATAATAATTAAGATTGACCACAAATACCCCCCTCTCTCTCTCTCTGTATATTCTGTATGTATGTTTGTACGAACATACATACGTAGAATATTCTAAGATAATGCAGCCCATTAACATTTTTGAGTATTTAATATAATTTTTGTTTTCTTTCTTAAATTGTTCTAAGGAAGACATAGAAAGTATCATTTTCTACTTCCATTTTTGGTCCCTTTCAAACATGTTAGGATTGCTTTTTGCATGTGGTGTTTGCATGTCTTTATTTCCCCATGATGGAAGCGTCCAATTAGCCTTGAGATAAATTGTAATCATCAAGCCTTGTCCAACTACCTTGGATCAGTTTTACAATCATCTTTTTCCAATCATTCTTATTGAATCTACCCCCAATATCATTGCAAGCTTCTCTTGTGTCCTTCTAATTGCTTCTACTATGGAAGCTTAAGTCTCTTCCCATTCAAGATTGGTTTCATTGAAAGCATAGTTTTTCGCAAGATGGCTCATTGCTTGTATGTAATCCCACCTGTTTGTACCTATAATAACATGGTTGCTTTCTTTACATTTGATAATCCTCTATGGTTGGTTGTACTGATTTAATTTACCTTATAATATATATTACTTTCTTACTGTGGTCAGGTCCTTTATGTCAACATGGGTAAAATACTTCGCACATGTTTTTGCTTGTGGCTTTTCTGACAGTCTTATTTTCATCTGTCATTTTGTTTACTTAAAGAGAACACAGAGCCCTTTGGAATGTGCAGAGGAAATAATTAAGGAAGCAGACCAGTACAATGGATTTAATCTGATATTGACTGATCTTTGCTCGAAAGTCATGGTTTACATCTCCAACAGGCCAAAGGGAGAACCTATTTCTGTTCAAACAGTTCCTTGTGGTCTTCACGTGATTTCAAATGGAAAGTTGGATGCTCCTTGGCCCAAGGTAGGCAATAATCCATGCTGTTGACATTGTCATCATATTTGTCCTCATTTACCAAGGTATGAGGTGTGCTACCATCGGCTGATTTTCTTAATGAACAAGCTGGTTTTTCTGCTTTTTGTCTTCATTTTTTTTAAAGAAACAGTTTTATATTTTAATGCCGAAGATTGCAAATATTTTTTAACTGAGACATGCTATGGGATCCATGCAGAATTGTTTTTTTATGCAATTTACCATTTTATCTTTATGTGAGATGCATTAACTCATCATATAACAAGTAAGGTGATATTATCTTATGTACTCATGCCAGGGATCGCTTTTCCTTTATCATCTTTTATTTCTGGAGTAAAATTTTAGGCAAAAGATTTTCAAGCAGTACTGTATACTGTGGTTTTTAAATTCTTTT
Source organism: Phoenix roebelenii (assembly GCA_025769935.1). Classification (NCBI taxonomy): domain Eukaryota; kingdom Viridiplantae; phylum Streptophyta; class Magnoliopsida; order Arecales; family Arecaceae; genus Phoenix; species Phoenix roebelenii. The sequence goes on from JAOXJJ010000481.1 coordinate 22,155,401, forward strand.
TATCTGCTATAGGAGTGAGCCTTCCGTTCATGTTTCATATTTTGGTATAATGCTGCAGTTAGAATGGTCTAAAAATCTCATGATACTCTGAGCAGGTGCCATGAATGCATGGTAGTAGTATTCAGTCATAAGGTTATGCCCATCCAGATGGCTGTTTGTGTGTTGTTCTAACTGTGCAACACGAGTTATTTTTCCTGATATTTTAACTTGGTCTGTAGCTAAGATTCTTAATGCAGAGTAAGTCTGGTTGCAAAAAAGAGAGGAGGAAAAGAAAGAAAAAGCTCACTCAGTAATTTTCTTTTGCCAGCAATATTTACAGAAACATATAAATGGAAATTACGATGCCACACTATTTTGACACTAACAAAACTATTTTATATGGACAAATACTTTTGAAGCATTCAGAAATAAAGTCCCAGAATTATTTTACTATTCTACTGTTTGATTAATTTCTTCCTTAAAAATGAGTACAACTGGCACAGCACTCATGATGGAAATTAATCTTTTTATGTAAGATCCATACTTTTACCTTATTTTGTTTCATGACATCCTGCACATGTCTGCATTCACCAAGTTTTCTAAGTTATGGTGATGTTGGTAAGAAATTAGCACCTTCTTACTATGTCAATGTTATTGTTGTGCAAGTATGTTAACTTGGCAATGGTAGTCTGATAGCTTTTTCTTTCGACCAACAATGGCACTAAAAACAAATCAAGATGTAGTGGTGTCTCTGGAGGTAATAGAAGGGTCAAACCAAATAAAGGAGGAAAAAATCAAGTTCTTTGCCCGATATGGGTAGCCCACAAGCAGGCATTATAGAAAAGTTATGTTCTGTAAAGTTCTCAGAGAAGTGAAATAAGCTTTCATGAAGATATGCTTCTAGGAAGACTCATAATGACTAAAAAGGATATAGTATCTCACAACATATGTTCTTTAAAGATTACTGAAAAGAAAAGGCACATATTCTCACTGCTGCTTAAGATCAATGTGAAGATTCTGCATGTTGGAACTCATCTTAAGTCCTCCTTTTTCCAGCCCTGCTGTAGAGAAAAAAATCAAATTTCCTTGAAATTCATAATTTTCTTTTTCTTAAACATCAAGTCAGAGCCATTTGCATGCAAATGGTCTAACATCATAGGTATTATTGCTATATTCTTAATGGAAGTAAATGTAGAATTGCTACTATTCCACAAAATGTTGTCACATCTTCATCCAGGTATGTTAGTGAACCTGCTACATGAGCCTCTAGTCTAGTTAATATTTACTTTACATCCGAAATAAAATATTGGTCATGTTTACTCAAAACCATGCCAAAATGCATTCAAACTGCACTCAGCCATACATAAAATTGCACCTAACCTGTGTTTTCAGGTATTAGCTGCACTTTTTCTGCCCCCTGTGGGGCAAATGATGCACCTTTTCTAGTGTGAGGAAGATCCCACAGCAGGTTCTGCCCATTGGTGCCTGTTTATGTGATTAGTACGAACACTTTTTTCATGACATTCCCACCTTGTAAAGTTCGAATGTTACTCTCCTGTTCATTGCTTTCATGGTCGAGATATGTATACCTAGCTCTTGTTATCCATCTACTGATTCAAAAGTCTAGAAATTGCTAATCTCGTCTAATTCTTTTCAGGAGATCTCTATTTCACTATATTGTTATACCTTGTTCATTGCTTTCATGCTCAAGATACGCTTGGTATTTGTGGTTCATCTCATTGAAAAGCTGTACAAATAGCAAGTTTCCTGTCTAGTGTTCAGAAGCGCTCTATTTCACAGATGTCTAGAGCTTTTTTTAATTTATTGATTGAGTAACCAACTACGTCAGTTTCCGTTGTTATCTAAATAAACACATTTGAGAGCTGCTTGTTGTTTATTATGCCCCAAACAAGCACTGAAAAAGGGTAGGACTTTTGTGCAAAAATGGAGCATCATTGTGCAAAAATGGAGCATTATTCAAGTTTACCTGGTTAAGCTACATTTGATGCAGCAGGAAAAGGAAGAAGGGGTGATTTGATCAATGAGGTTATGTTTCAAAGATCAACATGCAAATAGAAGAAAATTGGATTGAAAAATTCTTCACTTGGTGAAAGAAATTCTCATGAAAAGAATTTTGTTAATGTCTCGAAAAGAATTCTTCACTTGGCATGGTCTAGTTGCTCATAGTACCTATTGGCTGCACCTTGTGCTACATCTACATTTTGCAACTATTAAGGCTTCCAGTTTTCTGCTATTTATTGCTTTATAGATCTCAGCTTGTGTACTCACAATAATTTTCCATGTAAATTTGGAATTGGTGAGTTTTACCTATAGGAAAGTGGAGATAAGCATTCAAGCAGTAGAGTTCTTACAGGCAGGACTGACACCACTGCAGGGTATGGGAACAAACTGGTGGCAACCTTCATTCTTATGCTATAGCATGTCAGTCAGCTTTAATGGCGCCAAATTACTCTCAAGCTTCTTAGAGCTTTCTACTTCATCTTTGCTATCTATGTATGAGCAAAGTTGATAAATAAAAATATACATTGGAAATACAGTCCATCAAACTTATACCAATCTATTAGGTGCATTTTTTTAATGCTTTTGTTGACCCCAAAAATATGATAGCCATAAAATTTCATTTCATACCATTTGATTATTTGGCAAACTATATTTTGAAATCTTGATGCGAAATTGTAAAGGATTAATATTTTGGAACAATTAGAAAGATTGGTTATAGGGCAATGTTACAATTTGATTTAGATAACTAAGCTCTAGATCTTACTCCTTCCTCAGGCCTAGCACACCCATTTCTCAGAATAGGTGCAGTTCCTTAAAATTGTTCCAGACTTCCAGACAATGATTGTAATTAGACAAGTCACTTGAGATTACAAGTAATATTGACAGCTTGTTATGCTACATCTTGACTGTTTGTTTTGGTATCTCACTGGTTTCTCTTTCCCATATTGTTTGGTACCATGTGCTAAAAGGTGATTCTAAAGTGAATCCTGGATAACTGCATTATCTTATATGTTAGCTATGTCTGATACCTCGTCCATCCATTTTATTTGCAACTCAAATCTCTTTGTAGGCCCAGCGCTTGGGTAAGAATTTCAATGAACTTCTAAGGGGACATGGCAAGAAGGACATCTCTTTGAAAGGAATGGTTGAAGAACTGATGGGAGACAATGTGAAAGCTAGTCGTGATGAGCTGCCGGACACTGGTTGCGACCCCGAGTGGGAATTTGAGTTAAGTTCTATCTTTATCGACACTGACACTAAATTGGTAAGCACTTCTCAAATCCCATAAACTGTATTCCATGATCATGTAATGCAAGCTCTAATAAATCAACCTGGCCATTGCAGGGACGCTATGGAACTAGAAGCATGGCTGCCGTATCAGTTAAAACAAATGGCGATTCAATCTTCTATGAGAAGCACCTAGAGAGCAGCTTGTGGAAGGAGAACATTGTGAAATTCCATGTTAAAAAGTCGCAACACATCTAAAGGATAACATATATTTGTGAGGCAACCCTAGCACTGTCATATTTCTCCGGTCTAATCAAATTTCAGGAGCAGAAATGCTGCATCATTTTTTTTCCTTGCAACTGTTCCCTTAATGTGAATAGAGTTGATGTGTTATGGAAAACTATAATAATCATAATTGGTTACACACTGTAGCATATACATGTCCTTCCTCTAATTTGATGGTCAATTTGAGACAACACTGCACAACAACCTCTAATGCCCACAGAAGTTACTGCATGGTGATCAGAGCAGAATTGAACCAACAAAGTTAGGCGAACTGAGGCTTAAAAGCTCCAAAGCAATATACTTGTCGCATCTTTTCCATGTGGAGAGCTACCTAGTTATCCACCTGCAAAAAGGGACAAGCCCTTGAGAGGGCTTACCTTAAAAAGCTTTTGCAGGGTCATTGCCATGTAATCTTCCTCTTCAGGTAATGTCATATGTGTAGTTCTTTTTTCCTCGACTCATGCATTTTTCCATGAGAATGAATTGGTAATTTTTTTTTCTTAATGAACCACAGCCTCTCTGCAGCAATCAAATCAATCCCTGTAGCTCCCTACAGGGATTCTTTTCATGTCCTTTAATATCTTCCCATCTGTGGCTCACAAGAGCATCAGCTTAGTTTTGAGAAATTAAACCTAGGGCAAAATCAAGATCAGACTTGTCAAGATGGCGAAATTTTCACTTTCGACAGGAAGAATGTCCCTTGATAAAGCATAGGAAATCCAAAAGATGTTACAATAGCAATTCAAAACTCATATGCCCATGGAAGACAAAAGACTAGAGAAGCAGAACATACAATGATAGAAGGACCCTCATCAAACACTAAATACATGCGGGGCGTGAAAAATAAAGAGACAACTTCAAACATTGTAGCCAAGAGATGAATTAGGCCTCAAGAACAATTTCCAAGCATTAAACAACGCAAAATGATTACAGGAGCCAAATTTTCATATGAGATTGGACATCAAATACTTAATATTAATGGAACATCATTCATGTTTTAGAATGCAAGGGATATACTCCAAACACCAAGCTAATATTAACAGCCTCTAAGCCTTATATGGTGCTAGCTGAAGTGCAAATACAATGGAAGATCGATGGAGTGACATGGAATCATGAAGCACATTGCTCGAAGCAGCATCCACGTAAAATGGCTTTGGAGCTAAACCTCTCTCTATGGTCTTTGGATCCTTAGTTATAAGGAATATTAACATGAAATGAACAAGGATATCAGAACATTGGGTCATAAGGACATAAACTGAATAGGGGTGTGAGGTACTAAAAGGGCTATAGGTTTAGTATGAGCCTCAGATGTAGACCTTTTAACATTGCGTTAGGTTTAAAAAGGTGGAGCCACAAGCAAAAACAAAAGGAAAAAAAAAATGGTTATGAGAAAACTAATAAGTAAATAAAGTTGAAGTGACTACGTTTTGTAACAATCTAATACCTCATCCAAAATTGCTAGCCGAAAGGTATTATTTGGATTTCTTGATCCTATATAAGTACTTAAGATCTACTTGGTAAATAACCGATGTGAGACTAAACATATGCTCGCACAGATTTTAACATATTTTCTTCGTTCAAGCCCTGAAGTTTTTGTCGGACAATGTCCCCTAATCCACATAGGCTATGAGCCGAGTTTACTCTTATATCATTTATAACAATCCAGGACTTCATCTAAAATAGCTAGCCATGAAGTATTATTTGGATTTTTTGATCCTGTATAAGTATTTAAAATTTATCGAGCGAATAATTGATGTAGGATTAAACATACGCCCGCACGAATTCTGACATATTTATTCCAGACTCCAACACTACAACTCAAAGATTTCAGTACTATAACTCGCAACTTAACTTTTTAGACAAAGGACCGCCACTTTCTAGAAACTCGCTGGGTCAACCATAAGATAAACTCGGCTAACTAATACGACTTGGAGCTGGCTTCCAACATGGAAATAGACTTGAACTCGGACACATTGATGTCGGCATTGTTTTCAACTACTGTAAATCAAACAACAGCTCTTTAGCTAATTTTAGACAATGGATAGCCACATTCCAGCTCATTGGGTCAATAACTAGACGAACTTGGCTATCTAATCAAGACTAGGAACTGGCTTCCAACATGAAAATGGAAAGATTCTCGCAAATGGACTCGAACTCGGCAACATTGATGTAGGCATTATTTTGACCTTTGGTACAAGTGCCAAGGGTTATACTATCCGAATGAAGATTTGCGATTTAAAGGAAGGGATGCAGCAGATGATGGCCAAGCCATCAAGGAGTTGGCTTCTCCTTCATGGTTAGCATAAATAATATTCTTCTATTTTTTTTGAAATAAAATTGTATTTATTCCCCAATCCGTGCTATTTATCGCGAGTGAGCCCTAATTTATTTATTTTTGTTTATCATGGTAGACTAGATGTTTATTCTGGATTGTTTGTGTTTATCATGACAAGTTTAGTGTTCATTCTTCAGTATTTTTGAAGGGGAACGCTAGAAGGTAGTAAGCATCCATGTAAGTTTCCATTTATTTTAGACCAGTTTCTACTTATTCCACTTGAACTCTGTGTTTATTCTAACTCTGTGTTTATTGCGTCCCAATAATTAATTAGTTCTTTTTCTCGAAATGATATAGCATTCTGGTAAGGGGGGAGAGCTTTAACAAAGAGCAAAAAATATTTTTCAATCTGGCATTGCATTATTGCAATGGAGAGGGAGGAAGAGAGCTCCTGCAGACAGGCGGAGAAATAGCATAGACAAGGGTCACAATTAATGATTTTTTATTTTATTTTATGAGATTCAGTCTGGCGCTCTGGGAGAGTGCTGTTTTGAGATGATGAGAATGAGAAATAGGATATATGAGACTTAGCATTTAATGAAATGCTTTCTTTTCTTTTCTTTTCTTTTTTAAGCTCCGACATGGTGCCAGAGGAGTAATCTTTTAAAAATTTCGGGATGGCCATAGGTGTGGGCGGTGCCGCATCTTGTCTCATTATTATTATTATTATTTTATTTTTATCACCCAAACGATGTCCATCGAAGATGAACTTCGATGGTAGTATGACCGTTGATAGGAGAGGCGGAAGCGTAGGCTTTGTTATTAAAGATCATGACTCCAAACTAGTGGCGACGGAGGGCAAGCGGATCTTTGATTCTTCGATGGTGCGTGCTGAGCTTAGAGCCGTCTGGAAGGACATATTCTATGCTCGAGAGACACTTGGTGCGGATCAGATTATCCTCGAGGGTGACTCGACTACAGTGATTGATTGGATCAGAGGTCGAGGACGTGCAGGCGAGGGCATGCTGCTGCTACTTGACATTCGCGGACTTTTGCAGAAGTGTAGTACCCATCAGACTACAAAAGTCTACAGAGAAACGAATTGTGCAGCTGATTGGGTCGCTTCCTATGCGGCTTACAATTCTGGAGGTTTTGTTTGGAGAGTCTCTTTCTGTTTTGTTATTTTTGGATTTTGTTGGCCGTATCCATACTTGTAGGATGTGAGCGGTTGTTGTACCAAAAAGAAAAAAAACAACTAAAAAGATCTTCCAAGGAAAGTTTATGCACTAGGATTTGTGTAGATCGGACGATTTTGAATGCGATCGAATTTGCCCTTGCATCGGATCAAATGGAGCTTAGTTTATCTCCCTCCATATAGATATAGACAAGATATCTCTTTTCGTGTGTTATTCGGTCAAATGAAGCCCATCTCCCTCTGGATATAGATATAAATAAGATATTTGTGTGCGGGCCTGTGATAAAATCCCAACAAAACCTAGCCAATATCATCGGATTGATATGCTTGTCCAGTTGGGCCGGAAGTCGCAATGTTTCATTTCAATTCACACCGCGGTAGTGTGAATGTGCGATAGGGCGCAGAATTGCAGCCTACTCCGCTCAAATTCTCCCCACGCCATGGCCGCCGCTCCGAGCAAATGCTTTATCGTCACCGGCCCTCCCGTAAGCACTTCAAATTATTCACACTACTCTCCCTACTCTCACAACCCGTCCTATCGATGATTCAGAGAGCGAGAGGTTTTGATTGATGGTTGTTGTTGTTGTTGCTGCTGCTGCTGACAGGGGATTGGGAAGACGACGCTGGTGATGAGAGTTTTGGAGAGTCTCAAGACTTCTCACCCTCCCCTCAATATCCGGGGCTTCTACACTCGTATGCCTCTCGCTTGTGTTTTGCTCTACTTTCGCCTTTCTTTTCTCTTCTCATCCACATGCCTTTTGCTATAATTTTGTAGGGGAAGTCAGGGAAGCCTCTGAGAGGGTTGGGTTCGAGGTCGTCACGCTGGATGGTAGACGCGGTACCCTCGCTTCGTCCACTGTCTTAAGGTTCGGTTTGATACCCGTTGTCTATCTGTTTTTTGGTAAGTAGTGTGTGTCCCTTGGGTTGGAATTAAGATTCGTAACATGTGGCTGTGTAGTAAAGATTTTGTCGATTATGTGCTTAATTTTGTCAGAAAATTGTTCGATTTTTAAGTTATCTTAAAATCGATGCCCACCATGTACCACTATACTTCTCTCCATTACGTTCAAAATCCTAGGGGCTGAGTATGGGGAAAGATGGGCCCCAAGCTTCCTCTTGCTAAAAAGAAAGAAAAATCCTAGGAACCTATTCACATGAATGAGTGTTTACGAAACAACCGAATTGTCAATATAAAAATTTGAACTTTGAAGGTGTCCTTGGAAAAAAAAACTTGCGAATAGGAAAATGGATACATAAACTGATTACTGTTCCTTGACTATTAAAATATAGGCTCATCAGACTCATCCTAACTCCAAATGTCATCTTAAAATTTTCAAACTCTTGAAACTTCACATATTGACTTTTGATATTTTTTCTAAAAACATAGAGAATCGGAATATTGCGACCTCTCTCCACTCCCTAACGCACCAGGCCATACAGAGCCTATAAGAAGAGAAGAGGCCTTTAAATTGACATCAAGGCACCTGCTTGCTTGGCCGAAGCTCCATGTCATGACTGAATCAAGCAAGGGAGTCTCCGTCCTTTACGGTCCATTACGTCTTTCTCTTACTGATCCCCTAATATGATTGATTGGTGTTAAAAAAACCTCTTGCGGGAAGGCTGGCTAGAGATTTCTTGTAAAAATACCAGCTCCTGTAGTGAGTAATAGGCTCTGGTTGTTCGCCGTTCGACGAATTCTTGTTTAGGCAGTTCATAATTTTTCTCTCTCCCTTAACCATCTCTTTTTGTTGAACAACACCAAATCCCTTGGATATTGCTTTTCAGAGAGGGGACAAAAAGAGTATTTCTAAGTGTCCCTTATTGGTGCCCATTTTCTCATAATTTCCATAATGCCATCAAGGAAGCGCCTTTAAGTTATTCGCTTACCTTGGCTTTATTAGATGCCAAAGATCTCCCTAGGAAATTTTTGCATTAGTCAATCCATCTTCTAAAACTACTATAATCATTCCTCTAATTTTACTTCTGGTACACAAGAACTACTTTTTTTCAATAATCTCCTCATTTGTGGCCAAGTTAATAGCTAGCAGTCTATCACCCAGCATTTTATTATTTCAAGTAGTAAGATGTAGTTTAAGCTATGAAATGAATTGTATTTTCATTGGTCATGATGATGTATGCCCAGAATTAGGATTCAATGGTGTTCGTTTTTATGGGGAGTATAATGACAATGGAAGTACATGTATGCCAAATCAAATACTATGTGAGGAATGCTATTTGAACTTGCTAAAATGCATATAACACTGCACTTGCTACTATAGGCTGCCGTATCTCCACACGTAAACCTATTAAAAAATAAAGAGGCAATGAAACTGGTGGTCAACCCCGTTAATATTCTTTATTTCTCTCCATCCATTTACTATCCTTTCCCATCTCTTTTCTTTTCTCCCACAAATCCAATCCCTCATCCCATTTCTCCTCTCGAGCACTAGCGCCCAAAACCTCACTTCCTCCACCATTACCCATTCAATAGCACTTTGAACCACCAGCTAATACTGGTCACTAGAAAATGGCCGCCGCCACCACCACCACCACTCGCCATCGATATCCCATCCCCATAACACGAGATTACCCTTTGTTCCTCTCCATACGTATTACGTTACTACATAGAGATGATGGAAAGGAAAAGTATAGGGATATCGACAAACCCCTTCTAAAAGTTTCCACTCAATTAGTTTATTCATGGCATGTGTCTTTTTCATCTTCACCCTCTCAATAAATAATAGAACAATGAGGATCCATCTAATAATCTGATCCAAGAAGAAGAACTGTCTAATAGTCTAAAATCATCTAATAAATAGGTTCCCCTATTTCCATTTCCTTTCAAGATCTTGGGGATGAGGAGAGGCATCATAGTGTAGACTGTAGACTAACCTTCTCTAAAATGGAAAAAAGCACCAAAAGAAAAAATAAATCAGATATCTAACCAACCACAACCAAGTGAACCAAAGCCTTGGACTAATTTACAAAGATTTGGTGGCTTAGATTCGGCCACTCTAAGGTGGACCTAATTTATAAGAAAGTATTAAAGGATTAAATTTATTTTAGAAAAAAAATAATTGCCTATTAACTTTCCTTTAAAGACCAGGGTATGAGTGCGGTCATTGTTTTTCTCCCAGTTGCAATATAATAAAGCAAAATATGCAGTTCAAAAGTTCCATATGTCATAAGTCTTTATAGGGCCAAGATGGGGTTTTGTTTTTGGGGGGGGGGGTGGGGTTGGGGGAGGAGAGAGGGGGGGTAGTTGGTGGGGTACTGGCGGTGATGGAGGCCCATCACATATGATGCGCAATTGGGGACCATTATTGCATATTTGTTGCTAGCAATCTCTAGTGGCGAGAAAGGGGAGGAGCTAGGGTTGAGGTGGGAAAAGAGGCAAGAGCCGATGAGAAAGGAGGAATGTAAGAAGCAGGATAAGGGTTAGAAAGGGGTAGGTAATAACTGGCTAGAATTGGTTTCACTGCTGCATTTATTTTTGAGGCTTTACAGGTGACCATGTGGCTGCTTGAGGTGGCAAGTGCACCCACTTGAGTGCGTATAGCATTCCTCATGCTTTTTGAAGGGGTAAATCATAGATTATAAGCATTAGGCCATGGGAAATAAGTTACCATAGAAAAGGATATTTTGTTGTATTCATGTCTAAATAAGATTGAAAGAAAAGATACAAAGAGGAAATTGTGCGATAAGATGGATAGTTTAATGTAGGAAATTGCACCAGGAGGAAGGAAAAATTTAGTGGAGTTACAATAATCACATAACTGAAATAATTGAGGATGCATGAAAATACTTGGTAGTTGGATGATAGAAGTAGGGCAGATGGAATTGTGTTTAGATGCCATATCCAAGTAGCTATTAAAATCTCATCTTGATTTAGAATTGTGACACAAAATCCACTTTGTTTATTTGAAATTGTCAATTTTGTAATTTTCATTAAAAGTAGTTATTATAGTGCAAAAAATTAGAGGAATAATGGTGATAGGAAAACACCTAAAGTTGATTATGCTGTTACTAGTGCACCTAGACTTACATGTTTAATTTTTCCTTAAAAAAAGGTTTACTTGTCTAGTCTGTGAATGAGACTTAGCTGAAAGAAACGAGAGTAGATGTGAGGAAGTGGTATTCTAATAACTCTTAAAAGTACAGAAGCAAGTGCATGTTCGAGTTTCTAGAAATCTTGGAAGCAGACACATTATAAAAGATTTTTGCTACGAAGGGATGAGTTTATCATCTTGGATGCTGCAAAAATCTTCATTTAGTTCTTTGGATAAGAAGCAGTTTGAGGCTAAATGTTAATCTGGCTATTAACTTGGTGATTAGAGGGAAGCATGTGACATTAGGTGTGCAAAGACTTCTGATAGAACTTTGAACTATGCGGCCAAGTCTTTCTTCATAACTTAATTGATACTTAGACCATGCCTCTCTTGGTTTATTCAATTTGGATCTGCTGTTAGAGAAATTTGAGTGCAACCATCTTTGTGGAAGAGAATGTTTATGAGAGGAGGATGTGCCTTGATAGTAAATATAATATTTCATTAAGAATTTTTGGTGAGGTTAGAAGAGATTGTTTGAAGGTGAGAATTCTATGAAAAAATTCTCATCAATGACATGACTCTATATATTGCTTTCCAAAAATTTCGAGAGTTGAAAAATCTGTGTTGTTGATGCATATGAAATTACTGAACATAATTGGGCTTGGATCATTGCATTAAGGAAGAATTGTGGATGAGCATATTGAAAGGTATGCTAAATTTCCATTGTTTTCTTAATGGCTCTTGCATAGCATATAGCTAAGAGGACAGAAATATTTGGTTGGTTGGGCCCACCAAGAGATGGCCTTCCTAAGCTTCTGTGTAGGGTGCACTTATGGGAGATTTTCTATAAGGTCTTCTCCAAGAGATCTTTTAAGGGACACATAATGTAAAAGCACTCCTTGGGTTAGCTTATAGTTAACAATTTTGATGACCTTTGCAAATTAAATATCACCTTGCTAAGCGCCAAGCTGCCAACATCAACTTCTGTACTACCTCCGACTTGCCAAAATGACTTGAAATACTAGTGATTCTTTAGTGAATATTTACTACGTAGATATTGATATTCTTTAAGTTTGATTAGGTTTAGATTTAGCTACTTTAATTTTTTGGGATTTTTTAGTTAATTTTAATTGTATTTGATTCTTTGTGTGAAAACTTAGAT
>JAOXJJ010000481.1:22167694-22181363 GCA_025769935.1 Phoenix roebelenii
GTTGGAGCTTTAAGATGAATGGGCAAGCGGCTGCCCTCAACCTGTCCAGCCTTCCTTCACTTCCTTTGAAAAAGCATAGAAGAAACCTAACATCTTTGATAATTTGGCTGTCCTTAGGAGTAGTGGTGTTCATAGCTATAACCGCCTGCGGTATTGCTTACATAATAAGAAAAAAGGCAAGATATGCTGAAGTTCTTGAAGAGTGGGAGCTAGAAAATAGAACTCATAGATTCTCATATAAAGAACTATTCAAGGCTACCAAAGGCTTTCCCGAGAAAAATCTTTTGGGGGTTGGCGGTTTTGGAAGGGTTTACAAAGGCAAGCTGCCCACCTCTAAAACGGAAATTGCAGTGAAGAGGATTTTTCATGATTCTAAGCAAGGAATGAGGGAGTTTGTTGGGGAGATTGTGAGTAACAGTCAGCTTCGTCACCGCAATTTGGTCCAACTTCTTGGCTATAGCCGTAGGAAAGGGGAAGTTCTTTTGGTCTATGAGTTCATGCCCAATGGAAGTCTTGACAAGTTCCTCTACGACGCAAACAATCCAACGATACTTAGCTGGAGTCAGAGACTAGAAATTATCAGAGGTGTGGCTTCAGGTTTGCTCTACTTGCATGAAGAGTGGGAGCAGATTGTTGTACACAGAGATATAAAAGCAGGCAATGTCTTGCTGGACGGTGAAATGAATGGGAGGTTGGGAGACTTTGGACTGTCAAGATTGTACGATCATGGTAGCGATCCCCAAATCACTCATGTGGTCGGAACTTTCGGTTATATAGCTCCAGAGCTTACTAAAACAGGCAGGGCAACTACGAGCACTGATGTCTTCGCCTTCGGGGTATTCATACTTGAGGTTGTCTGTGGAAGGAGGCCAATAATGCAACAAGACTCACTGGACCTTCATTTGGTGGAGTGGGTGTGGAGGAGTTGGAGGAATGGAGTAATTCTAGAGGTTACAGATGCAAGACTGGGAGGTGATTACCATCTGGGGGAAGTGGAAATGATCTTAAAGATTGGATTGCTTTGCTCACATCCTGTGCCTGCAGCGAGACCAACCATGCGCCAAGTGATGCAGTTCTTGGATGGTGATCTTTCGCTGCCGCAAATTCCCGAGGATGGGAGTGGCATCACTATTTCATCACCAGAGCATGCTGAAGAATTAGAAGAATCATAATATCATAAGTTTCGCTTGTAAACTGTTCCATCCACTGAGAAAGAGCCAATCCTCTTTGAAGGTTGTTGATTTTCTTGAATTCAGGTAACTAGTGGAATTTGAATGTGAGTGCTATATTTTTTCTACAAGCGTCGCCTTCTTGACAGATATCATTTTTTCCGCATGAAATTCAAGTGGCGAGCCCAAGTTCCAGGAGCTTAACGGCAGGAAGGCCATTACAATTATTTATAATGAGGGAAAAAATAAAATTATGGATTTTATATATTTCATCTTGGATATTTTAGAGCTGTCCAGGTTCATCATGGAGTTTGTAGAAAACGGAAAATTTGTCGAGATGATTACCCCTTTTACTTAATTATAGATGGGGACTCCATACTCTTGCAAATTCTAATATCAAGTCACATACAAAATATCGATATCTCATTAAAGTTAAACAATGCTGGAAATTATTGGTAAAACGTTAATGCATAATGTCATGATTTGATGGTATACCCTGATTAGTTAAATGGTTGTCTATTTTATAGAAACAACATTATCTCTGGTGTCATTATTCTTAAATCTACAACTATAGTTACCCTTTATGCGAATCTGTATTTGTTGATGAGTGGCTGTAAAATAGTAATCCTTACGAGCTAATTGTTCTACACTTCTTAAATAGTGTAGCTTGTTATATGAGTTGTGAGTGAGGACTTAGTTCCCACCTAGGTATCAATTGCTATTGCAGATTCTGCTTGTGTTGCAACTGCTAATCTATCCTATTGGTGAAGAAAATTTTTCTAATGGTACTCCTTTAGAAATATCTGATATTTTCAACTTTATAATTGTATTCCAAGTAGAACACAAGATTCTTATGCATCTATTTCACATGTTGCATGCAGTTGTTGTTCCGATGGCTCCCTATTTAGTACTATGCATGATTCCTTTGTGACCTCGAGTTTGATCAGAAAAACCACTAAAAATGAATCTGCTAATAAAAGTTGCCGATGGAGTCAAAAATCTCTAGTTTGATAGGCTGAAGATGCTATAATCCGATATTTCATGATTGATATCACCTCTTATTTCTAGGGCAAGATCCGGTCCAAGGTTCAATTTTTGTTGAAATCAGCCCCAAAATGTGGGATGGGTATAGGGTAGAAAAGGTCCAGATTAACCTCTCCGAGTCCCATGAAAAAGAACACTATAGTCTCGATAATAGGAGATGCATCATTGTCATTTTCTGTCACAGCTTAACGCTATATCCTAAGCGAAAACTTTTCTAATAGAGGACAGAATGTTATCGGCTCTCAGTATGTTGCCTTGGTGGAGTGCAACGGCTAGAATTCTGCAGACAAAACCCAAGCACCTAGAAAGTTAATTGGCTTCTTAATGTTACCTCATATAAAAAACAGATTTTTTTTTTTTGATTTTTGTTTATGTTTTGTTTTGCCTGCTGCGTACAAGAGAAGCAAATGTTTGTGGACACACATCCTAGAAATATCTGTGACACAGTAGAGGTGACGGCTGCAAGGAAGAACGAGAGGAGAGAATTCAAAGCGTGCCTTGGCTGTCTACTTGTTCCCTCGCCAAAAGGGAAGTTACCTAATCTTAAAATCAATGACCCACATCTTGAGATGCAAGAACGATGGGTCCGACATCATTAAGGATGACTAAATCAGGGACAATGCTATGTTGCACCATTGCTCCGTTTTGCATCCACATGGGAGGAGGGAATTGGTGCAAGTTACGATGCTTGGCTATTATATCAGCTCCATGACAGACGAAGAGTGTCTCTCTATGTACGTACATAAGAGAGAGAGATTCTTAACTCCATTGGTGCTAGTTACGATGCTTGGCTATTCTACTACCTAGCTTCATGCTATGAATGGTGCAAATGCTTTTTATTGCAGTGCGGTTGGTGCCGCAATTCAAGATTAAAGCAGCAGCAACTAGATGTGATGCAGTTTGCTGAGAAAAGAAATCCAGTAGATAAACAAAAAATGGAACGTTTAAGTTAGAAAAGAATTTGCTCTAGTGTGGTGTAAATAAGCATGCCTTGCAGAGGTTAATTACTTGAGGTTCTCTGCAACTGTAGCTAGATATATGAGATGATTCAAATATAGACACTTATTTAGATTCCACTAACTTGCTCCAATGCGTGCCCTTAATCTTCATTTAAAAGAACATGAACTGGAAACTTGGGACAAAATTGAGTAAATTGGAAACGAGCAGCTCGAACTCGTTGTTTAACAGGATTAGTCTCACTGTCTCAGACCCTTTTATTTCTGGTGAAAGATATGAGCTTCTCCTTTTTTTTCTTTTGCTTCTTTTTGTTTCCCGTATTGTTGAGGGGAGAGGAGGTCTAGAAGTCCACCTAATTTATTTCGCTATTAATATTTCAAATAAATCTAACAGAGTCGCTTAATGAAGTCTGACAGTCTAAGACAAAAAAGATAAGTAAACTTTATACTCCTTGCTAGTTTTCGAACTTGTAAGTAAATCTCGCACTCCTTATTATTTTTCAAATTATTATGTATTCTATACATATGACATTGCCAATAAAGATGTCATATTTTCTTAAAATTATGAATCAGCATATATATTATAAAATCATGCTTTATTATGAAAAATAATTTTATACATATTTTCACGAAAATAGCTTTATTATTAAATATGATTCTAATCATGCTATGTAGTATTTTTTTATCTATTTATGTGTATGTTGTAAGAAAAAGATATAATTTTTTTAAAGGCTCTTAAATAGCTATGTATGATCTCTAAAATTGAAAAAATTAGCACCCAAAGCTAGCATCCATACGAACATAGGTCCAGCCAGTATGTATAAAGTTGACATACGAAACATGAATATATGTCGATTACGAATACAAGCATTGTCATGGGTATAAAATGACCGTAGTACGAATATATGTAAGCAATAATTTGAACTATGATGAGACTAAATAGCAAAAGAATGCTTTAAGAATGTATTTGATCTTATGACCATGTTTATGAAATATGGATGATTTTTGCATGTATGATTGACTTTATGACTTGTTTTAATATATTATACTATGAAATATTTTATTTTGTAATATCTATTATTTTTTTAAATGATGCATTGACATAAAAAAACTTATGTTTGATCTGATAAGGTAGTGTAAGATTTACTTATTGAATTGTTTCACTCATATATCTTTATTTTTATATTTCTCTCTCTAGGTGAATGAAAACAATAGGAACGAAGGATAGTTTAGGCTTAGAATTCGTACTAGCAAGCTTGGCGATCTATATAGTAGAACTTTAATTTTTTAGTGGTTATGAATATATAGCTTAGTATATTGAGAATTATGAGTTTGGTATTTATGTTTGAATTTAGATGCTCTGAACTAGTATTGACTTCATTTAATGGATAATATAATTAGACTTTTATTTTTTATATTTCATTTGAGATGAATTTGGAAGTTAAATAAAATGTTTGGCTTCGTGTTCTCGTGGATTGTATCCATTGATAGCATGGCCGTGTTATGCTTCGAATTTGGGGCGTGACACAAACAGTTGGGCTAGTATTCAAGTCAGGCCACTCAAGTGGATTGGACCCTAACCAAGCCACTGCAGCTTCCTAGTCTCGAAATGCCGGTGACAATTCTATTCCTCTCCTTTTCCTATATTCTATCTTTTTCCCCATCAGTCTGGCCATCTTCTGAAAGACGCCTCCGCGTATGAAATCTTGAGGAAGATATGCCAGTTCCTCTCCTTCCAAGTGCACCTACAAATTGCATTAATATCTCATTCCAAACTAGCTAAGTTTATTAGGAATTCTCTTCTGCCTCCGGTTCATCCAAAGAGAGAGCATCGGGACATTCACCCTTTGATCCCAATTTTACATGTATTAGCCCTCCAAATAGATCATAAGAAGGGGTGGCTAAGGAAAAGATGATTCGCCATTTCCTTGGGGTAAATGCAGAGGGACAATCCTCTAGAAAACACCTAACCTTCTAATGCCGTCATTTCCCATTCATGTGCATTTTGTTCTAAGATGAAGCCACATAAAGATCCTCATGCTTTGTGGAGTTGCATACTTCCACAAGGCATGGTAGAACGGACAAATATAGTCCCCTTGGCTTTAGAAATTTACAGGAGTTAATGAAGAAAATTGTTGAGCTCTCCATCTTCCAACTTGGCCTGTCATGGATATCTCCCAGCTGAAATAGGTTTACAGTTTCCACAAGACTTTTCCACTCTTCATGAAAATATAAGGGCCATCTACTTCTAATTATTAACTATACACACTTACCTATAGAACGGGTAACATACTCTACCGTTGAGGGTCTTGGATAGTCCAACTCATAGCACAAGATCTCCAATAAGCTGAATTGCCATAAAAACTGTGGCATGCTAAATATAACTTATGGCAACATCCATGTAAATAAAATATAAGGATTGAATGAAGGTCTTATCCCCCTTATTTCCCTGATATGAGAAAATTATGTAGCTACAATCAACCTAAGTTTATATGATTTTTTTGTTTTGTTTTGAGACTCCTTGAGCCTGACTTTCCCAAAAGAAAAGGCCTTTTCTTCGAGGAAAATGAATATCATGTCATGCTTTTAATTCTAGTATCTTCTCTTATATTTCTTAAATTTAAAATTACTGGCTAACCACTAACCTCCACTTGAACGCATCCTAGCTCTCAGAAGCAACAACATAGAAAGACCCTTGAATAATTCTAGCATTTTCATCCACAAGGACTTGCGCAGCCCGTGAGCAAGCAAGTCTTGTCCACTGATGCAGCAATCTCAACATTAAATTGGATGCGGATGGATGAACTACCCAAGGGTTTCTACTTTTTATCCTCCACTAGAATAGTTCTAGCATTTTCATCCCCATTCTTCTCCAAATGGAGCGAAAACTATCCTTACTTTTGGTGATACGTCTGCTTACAGGAATCGCAGCAACCAAATATGATGAATTCACATACAATGGATTTCAAAGGAATGAGTTGTACCTTGATGGCATAGCAGAGATCACACCCAAAGGCCTTCTGAGATTAACCAACACTACAAACAACCAGCAAGGACATGCATTCCACAAAGTGCCACTGCATTTGAAGAACACCACAGATGGTAATGTTTACTCTTTCTCTACTTGCTTTGTTTTTGCAATACTCACGGAATATCCAGATGTGGGTGGTGGTGGATTTGCACTTGTGCTCTCTCCTGCCAGGGGGCTCCCTGGAGCTATGCCCAAACAGTACTTTGGTCTCTTCAACTCTACCAATGAAGGCAATTCATCAAATCATGTCCTTGCTATTGAGCTAGACACCATCTCCAATCTGGAGTTTGGAGATATTGATAGCAACCATGTCGGAATTGATGTCAATGGATTGAGGTCGACAGACGCCGCGCCGGCATCATATTTCGTTGAGAAAATTGGCAAGTTTAAGGACCTCAGCCTTACAAGCGAGGAACTAATGCAGGTATGGGTAGATTATAGCAGGCCAGAGAAGAAGCTAAATGTCACAATATCCCCCATCAGTGTGCCCAAACCAAGCCGTCCGTTGTTGTCTTCTTCCATTAATCTCTCCTCGGTAATATTGGATACCATGTATATTGGCTTCTCTTCTTCTACAGGCTCCATTCTAACATCCGCTTATGTTCTGGGTTGGAGCTTTAAGATGAATGGGCAAGCGGGTGCCCTCGACCTGTCCAGCCTTCCTTCACTTCCTTTGAAAAAGCATAGAAGAAAGCTAACGTCTCTGATAATTTGGCTCTCCTTAGGAGTAGTGGTGTTCATAACTTTAACCGCCTGCAGTATTGCTTACATAATAAGAAGAAAGGCAAGATATGCTGAAGTTCTTGAAGAGTGGGAGCAAGAAAACAGAACTCATAGATTCTCATATAAAGAACTAATCAAGGCTACCAAAGGCTTTCCCGAGAAAAATCTTCTGGGAGTCGGCGGTTTTGGAAGAGTTTACCAAGGCAAGCTGCCCACCTCTAAAACCGAAATTGCAGTGAAGAGGATATCTCATGATTCTAAGCAAGGAATGAGGGAGTTTGTTGGGGAGATTGCGAGTAACAGTCAGCTCCGTCACCGCAATTTGGTCCAACTTCTTGGCTATAGCCGTAGGAAAGGGGAAGTCCTTTTGGTCTATGAGTTCATGCCCAATGGAAGTCTTGACAAATTCCTCTATGACGCTAACAAGCCAACGACTCTTAGCTGGAGTCAGAGACTAAAAATTATCAGAGGTGTGGCTTCAGGTTTGCTCTACCTGCATGAAGAGTGGGAGCAGGTTGTTCTACACAGATATAAAAGCAAGCAATGTCTTGCTGGACAGTGAAATGAATGGAAAAGTGGGAGACTTTGGACTATCAAGATTGTATGATCATGATAGCGATCCCCAAATCACTCATGTGGTAGGAACTTTCGGTTATATAGCTCCAGAGCTCACTAAAACAGGCAGGGCAACCACGAGCACTGATGTCTTCGCCTTCGGGGTTTTCGTACTTGAGGTTGTCTGTGGAAGGAGGCCAATAATGCAACAAGAATCACTGGACCTTCATTTGGTGGACTGGGTATGGAGGAGTTGGAGGAATGGAGTAATTCTAGAGGTTCCAGATGCAAGACTGGGAGGTGATTACCATCTGGGGGAAATGGAAATGATCTTAAAGATGGGATTGCTTTGTTCACATCCTGTGCCTGCAGCAAGACCAACCATGCGCCAAGTGATGCAGTTCTTGGATGGTGATCTTTCACTGCCGCAAATTCCCAAGGTTGGGAAGGGCATCACTATTTCATCACCAGAGCATGCTGAAGAATTAGAATAATCATAATTTCATAAGTTTCACTTGTAAACTGTTCCATCCACTGAGAGAGCCAATCCTCTTTGAAGGTTGTTGATTTTCTTGAATTCAGGTAACTAGTGGAATTTGAATGTGAGTGCTATATTTTGTCATTTCCTCTCCTCACTTCACTGAGAGACCAAAAATAACATCCAATTAAGTTGTCATATTCATCCCTTATTCTCATTTAAAGATGAACACAAACTGCTATGAGCACCAAGTAAATCTGAGAAAATCATTCAGCTTCTTTGGCTTAGGTTAAACACTGTCTGTGACATTATGTTTATAAGAAAATGCTTGCACCGGTCCATATTTCGTGATAAAATAACAGTTAATGTTACTGAAGAAAAAAGTTGCCATGTCCTTCATATAAGAATGAGCTTTCAGATTCCAGATTAAACCAACTTCTATTATTCTCTGCAAATAAAGGGCTATAATTCCAGGTCATGATGCTCGTTGCTAAACTCAAACCTATTTGTAAATAACTGAAGATTCGCACGTTGCTAATGTGGATGCTATTATTCGGAAACAAGAATTCTTCCACGTACGTTTCATCCTGTTGCGCAAGAATCTGGTTTTGGCTCTTCTCATTTAGCTAGTCAGCTTCTCTGATAATATTTTCATTCTCAGTGGATTCAGTGGGGCAAACACGACTCCAAATGGAGGTCACCTCCAGTGGCAATATTAGTGCCACCAATGACACCAGAGAAGTACGTAGAGGACTACACCTATGTAATGAACAGCAAGGAAGCTTAGGGCTTCACCTTCTATTCCATTCCACTTCGAAAACTCTTCAAATGGTAGATCCATCTCATCAACTACTTATGTCTTTGCACTTATGCTGACTTTCTGGCATGAGCTACCAAGCAAATGCTTTTGCCCCTCCAAGAATTTCCCTGGAACAGCACCAAGCTAGCATCTAGGCCTCTTAACAAAACATGTCATGCCCTAAATCAGTACATAATATGGCCATGCTATTGAGAGAGACCGCCCGCGATAACACGAAGCCAACAATCATAATCTATATACAAATCCACTTCAAATAAAATATAACAAAACGAACCAAATCCGTTGTCCATTAAATAAAAATGTGAGTGCTGGTTAAGAGCGATTACGCCCAAATATAATTACCAAAAACTCATAACCTTAAAATTTAAAAAATCATCAACTACAAATTCGTAGTTAATTAAAGAATTAAATTTCTGCTATAAAATTGTCAAACCTGGATCATCCTTCATTCCTAGTAATCCTATTCGTCTAAAAAGAGAAAAAGAAAATAAAGAGACATGAGCTATACAGCTCAATAAGTAAACCTTACACTAACTTACCGGATCAAACATAAGTTTTTATATACATCAATAAATCATTTAGAGAAGATAACTACCATTAGAAAATAGAATATTTTGTACTAACAATATAATCATAAATCAACTATGCTCTTGCAAATTCATAAATTATGCAATTTATATAGATGTGGTTCCTAGTGCATAAATAAAATAATAGACCATGCGAACTTTATAAAGTCATAAATCATGTTTCATTTTGCAACATCATAATTATTAATAATTCTTTCAGACTAAATGCTAAGGTCACGATTATACATGTGACAAAATCATAATCGACAAAATACCAACGACTATTACCTGTTGGTAAGGTTATATGCCAACTACTATTATCCGTTGGCGGGGTCATAGCCAACTACTATTATCCGCTGATGGGATCATATGCCAATTGCTATTACTCACTAGCAGGGTCATATAAAACTAGTGTCGATCTATCCCATTTTTAGGGGCCATGCATAGCTATCTGAAAGCCATTTGTCATATTTCTTAAATCATATTGTCTAAGATCATATTTCATTGAATCATATTTTCTTCAATCGTAATTTCTGAAAACATGTGCTCTTAAATCATATATAAATAAATAGGTTAAAAAGAATTAAATTATCTTCTTGAGTTCATAGTCCATAAATCATTAGCAGTAAAAATAACAGTTATGGAATTCCTATTTCATAATAAATCAGGAGTTTCATAATATCGTATGCCCAATTTTAAATTTTAAGAAAATATGATATCATCAATATTTAAAATTATTTTTGTATCTTCATATAAGTCACAAACATAGAAAATATGTGAATATTTGATAACTAATAAGGAGTATCAAGATTACTTACATCTTCCGCCTTAGACCTTCAAACTTCATTATGCGAACTTGCTAAACCTATTTACAAATTTAAAAATAAAATTAATTTCTATTCAATGATTTGAATACAATTAAAACATAAAAAATACGAACAATTGGCTGGATGGTAGCACTTAGCAGCTCCGGGTGGGTCAAGTCTAAGTAACTCCATCAATGAATCAGGAAACACGAACTCGATCAAAGCTAAAATCATTTGACGAAGTTCATCAATGGTAGATTTCAGGGACAAGGCAAGTGTGATCGATCCAGTAGGTTGGACCGCACCAAGTCAGTTCAGAGCAGCTTTGCATGGTCAACCCTAGTCTATTGGATAGAAAGATGGAACCTTCACCGAGGTCTTCTAAAGAGATAAAAAGGGAGAAGAGAGAGAAAAAGAGAGACTAGAAGAGAGATGGGTCTTCTATTTCTTCTCTCTTTTTTTCTTCCTCCTTGGCCAAATAGGGGAAGAAAGAGGATGGACCGTGGCTGTGGTCGTGGTGGTCCGTCGAGGTGGCAATAGGTGGCGGTGACAGGCAGCGGAGAGCGGCTAGTGGCTGCAATTGATCTATTGCAATTGTGAAGACCTGTGCGGGCGTGTGTTTAGTCCCACATCGGTTATTCGCTAGATAGATCTTGGGTACTTATACAGGATCAAGAAACCCAAATAATACATTCCGGCTAGCCATTTTGGGTGAGGTCTTGAGTTGTTACAAATGGTCTCAGAGCGGACCCAGCCTATAACCTATGTGGACTAGGGGATACTGTAGCATGGATCCATTGGGGCTGACCACGGGCCAATCGTGGTGTTTGTGATTAGATTTAAATGGATTTGGACTTTTAGCTTGACGAGGACATCAGGGCTTGAATGCGAGGAGTATGTGAAGACCCGTGCGGGCGTGTATTTAGTCCCACATCGGTTATTTGCTGGGTAGATCTTGGGTACTTATACATGATCAGAAACCCAAATAATACCTTCCGGCTATCCATTTTGGATGAGATCCTGAGTTGTTACTGCCTAGGTATTCATCCTTGGATTGTTGTTGCATATTCAGCTTGTGTTGCAACAGTTATTGCCATTTTCTTAATCTATGCTATTGGTTAAGGAAATTTTTCTAATAGAATGCCTTGAGGAATATCTTGTACTTTCAATTTTATGATTGTATTCCAAATAGAATACACTATCCTTATGAATCTATTTCACATGTTGGATGCAGTTGGTGATTTCGATGGCTCCCTATTCAGTGCTATGCATGGTTCCTTTGTAACCTCTAGTTTAATCAGAGAAACCACTGAAAATGAGTCTGCTAATGAAGGTTGCCGATGCAGTCAAAAATATCTAGTTTGATAGGCTTATTTCTTGATTGATATCACCTCTTATTTCTATGACAAGATAAGGTGGAAGGTTCAATTTTTGCTGGAATCAGCCCCAAAATGTGGGATGGGTATAGGATAGACAAGGTTCAGATTAACCTCTACTGAGTCCCATGAAAAAGAACACTATAGTCTCAAGATTCCATACATGCACCCTCGATAATAGGAGATGCATCAATGTCATTTTCTGTCACAGCTCAGAGCTATATCCTGAGAGAAAATTTTCCTAATGGAGGACAGAATCTTATCGGCTCTCAATGTGTGGCCTTGGTGGAGAGTAACGGTTATAATTCTGCAGGCAAAATCCAAGCACTTAAAAAGTTAATTGGCTTCTTATCATTACCTTATATAAAAAATAAATACTTTTTCCTTTTTTTCTTGTGATTTTTGTTTTTGCTTTGTTTTGCCTGCCGCGTACAAGGGAAGCAAATGTTTATTGACACACATCCTAGCAACATCCGTGACACATAGTAGAGGTGACAGCTGCAAGGAAGAACGAGAGGAGAGAATTCAAAGCATGCCTAGGCTCTCTGCTTGTTTCCTCACCAAAAGGGAAGTTAAATAATCTTTAAATCAATGACCCACTTGTTTAGATGCATGAACGGTGGGTCCGGCATCATTGAGGATGACTAAATCAGGGGCAATGCCATGCTGCAACCATTGCTCCATTTTGCATCCAACGTGGCAGGAGGTAATTGGTGCAAGTTAGGATGCTTGGCTATTATATCAGCACCATGTCAGACGAGGAATTGAATGGTGAATGTGCCCTTTGCTCTACTTCCTGTTTCACTCCTCGCTTTCCAAGCATTTATGATCCATAAAATGGTAGGCAAGGGAAACCAATGGCACTTCTATGTTATTAATGTCATAACCAGAAGAGAAATCTCTCATATTGCAGAAGGCGAGTAAAGTTAGACCCGAGCCATGTTTCCAAAGAACATGTTCTTCTTTCTCATCCTAACACTCGCTACAGCATCAGCAGAAGATGACGATTTTACTTGCAATGGATTCGGTTCTGCCAAACTGCGGTTAGATGGCATCGCAGAGATCACTCCCAATGGCCTCCTAATGCTCACTGACACTAGACAGCCAGCCAAGGGCCACGCCTTTCTCCCAACTCCCATCCGTTTTAAGAACTCGACAACTGGTAAAGCTCTCTCCTTCTCAACTTCTTTCGTCTTTGCAATGATCCCTAAGTACCAAGACTTGTTTGGCCATGGAATTGCGTTCGTTCTTGCACCATCGGTAGATCTGTCTTATGCCTTACCTAGTCAATTCCTGGGACTTTTCAATTCAAGCAACTCATATTCTTCAAACGAAGTTGTGGCCATCGAGTTCGATTCAAACATGAACCCTGAATTTGACGATATTGACAATAATCATGTCGGAATTGATGTTAACAGTCCAAAGTCTACTAGCTCCTCGCATGCAGCTTATTACACAAATGATGACGGAGGTGGGTTCAAGAACCTGAGCCTTGTGAGTGGCAAACCAATACAGGCCTGGATAGAATACAATCACCAGGAAGGACTGCTTAATGTAACGTTAGCACCAATTGATGTAGCCAAACCAGGCGTTCCATGCTTGTCTTCAAATGTAACTCTCTCTTCCTTGATCTCGGACTATATGTATGTCGGATTTTCTTCTTCGGTAGGACCATTTATAACATCTCATTACATTCTGGGCTGGAGCTTTAAGTTGAATGGAAGGGCTCAAGCACTCGATCTCTCACGTCTTCCATCCCTCCCCCGCACAGGGTCTAAATCGAGCTTAGAGTCTTGGAAGATTGGGTTGCCGATAATCTTGGCAATACTCTTGTTGTTAATAATCGTAATTGGCATAATCCTTCTTGTGAATAGTAGGATTAAATTCAGAGAGGTGTTTGAAGATTGGGAGGTAGAATATGGACCCCAGAGGTTCTGCTTCAAGGACCTATTCTTGGCCACCAATGGCTTCAGAGACCAACATCTCTTGGGAGCTGGAGGTTTTGGTAAGGTCTACAGAGGTGTGCTGCCGAACACTGGCATCCAAGTTGCAGTCAAGCAGGTCTCGCACGAATCAAGACAGGGTATGAGAGAGTTCATCGCAGAGATTGTTAGCATCGGCCGCTTGCGTCACCGGAACTTGGTA
>JAOXJJ010000481.1:22181463-22202383 GCA_025769935.1 Phoenix roebelenii
TCCGATGCCTTGCACGCCTGTGCGGCCCGCCGTGCGGGCGTGCGGCGTCTGCCGCGCCTCGGGCTCGGGGCGTGACATTGGAACAAGTGTGCACCTTGATTTTGTTATAGCTCTACCAGCATGCTGCACCTAACTGTGCCTTCAAATGTTAATCTGTCATCAATTATTTTAATAGCCTTGATTTTCCACACCAACTGGTCAGCTATAGGGCCTCACTACATTCTAAGATGGAGCTTCTGCTTAAATGGCATTTCAGCAGTTAATTAAGGATAATATATGGAAGCTTTTGAAACAGCTATCTGAAGATAATTTAGACTTTTCAACTGTATCTTGGGCTGATACTGAAGGAAGAGGCAACAATCATCCTAATGACTTCAAATCAATCAGTTTGATCACAGTGTTATGAAGAGAGTATCAAAGATTTTGGCAAAAAGATTGGCTCCTTTTCTGCTTGGTTTCCCAACTCGCAGTCAGGATTCAGAAAAAGAAGGCAAATCCAAGACTGCATCCTCAAAAGCATGAGATCATCCATCAAAACAGGTTACTCAGAGAGCAAGGAATTCTATTAAAGATTAATTTGAAAAAGCCTCTGATAGATGGAATGGGACTGTGTTTTCTAGGTGCTGATCGATAGCAGGTTTCCTCTCTTATGGGTTCGATGAATCAAGAATGTGATATTCTTCTTGCAATCTTAGTGATCTGGTAAATGGACAGGCAGGAAGCTAGATTCTCTGCCGCATTTGGGTGGCCTCCTCTCTCCTTTCCTCTTCATCATTGCAACATATTGCCAGAATATTTCACAAAGCTCAGAGTGAAGGTGTCCTGGAGGGACTCGGTTATTGTGGAAATGACACGAATAAGATTATCCCGCAATATGCAGATGACACTATAACGTTTGTGAAGGCTTTGAAGGATCAGATTTTTCTAACTAAACTAATAGTTTACAGCTTCGGATTGGGTCGCCTCCTTCGCATCACATCACTCCGGGGCCTTTTTATGGGACAGCACACTTACCCTATTCCGCAGGAGCTAGCTCATATTTTGCATTCTGATTATTCGTGGCGTTCTCACATCCGAGTGTAGTGACACGATCATGCACCAAAAAAATATATATATATATTTGTGTAGCCCAGCACATTGGTCGGCTACAACCCAAAACGGCCCAACATCATTGGCAGAGCCGAGTCAGAGTTAGAGAAGTAGACCGACTCCTCCTTCTTTGACTCATCAGAGGCTAGGAAACCCTAGCCTCCACCATTATTTAAACACCCTCCTCCCTCCCCGTGAAGCACACACCGAGCTCTCTCTCTCTCTTCTCTTCTTTCTTCACTGGATTTTTCCTCTCGTGTCACTGACTCTTCCCTTACCCTTACTGTTGCCCAAACCTCACAGAAGCCGAGGTATTGCCGCCTCCATTCAATTGATTTTTGCAGTCCCTAATTGTCCCATCAAGAACTGTTGCCATCGGCTAGTGTCTCACAAATGAGCATCAGATTTCCATTGTTCCAATCCTCCCCTATTTCACGAATCACCAGCCTCATCCTCTATTTTGAAGCCAAGAATTGGCACTCCCCTCCAACTGAACCCCTTCCAATCCTCCCTTGTTCACGAATCACCAGCAAATGTTAATTGCTGTTTTACCTGCCCTGCCAATCTATTATTATATGATAGTATTTAGACTACTTTCCTTGGTGCTAACTGAATTGAAGTGAACTGCTTCTGAACTGGTTTGCTTGGCTATTCGGAATATAGCATGTACAAAGGTAAAGAAGAGGTAAGATTGGGCATCCTAAACATGGAAAATACAAATTCTGCATTGCTATAATTTCAAGGATGGAGATATTGAAGCAATGAGGTTTGTGTATGGAAAAAGTTTGTCGAATGGAAATATCTGATGGAGCACGTGAGGCATCCAGTGCCCACGTGGAGGCCATATGAGGGGAGAAACACGGGGCTCTCCTGTCAGATATTGTCCGGTTCTGGAGCTTCATTCAAGCGTCCTTCACCTCTCTTCGATTTTGTTTTCCTCCCAAAATGCATCTGCAAGATTTGGAAACATGCGCCTCATATGTCCAGGTTCTGAAACGAGTCTTTCCGATGTAGGACTATAGGGCCTCACGCAGGGCACGTGAGTCATCCAGTGCCCACATGGGGGCCACATGAGGGAGGAAACATGGGGCTCCCCTGCCAGATATTGTCCGATTACAGGACTCCACACAAGCGTCCTTCGCCCCTCTCCAGTTTTGTTTTCCTGCCAAAACGCGTCTACAGAATTTGGAGATACCCGCCTTATATGCCCAGAATCTGAAACGAGTCTTTCCAATGTAGGATTGTTGAGCCTCACATCATCTATTGATTTTATGAAGGTTATCTTGGATCCTGGGGATGTTTATATTCTCTTCATTTCCTCTCTTTTTTCTGTTCATAGATACTACATTGCACTAAAAGATGGGACATAAGGTAACTAGGAATTAAGCTGATCATTCATTGGAATTATAAATTTTACTCGATTTTGGATGGTAACAAGTCTCAAGGTGGAAATTAGCAAACTTCATTGATTGGAATCCAGAAAAAGAACTCGCGACCAAGATTAGAAAAAATGAAAGGTGAGCATTCTGTTGTCTGATGTTAAGAGCTGTCTGTTCCAATATTTTGGATCTTCATGGACTCTGATCAGGCTAGAGGCAATAATTGCATACTACTAAAAGGATGAAATGATTCTGGCCTGGTAGCTTAGTCTCCATCTTTATAGGCAAACAGTGGCTTTGAATTGATTGCCAAAGCTCGCATTGAAGGCCAATTTGTCTTACATGTTGGGATAAGCTAGCATTGATAGCAACAGAAGAGGGAATTACAGAGGAGTTGCTGTTCATTTTCATGTGAAAAACTAGTAGAGGAATTTAGCAGATTGAACGCATTCCACTCTTTTACTTAACCAAGTCCATTCAAATTACCACAAAAAAAAAAAAAAAAATCCATTCAATTGATCTGCTACAGCCATATGAGTATAGGAAGATGAGCAGATCGGACACAGCTTAACACTGTTTTATGTAACCAATTTCATTCAATTTACCACAAAAGAAAAAAAAAATCATTCAATTGATCTGCTACAGCCTCAAAATTCAGATGAGTATAAGAAAATGAGCAGATTGGACACAACTTATCACTGTTTTACTTATACAATTCCATTCCATTTACCACAAAAAAAAAAAAATCCATTCAATTGATCTGCTACAGCCTCAAAGTTCAGATGAGTATGAGACACCATAACATTTTTTAACAAAACAGCAGCCTTGGTCAATTGTCGTCAACAAAAAAAAAACAGTAACCGTCCTCCGAGAACATTAAAGTTGATGTCCATCCATCAGTACCACATCAAAGAATTAGAAACAAACAACTACAACCCCCCGCCCAAAAAAAAAAAAAAAAAATCCTTCCCACATTAAAGTCATAAATCTGTTAATCAAATTCTAGTTCAACTCTCTCTTTTCTAGTAATTATACAAAAGTAATTAAACATATTTAATAGTAAGAGGGATCTACATAATTCAAAAAAAAAGGAGTCCAACGACTCCACCGAAAATAAAAGAAAAGAGAAGAAAAGAAATAATATATGTAATTAATAAGACAAAATCTATTTCAAATCTATATAGAGTATATATAGATCCAAAGATAGTGTGATCTAATCTAATCTAAACCATGGCATTGGGCCCCACACAAGCTTTGACCACGGGACTCCACACCCACTGCACGAGAAACCTTCTCCCTCCCCTCCCGTTGATGTTGTAGCTCCTCCCCAGCCCATCCTTGCTCATCTGCCCCGTGTAGCCCCCGCCGCCGCCGGTCCCGTAGACCCCCTCGCAGAGGTCGGCGATCTCCGTCGGCGCCGTCGGGTCCTCGCCGGCGTACCAGGCGTTCACCAGGGGGTTGGTCGACAGCTCCGCCAGCTCGTGCGCCACCACGCTCACCATCCCGTCCGTCCCCACGTCGCCGTTCGGCGGCCGCATGGCCGCCGCCCCGCCGCCGGCCATGTAGCTGGGCACGGCGAAGGGGTAGGCACACATGCCCGGGCACTGGGCGCCGCTGTGGCCGACCCACGCGTAAGGCAACGTGTGGCCCACCAGCGAGGCGAATGTGAAGTAGTGGAAGCCACAGACGGCGCGGCAGAAGTCCTGCATAGCGATCTCCGGCGCAGTAAAGACGAGGTAGACGCCGCGGCGGTGGTCGACGGGGAGGGAGGAGGCCTTGAGGGCGTCGGCGATGAGCTGCTGGACGGAGAGGCGGGTGAGGGAGCGGCCGCGTGAAGCGGCGAGGTCAGAGACCTCGGCGGCGATGGAGAGGGAGCGGGATACGTTGGAGCCGGTCTGGTCGGTGTAGAGGGAGACAGTGGACCACCACTGGGCGGCGGAGGGGGCGGCGGCGGAGGTGTCGGAGAGGGAGAGGAGGAAGTCCCGGATGGGGGCCTGGAGGGCCGGGGTCCACCGGCCGTACCAGATGACGTAGAGCCTCATGGGCGTCGAGAGGACGGGGCCCATGTGGTAGCGGAGGTCGACCAGGTCGGAGGAACCCTCGTACCGCTTGGAATCCGGCAGAGTGGCCGCCGAGCCGCCGCCAGCAGAGGCGGAGGAGCGCTGGTGCAGGTTAAGCGGTTGCTTCTGCTGGGGTGTATGGTAAGGGTAAGTGCTTGCAGCGTAGAGGAGTGTTGGGAGGAGAAGAAGGGATAGAAACAAGGGGAGCATAGGAGGGAGAGACATTTTATGCTGCTGGAGTGGGATAGGATGGGACGGTGCCTTAGGTTAAGAAGGGAGGGGAAAGGAGGGGGCTGTTTATATAGTGGTAGAGGGAGAGAGCTAAGGGGGTCGGTGGAGTGGTGAGTAGTAGCCAGCAGGAGTAGTGGAGAGAGTGATGAGAGAAGCATGGGCTGGCAGGAGGGACTAGGGAGTGGGGGAGCTGGAGACAGCTGCCTTCGGCTCTGGAGAAGAAAAAAAAGGGAAGCTACAGGCATCGATATTCGTGCACATGTTGAATTTTTATGGGTCCGTTTGAAAACGGTTCATGCGCCTCGTCATGGGAAGATTAAAGTAGTATTATACCAACGCCAGAATTTTCTTTTCCTTCCTTCCTTCCTTCATTTCTTTCTCTCTTTTTCTCTTAAAGCGAGATACAAATACACCCAAAAAAATTCAAAAAATAAAAAATTTTGGAGTGCACCGGATAGATCCCTCCTTTCCAGCCAAAGGGTCTCTCCATAATGATTAGCCACGAAAGAGGGTATCCAATCAATTGTCCCGTTGGCCTTACAGTACACATATTTTGCCTGAACGGTCATCCCCCATTCACTATCGCCCAAATATTCCGAAGCAGCGGATGGTTGTCGCCCACCCCACCCACACTCTACTGAATTTAATCAGATTTTGAATAGCGGCATTAAGGTTACTATTCCAGCAGTTCTGTTTATCGACGAGCCGGGCTAGGTTCAAGCCGAACCTCAGGCCTTCT
Source organism: Phoenix roebelenii (assembly GCA_025769935.1). Taxonomy (NCBI): domain Eukaryota; kingdom Viridiplantae; phylum Streptophyta; class Magnoliopsida; order Arecales; family Arecaceae; genus Phoenix; species Phoenix roebelenii. The sequence continues at coordinate 22,186,962 of JAOXJJ010000481.1, forward strand.
GGATTCCAAAGAGAAGGAACATGGCCACATTGGCGAAAGCCAAAAGCCATAGTGGCCGGGGGTTGAGAAGGATTGAGTTCCATCTCGAGCAGCATGGAAGCCCTTCTCGCCCATTGCTAGAGGGATTTCCACCTTCAAACCTTAAAACCTAGCTTGAATTCTTACCAACCGGTGCCGAGCTCTGAGAGCCTTACAGTTATAGTTATATATATATAATGTAAATAACTGAAGCTGTTAGAAAAACAAAGAAAATAAGGTTTGGATTTGGCGCGAGTTGGGCTTACATAAACTTGAGCCGAATTTGTTTAAGGGATGAGCTCACTTTTAAGGCTCGTCCCTATCCAACAGACAAGCCGCCCCAGATTTGAGTAGATCTATTTGGCATCTACTCATTATATTATATATGATAAATTAGAAAAATAATAGTCAATATAATCCATTATTTTGCATTTTGTGTTTATTATGATATAAATATTGGCAGTTATTTTTACATATACCTTATATATATTATATGCGACCTCTTGTATATAAACATCTCAGGTAGGCATAGTGTGAGCCGTGTCGTTTGGTGGAGGATTTGGCTGTCTCGGAATCGTTGCGGTGGTCCCGCATTACCATTTCCTAATCTAAGAAATAATTCCTTTCTCATTCATTCCGTGTCGGGGCGGTTTCGGGTGGATGGCTGGATTCCCTCATGCGGAGGCAGATGCGATGCCCCGAGCCCACCATCAGGAACCGTCCGATGATGATTGGATGGTTAGTACAATAATTTCAACTTCTTGGGTACGCGGATGGGACCACGCGGCTGCCGTCGATTAGAGAGCTCACGGGACCATCATAATGTAGAAAATGAGAGTTAGGGCTTGAGCTGGGGAAGTTCAGCTTCTCGATCAATCACAAACGTCCATCTATTTTGCAATGGCTGTGATTGAGAGGATCATGTACATATAATGGTGGACTGCATGATACCACGTTGGCTCTCTCAGTTATAATTATTATGCGATACATGAATAATCATAATTGAGATATTAAATCTTTCTAGTTTAATCTCAAATTATCTCTCTTGTCAAAAGAAGAATTTATAACAAACTAATTGAGATTTCAATCAAAATTTTAAATAATAATTATTATAATATTATCATAATTATTTCAATAGTTTCAATGTGTTAAAATGCAAAATTACATAATAACTGTAAATCTGTCATTGTTGTCTTAAAATGTATATTGCTTAAGTAGATGAGTGGCAAAAATTTTGAAAAATTTTTCATTATTAATATGTAACAGGAGTTCCTCAAAACCATGTAATACTTATTAGTTTTCGAGCCTTGTAGTCTACTAAAATAGAAATAAAACCAGAAAAATGTTGCAGTGGCTGGAATGATGAGCATTAAGATGTTCTACACTAGTTAGTATTTGGAATGTTTTATGGGTGTGATAGGGTGCATAAATACTTTAAGGATGTCTTTGGTTCAATCGGAATTGGAATCGAAATTAAAATGAAAATCAGAATGGTCATATTTTCTGATGCATTTGGTTCAGAATTAGAATCAGAATGAAAATTGAATAATAGAGAAGAGCCGAGATTGGATTTTAGAGAATTGGAACATAATTTTCAGAATCGGAATGAGTTTGGAATTCCTCCCTACCAAATGGGTGAAATGAGAATCATTCACATTCTCTTTCTAGAGCCCAGCCCTCCTAACCAAACATGCTCTAAATAATTACAATCACTTTATCTAACAAACTAATATATATATAGATATATATAATTTTAAGTTCTTTTTTTTTTTTTGAGAGATTGAGTTAAGCCTGTGATGGGGAGATTTGTGTTATTATAATCATTTTTCATATAAAAATTGTTAGATTTACATTCGTAATCGACTGTCGGACCGGTTTAAATCAATCGCGAGTTGTATGGTTAACTATATTGGATCTATACTATAGAAATTTTCTACACATCTTCTATAGTTATTTTTAATATTTTATTTTTTAAAAAATTTTTATGAATGTATTTACATTCATTTTAAGTAATCAATTCATCCATTCTATCAATAGTAATAATAATAATAATTATCAACCAAAAAAGAAAGGGAAGGGGAGATTGACTTGCACACCCCCCCCCCCCCCCCCCCCCAAAAAAAAAAAAAAAAAAAAATACACACACACACGCACACCTTTTTTTTAGTAATCATAAATAATTATTTTCAATTTCCTTTCTGCTTCATCTAAAGCATGAGTAAGGCACAACCATTCAATTGTTTAAATTTAAAAAGGACTCGGATAATAGATCACATGCTACTTAATAGTTTGTTAGTAGCTTCTTTTTTTTTTGGTACACCAGCAACTTACAAATCTCGCGTGAGCACTGCCTACTGAATCAAAGGCCAAAATACTCCACATCGGTGGAGGGACAGGTACACACCGGGTTCAAACAATGTCTTCGGAATGATAAGCAGCGAAGGAGATGACCCAATCAGTAGCTTTGTTCGCCTTCCGGAATACATGCACAACCTACAAGACATCACACTCCTGCAGTAACTATCGGATGTCCTCTAAGAGCGGATGGTCGAAGACCTCCGACCCCTCCTGTAGAATCCACTCAACCACGTCCACCAAGTCCCCCTCTAGGATGATACACCGAGCCTTCAGAACTCGCCTCACATAGGAAACACCCTTCTATGCGGCCCTGAGTTCCGCCGCCAGCATAAATGACTCGAAGGAGTAACGCCCTTCCGCTACAATCAGTCTGGACTCATGATTCCTAATCACAAAGGCAACACCCGTGCCTTCTCCACCAGTGGACAAATTGCTCTCAAAGGTAGCTTATTTAGATGTCATAATTATTCACATAAGAATTTTATACATTTGTTATTCATTTATCCAGTTCATAGGATTGGAGAGGCGAAACAAAAGAAAAAGAAAAAAAAAGATTGGCACATATCGCATGGGGGGTTGGCCAATTACACGAGTCCTAGGATTGGATATGGGTCGGGCCACACACTTTTGGGTATTATGTTGTTTACTGGGCTAGTGTAGCTCATTATCATATTTTTCTTTTTTTCAAATCTAGAGGCATGATTGCACGGGATTGGGAAGTGCGCTAGATTTTCTGATGATTCCTTCAGTTATTAACATTTTAGAAAGACTAGTTAGAGTAATTGATTTATGTTGTCATATGATATTTTGAAACTTTGAAAGTTTGTTGTAAGTAAATTATTGATTAAAAAAAAGATAAATTTTGAGAATTTGTCATTGCTTTGATATGATCTACAGCCTTGCATGCTTGTATGATCCGTCGTGTAGGTATGCGGCATCTGTCGCGGTCCAAGCTCAGGGCATGACAAATATAGAGCCCATTTATTTTTTATGTCGTGCTCGGGTATGTCACTAGCCTGGCCTGAAGCCAAGCCCGAACAAGGCTTGAAACAAAGCCCAAATTTAGGCCCGAATCAATTTATTTTTGTATGTTGTTATTTAGAGAGAATAGTAAGGAAGTAAATGACAAATTAAAATGAGTTTAGCTGAGAATAATGTATCGCGTATCATTTACTTGTATTATAGGAGAGAGCCTAATTTTTAACTAGTTAATTTTTTTGTGAAGCAATATTATGAAACGTTAAACTTCAATTTGTTCAGGCTGGACCTATTTTTGGCCTAAAGGCTAATTTGGGCTGGCCCAATTGCATTCAGGCTAAGTTCGAGCTTGGGCTCGAGCCCGGATTATCCAAAAATTTTCGGGCTTAAGCCCGGCCCAAAGCCCCCCAAAAAAAATCAGGTCGAGTTCAGATAGAGGCATGACCTAGCCCCACCCACTTCCAGTCGTATGTGAGGGCTTTTGGAATAGATTTAACATGCGTCGGACCTAATGTGGGTCAGGTTGGATCTAAGGTCCAGGTTGGGTTGGGTTGGGTTAAAGGTACATGTTGACCTTAACAAATCAAAGTTGGTTTGGCCACATATAATATTGGCACTTGAGACCTCGGCTTAAACTCATGTTTTGGACTAAGCCTAGTCCATGCAAGAATGGACATGATCCTAGCCCGAATTTATTGAGGCCCTATTTAGATCTAGGCCTGATCAAAATAGGCATGGGCCTAGCTCAAAGCCCAACCTAAATTTTGCCCCACTCAATTCCATTTCCAGCCCTAACTAGCCCAACCTACATGGTAGGCCTATAATACCCAGGACTTTTTTAAGCGTAACGTCGAGCTGGGCTAGGTCTATTTGGTTGTTAGTCGTTCACACCCTTGTTATGGCCAATCACCACCAAAAACTGGGTAAGAACCCAGTATCCCTCGAGCCACCCTCCCTCTCTTCTTTTCGGACTCTTTAAAACCTTGATTTTGGCCGGTGATCACCGAATTTTGGCCGAAAAGGGCAAAGCCCTTGTTTCCCCTATTTTGACCAGTTGACCTTTGTTTTCCTCGTCACTGGCGGGTTTCGCCATCAGCGCTTGACACCGGAGTTTCCTCCTGATCCTCCACGATAAATTACGGTCATGATCGGTGATCCAGCCATCGGTTTTGCCCTATTTCATGATTTGAGGGGTTAGAACTCCTATTTTTGATTGTCTTTGGCACCGCCGGTTGCCGGCCACCTGTTGGCCTATGTAGGTCCCTGACTCAAGGCACCATCTGTAGCCATTCTCTCCTTTATACACATAATCATAACCACTATTGGGTGATGAAACATGTCGGTCTTAGAGTCATAATAAAGTCTATAAGTGTCACTATTTAGGTAGAATGACCAAGTGGATGGAGTATTTTCTATGAGGAGAATTGGATCATTGAGAGCACTAAAAATTGTTCACAACTATGGGTAAGTTTGCATATCACATTCATATAGCTGTCGTTGTGTGAAGTATCCAATAGCAGATTATAGTGGCTATTTTCTGCATAGCCATTATAATAGTTGGCCCTACATCGGCATGGTGTGTTTTTTATACTAAATGGTCAATGCTACGAGACCATCTCTTGAAAAATCACCATCTTAATTGTATAAAAGCCTCTCTTCGAGCTCATAAGTTTATCCAAGTGGCGGCCCCTAAGAGATCTTTGATAGCAAGGGAAATTTGTGGCTCTCTTTCTGCCGATCCCATATCTTCTCAAGTGAAATTCTTCTCCCGGTAACCATCACCTTCTATTTCCTCAAGGTTAATTTTGTTGGCAGCATGAATGATAGGGAAGCTTATGTTGGAGTAGGTTTCATCATCAAGCATCATAGCAATGAAAAATTTATGTCTTACCAAAAAAAATAATTGTTGGAGTTGGAGATATTGTTCTTGTATGCATACATGCAAGTGATCCTTGACCTAAGGGCATGACTACACGTTGTAATTTTGATTCCATAAATTTGTAACCAAACCTTTGTATGGACAATAATACCCTGGACTCTATCCTTGATAGGGAGCATTGTAATTTATTGTTCCTTATGAAGGATTATTCCAACAAGGAATCTATTTACTAAATTTTATTCATATTAGAATAAAGACATATCAGACATGACAGTCCTGGTACTAGATAGTGTTTTAGTCAAAGCAATTTTCTATATTATAATTATTATTTATTTTGATTATAATAAAATATTATTCAAAATTGGTTTTATGAGTGCATCAATTTTCTATAGTGTCCACACATGATCTAGAATTTTAATGGGCCATGAGATATTTTGGCTATGGGTTTAACAATGATTTTCCCCAATGGTCAATAAAGGACAAGTGGAGGTACTGAATTGCAAGAACAATGTATTAAGGAAGACTTCTCTGTCCACTTTATCGATCTAGGATTAACAAAATTTTATTTCTTTATATATAGGGAGGCTGGTCCACCTTACTTCATTGTGATAGTAGCACACCTATCCAGTAAGATGGGACACGGTAGATTAAAGATCCAAGTTGACTTCAAAGTCCCACACTAGTCTATCAACCTTGAACTTCTGGAATTTCTCTTAAGTTCTCTCCAAACTCAGATTCAGTCTAATTGAGTAGATAAATCAAACCTTTGCTATAAGGATTGGTTTGTATGGACTAGCATAATAAGGAAAATAGGATTTATTTGAGTAGCATGCTCCTAGGGCTAAACCTAAGTGGTCGGCTACCTCTACAAGGACTAGGGGCACCTATCCAAGCCTAGGGTTTTCTAGATGGTTACCAACTGCAAGGGCTTATCCCTAGCTAACCACCAGGAGGATGTCCTCAATGTCGAGGAAAATGCACTAGGGTGTATGTGCGACTCGTTCAGATCATGAGTTCGAACAAATGAGACAATCCGGAAAGCAGTTTAGGTACTCTAATCAAGTCGCAAGTTTTAGTAAGGCCAGCTATGGGAAGCAAGCCATGGATAAAGAAAGGAATCAATCGTCCAATGCTAACACAATAATTCAATCTAGCGGTCGCCACATATCTAGGGATTCCTAGGGTGGCGGCACAGGAGTTAGGGTTTCTAACTAACGGCAGTAGCTCCATTAATTATAAATAGGGGAAGGGACTAGGGTTGATGTGTTTGAAAGAAATCATAGTGCTATGGCAAACATTGCCCAAGAAAGGGACCACTTACCCAAGTGTGCTGCTCAAGAAATAGAGGGATCGGTAGGAAGAGAAGGAAGAATATTATGATTGAGATGAGGAGGACACAACCTAGTAATTTTTGGAGAGCTTGCTAGGTGCAAGTACTCTATGTAGTGCCTAGAGATCCCTCTATTCATCTTATTCATCATCTCCTTGTGCTCTTCCACCATTTCTATTGGTAAACATCTCCCATCATGCATGCAAATTATGTGATTATTGGTGATTTAAAAGAATGATCCTATTCATGCTACTCATATTGTTTTGCTATGCAACACCCTGTTGGACTGAGTCCATATTCTTTAGTGATGCGTTTCATGGGCAACCAAACAGTGTATGTGGTTTCCATGCAGTGTAGAAGGGTTCACATCTTGATTTTGTTGTGGACCATGTGGGGTAATCATGTAGAAGGGGCCAACTAGAAGGCAGATGAGTTTTGAATGTTATTGTACTTGGGCTAAAAAACTAGCTTAGTCCAACATGGTTGGTTGACATGGTCTGTCTTTTTCATAGGGTCTTCTGGTGTTACATGAGCTTTTGGGCTTTTGGATTAGTTTCTCTCTTTTTTTGATTTTCTTCATATTTCCTTTCTGTACCTATTTCATCTCTAACAAAATATTAGGTGGTCATTTCCAACATTTTGCTCAAAAAGATAAAAAAGGACTTTCATAGAAGCTACTAGATACACTCTTAGTTCTTGAGAAGAATTATTATTCCCCTTGAAACGATTCTAAACCATTGTCTACACTATATCCAGACTAATGATCATAGTTTGTAGACTGATCAATAGCAGGCCTCTGAAGGTCATCCAATAAAGAACAAATATTGGTGGATCTTCAGAAGGGATATCTTGCACAAGCCGAATAAGTAGTTTTAGAAAAATGTCGAGCTTCAATTAAGTACCAAGGTGCAAATTAAGAACTCGATCAGCAAGTTGAAGTACTTGGCCATCACACCAAGTTGTACTCAGTCAACAAAGAAGTTGTACTCAGCCAGCAAACCAAAGTTGTACTTGGCCAGTAGACCTAATTTGTACTCGACCAGCAGTTCCAATTTGTACTCTACCAAAAGGCCAAGTTGTATTGGGCTAGTAGTAGGCCAAGTTCTAACTAAAAGGAGGAACCTAAGTCTGAGTACCAAAAATGAAGGTTGAGTACTAGGGGTGCAAGCTGTGGGGCGAGACACTTAATAGAGCAGAATCCGAGGAGAGTAGCTAATTAGTAGTTAATTACCATGACCCAGAACATAGAAAGATTGGTAACACTACCCAAAATATAGGTGTAAGGAAAAGAAGGTAACTACCATACATAGCAATACTGACCCACATAGTGCAAACCAGTAACGACAAGTATGAAAATTGAATAGTGTGACCTATCTCGGCAGTTAATAAGACCCACCTAGAAGTACCAAGTTGTAATAATAAGAGTGGGCCTCTTTCCGGATTATCGGAATATTTATTATGTTTGTATCTTCTTTATTTTCAATTAATAGTGTCTTTTATTCCTTGTAGTTTAATCTCTTAGTTATCACCCTCCAAGTAAGTAGCATCTTGGTAGTAAAAAATTTTGAAAGTTCAAAGCAATAGGATCTACTACAATGCTCTAACCTTACCAATTCGAACCAGTAGCATGCTTGTGCATTTGTTCGATCAGTATCTTGGTTGGCCCCTCTCATAGCAAGAAAAAAGACCAACAACCATATTATATCTAGAAATAATCTTAAGATCAAAAAGAGGTGCAAAAAATTATACTTCCAAATTTTAATTATTTGCACATTTTAGATCTTTTTCACTTCGCGTTTGAGCTAGTAAGGTCCAATTTCAAGTTACCAGCCGCTCGTGTATTATGAAAAATTGGTGATATGAGTAAGATCTTTCCCATTCATGATATGTACAAAAGAGGATGCACACTCTATGTGTAACCGATGTTTCATATAAATTTTGCAATATGTGCAGCAAAGCACTGTGAGACTCCTTAGAATCATTATATCCAAGAGTGGTATTCTGTCTCATTTTTTGTTTCAGATTTTAGATCTCAAACTCTGTTTGGAGATAAGAAATGTTATTCATTCCTCTAAATAAACATCTTTCTCTTAAAAAAGAATAGAAAATAAAAGAAAATCAAGAGTACAAGTCAAAAGTTCCAAGTATGAAGGAGTGAGATGTGGGTTAACCAAATCAGAAGGGGGGCGCCCATGAGGTTGGACCCAGTCCCAACAAAATGCGACTTGAATCTAACTACAAAATTAAAATTTAACATTTACTCATATCTACCTAGAATATGTTTTGTTGGAGGGAGTTGAGCTCTATAATAGAAATGTGAATGAGTGACTTCAGATGTTTGTTTAGAGGGAGTCCAATTCCTATTCCCATTTCAGAGGGAATGAAAATTGCACCAATCTCTCGAAAGCCAATTCCGACTATTCTGCCAGTATTCAAATCTCAATCCACCAAGTTCACTTTAAACAATTAATTTTTCAAAAAATCCTCTATTTAATTTAATTGATTTTTTGATTTTGAATCTGATTCCAATCATAAACTAAACACTTTAGAGAATAAAACCATTCTTATTTTCATTCTAAAACCAATTCTAATTCTAGTCACGAACTTAATGGACCCTTAAACTATAGATTGCGAGCATATTCGTTCATCTTTCTTATCATGTGATCCATAGTATATTAAGTGATCACCCGAGTGCAACTTTACAAAGATATTCATAAATTTTGCATATTTAAAAAATTATATATAAAAGAAAGCCCTATATTAATTGGTCACCAGAGTGTCACAACTTTTAAAATATATTGTTTATTGTAGGTAGGTCAAATATCGCAGCCCAGCCAAACTGTCTCTTTTTTTTTTTTTGCTAAGGCAGGTAGATCATACCTAAGAAGTATAGATACATCCAATAAAATCAAAAAACAAAAAACCTCGGAGTACCGGAGACAACTCTCCATCTCCAGCCCACAGGATACTACCGAAGTAACTGGCTACAAAAGCAGTCATCCAGTCCGCAGCCCCATTAGCTTCACGAAACACTTGCTTCATCTGCAAGGTCCCTCCAGCCCCCACCATTGCCTAGATATCTCGGAGCAAGGGGTGGACAATACCATTACCTCTAGGCTCTCCAGACCCAACTGATGACCGTGGCCGAATCCCCCTCCAGGATAATGGAACTGGTCCGTAAAATATACTGGGCGTGACGAAGGTCCGTCCAAGCGGCCCTCAGCTCCGCACCCGGGACCGATATATCAAAGAGTTGACTGTCTCCTACAGCCACGACTCTAGCAAATGGTTCTGAATAGCAAAATACGCGCCATCCAAGATAAACTCATCGAAGTTAACATTATAAAAAAAAAAAAAAAAGTGTGCCTTTGTTTAAAAAAATAAGCGTTTTTTTTTAAGCGGAGGGTAGGGTACTGAAAAGTGTGCAGTTAAAAATTAATCTCATTGTGGGTGTTGGAGCCGCCCCTATCAATCTTTCGATCCGTTCCAAATAAAGCGCCAGTGGGAAGTCACATGTTACGGCCAGCTCGATCGACGAGTTAGAGTACTGGCGGCTGCTTTTTTGTCTTCATTCTTGTAGTCTTTAAATATCTTACTCTATAACTTTGGTCTAGTCTACATAGATATATGTGTGATTGAAGAAGGCGGCTCATTTGTAATCTTTGCAAAAGCTTGCATGTCTCTACTCTCTAATATTCGTCCATGTAGCTTTGGACCATAGGATTTGTATTAATGGTAGAAAGTTTTTACCAATTTTCTCGGCAGTGCATGAGGAACTTGAAGGACTGTTTAGGCTTCCAAATGTTGTTTGGCTTGATTTGGAAAAAATTCGATTGGATGATAATGATATGATTGGTAGATCCATGCAAATGATCTTGGCTTGTTACCGACATTTTCGAGCATTTGCACATGGTTTGCCGCCTGCATTTTAGGGCATTTGCACATGCACCGCATTTGTACATGTATCGCAAAGGAAGCATGTGATTCATTAAAGACTATTGAATCTAATCTTGGTCTCATCATGTGGTTGTAGGGTGTTCACATGGACATGGAAGGAAATGAATTAAGCTATAGCATTTTTGAAACAAAAAATTCTATTTTTTTGAGAATAAATCAATTTTCTATCAAAAGAAAAATGTTCTAGTATTTTACAAGTATTCCTATTTTTGATTGAAATACTTACCTAGGAGAGTTCTTGAAACATGATTTAGCGCGAGAGAAGGATAAAATACTGAAGTAGTTTGTGAGCCTTTTTTTTTTCTTGTCAACATAGGAGATGTAAGAAGGTTAATTGGTCACAAAATGGGGAATGAACATCATAGTTTATCTGATTTAGGTGAAGCTTTCTTTCAACTCATTCAACTCAAGTTTCTCGAGAGAATAATGAAAAAAATATGTGAATTTGTAAGAAAAGGGTTCTAGGCCTCCTTTTTGTCGATGGTTCCATATAAAAATTAATTATAATGCCCCTATTTATACTAGTGAAGTTTTTCCTTATAGAATCATGATCTAATTCCTTTTCGATTGGAAAAGATTACAACTTTCTAAAATAGATGTGCCTAGTAAAAATAATTATAAAAAATCTAAAATCCTCTTGGATTAGATTTGACTCCTGCATCAACTTTTTCTTATACTGCTTCATCTAATTCTTATTTTGATTGGTTCGTTTAAAAGTCTAAATATTATTTGAAAATACCGAACGTTGCATATGTTCAATCCTTTAAATGTTGATACAGGATCATAGATCTTAAAAAAATTATTCAATTTTGAAAAAAAAGATTATCTCGACCGAACGTTGTATAGAAAAGTTGGCTTTTAGAAAAGTTACTAGAGTTGCTAAGAGTAGGTCTGGTGATCCTCGTGGATCAAGAATTCTTGTCCATTTATTCAATAATGAAATCTAGGAAGGATAAAGTAAAAATAATGAAATCTATGGGTGAATTATTTTTTCTTTACTGAGTAGTGTTTTTTGAGAGAAATAACAAAAGAAGCAAGTATATGAGGATAACTAAAGTGAAACCTAACTATTTTCTTGACTTTTTCTCGTTCAACCCAAAGTGAAATCTAACAACAGTTAGTCAATCACCATGAAAACTATTGTACTCATTATCCTATGCATAATCAAACAAACAGAGGCCTTCGCAAGACTAATCGACACAAAAATCCCAACTTAATTAACATTTTTATTTATATTTTTCAAAAATTTATTTCATATACTTATGTTTTTTATTATTTCTTGAATCAAAATATACGCTTATCTAGATTTAGGTTCATGAATTCAGAATATGATATTAGATACCATAGCTTATATTTCATCTGTATTAACTGCTAACATAATACAAACAAGAGTTGATTTTCATGAATTGTGATCCATGAATAGCAGTCAAGGCTAAAACCAAATGCCTAAATGGATCAAGTTGCAACCAACACCCTCTACCATTGCACCAGCCATGCAAGCAGATGTAGGAACAAGACTTCTCAACGAATTAATCGCTTTATTAGAGATAGAGCTGCAAGCAGGTTGGGTTAGATCAAGGATTTGTTGGATTTAGATCCAACCCCACTTGGATTTAGATCCAATAGCTTGATTTAACCCTATGCACTCATAAATTGGATGGGATTGATTTAGGTTGATATTTCTTTTTTATAGATCCAATGGGTGGGTTCAGCTGGATAAGTCTAGATCCAAATCCAGCCCAATGATTTTGGGATTGGGTCGAAGATTCGGTCGTGTCAAGCCCACGTTGGGTCAAAGTCAATGATCCAAACAAATACATTTAAGCCTGGCTTTAGACCTAACCCAACCCAACACTTCTGATCTGTTGGTTTGAGTCCAGTCTTGTTAGGTTGCCACCTGGACCTGATATTGGGAAGATCCAATTTATTTGGAAAAGGCTTCTATGATTTTAAAATGTAGAAAGTTTACCATGAATTCTAACATAATGGTTTAATAGAACTTTACGAAACTTTGTTTGGGTCATTCAAGTGATAGAAGAGGCATGTATATGATAGCTTGCAAAACCATGTGCAAACCTTAGGCTATAGAAGGATTAGGCATCCTAAATAGGGGTGAAAGTGGATCGGATAATATCCGTATAGATTTACTTTCGTGTCTAAAACTATTTGGATATGGATAAAATTTTGAGCATCTAACTAATATCCATATCCATCAAAAAAATGGATATAGATATGAATTGATAACTATCCGATCCGTATCCGAATATCCAATTCTATTAATTTCATTTAACATCCACTTAGTAATATCTTTGATTATGTAATAAGAAAGTTTAATTATCTGATTTATATATATTTATTTATATACATACCTTTGGTATCCGATTAGTATCTATATCTGTTTAAAACAAAGATCGATATAAATTTTTCCATACGACTTACATCCGTATCCGATCCAATTTCAGAATCAAAATATTGACTACCGGTGGGAAGTTTAGATGAGCAAAGTTGCTAGTAAGATTGTAATGAAACCTGATTGCATATTAGCTTGTGTGTCGAAAGCGAAGTATTACTTTAATGAGATCCGAGGACTTACAACTGACTAAGAAATGCATCTGTTGTGTGGAAGAAAATATGCATGATCTCAAGATTGATAAGCGACAATTTCATTTGGTTGATTTGCAGGGGAGATGCCATTTAGAGTGAAATATGTTGTTGGTTTGGACATGAACCTATCTCAAGAATACCCTAATGCTACAATATACATCAATTGACAGACCACCCTACTGTAGATCATTTTATCTTGGAAGAAGCTAATTGGAGTGCTAATCTTGTGGATCAATGCTTTCCTCCAACTGTTGCATTTCAGATTAAACAAACTCCTATTGCCATTGCCATTGCCTCAAAAAGTGACCAATTATGTTGGAGCAGGCAATAACAAAAGGGTGGATGTTAGGGCGGTCTATCATCGACTAATGTTGCAGATTGCTTCTGTTTTGAACAATTCAATTCCAGGAGTGTGGAAGCTTGGAGTTCATGTTCATGTTCGCACTTTCTGTGGAGATTGGTGCTTGGTAAACTTATGACAAAGACTTTACTGGCTAGCAGAATTTCCTCGATATCTCCTACCTATCTTCGATGCAGCAACCATCAAGACACCATGGATCACATGTTATTCCACTGCATCATGTTTTCTCCAATCTGGCATTTAATTCTAAACCCAGAGTTGCTGCAGATCCATTCATGTCAGAAGGCAGTGGATTATCTGCAGTCATCTACAAATTCCATCCCGATAATGGAGGCTAAAACTTTTTTGGCTTATATTCTTTGGCCAATCTTGAAAAGGTAGAAATGTGTGTGTGTTTCAGAATTGTGCTGTTGATGCTGGTATAGAATTGTTCACCAAACGCAGTCTTCCAAATAAGAGGCACTCAAGAGGTACTCAGTTGAAAGACTCTGGAATCTAGTGCTGCCATTTACTGCAAGTATTTGCGGATCATCTAAAAGAAACCATTGCATCTTGGAAGCTCTCACGACACGCAGTTTATTAAAGTGAATTTTGCTGGTTCGGTTCAGCCTAATGCTGCAGGTACCGAGTTTGTTATTCGGAATAATATAGGAAGAGTTCTTTATGCTGCATCAATCCCTATAATTACAAATTCTGTACCTATAGCAGAATCTATGGCTGCATGGTATGGATTGAAAAATATAGTTCAAGAGTGATAAACTTTTGTTAGAAAAGGGACTCAAATACAGTGGTGAAATGGATTAATGGGAAGGAGTCTTCGCATCATCCGGCCTTGAGAAACATCAAGATGATATACACCACTGTCCAACTTTGCTTGCCTTTATGTTCTTCGAGAAGCAAATCAGGTAGCTGATTGTTTGGCAAATATGGCCTGCATTGAACATCATCATAAAGTATCTTCTCAATCCATTAGTGCAGACTGCAGACGCTTCGGGCATTACCTTCAAACGTTTGTAGCAAGTATCTTCACTCCCTGTTACCAAAAAAGAAATAAATAACAGTTGCAAATGTTACATGCTTTACTCTCTAAACAAGTATTTGTGAGACTGGTAGAATTTAAAGAAATCCTTGAATGTTCGTGCTGTAAGATGAGAATTGAAGAAGCATCTAAGCTTGACGGTCGATGCATTTATAGAGGAAATTACACATTTCTATTACTATAATATAATGCGGGTTAATTACCTAGACCTTCATCCATGATCTTTTAGACACCATCCTTGATAAAAACCTGCCCATAGAAATAGACAATAGTAGCCCAGCCAGAGTAAGAGTGCATTTTGTCAAACAGGCGATCACAACCATAAATCTTAAACATGATCCATGCTCTGTTCCATTCATTCCATCTGTCCGCTAATGCAATAAAGCTTTTATATATACTTCACATTTGAGAGCAAATTTCCACCATGGTCCAAATAGTTTCACTGGAAAGACAAGAAAAGATGGAGCAGCCTTTCCACATGTCCATCAAGTTATAGACAAAAGTACAGCATCAACTTTCTCAAATTTAAGGAAAAAGCCCATACTGGTGGTACTTTACAGCTTCTGAGTCTTGAGACCTGAGGTTATTTAAACTCACAGTATGAACTTTCTCATTGAGAGAAGGCCTTTATTATCAAGTTGTACACAAATAAATTAATTTCAAAGTTCAAATAATACATAACACAACTCACACCACACCAAGCTAGTTTTTTGCTCAAGCACTGCTAAAACCTCATGGCTGAGCTCCTAAAACTTTCAATTGGATCTCAGCAAAACAAATACATAATATCTTCTAAAATGGTTAGCAAGTAGAGCTTTCTTAACTTCAACATCGATAAAGCCATGTGAGGGCCCTATCCTCCATATTCCCTCACGATCAGGAAACATATTCTGTAACC
>JAOXJJ010000481.1:22204554-22214710 GCA_025769935.1 Phoenix roebelenii
TATCTTTCCACCATATATTTATAACAACTGTCTGATGATGTCATGGCCTATTGGCCCCTTGTAAGTTTGAAGCTGCTTCCTCCAAACAACCCTCAATCTGAAACCCATTGAAATCAATGAAAAGAAAATAATTGAAGCTTTTCTGTGAATAACCAAATTAATATTACCAACATGGAGTAGGATAATCTTTGCATGTGGCATGTTTAAAATATTTTCACTTGTGCGCCTAAACTTTGAGCTTGCTGCTCACGCCCATCTCCAGCCTTTCTACACTTGCTTCGATATTTTCATCAGTGAGCTTTTTATCTCTGCTCTTAAGCCATGGGTGCTGCAGGCAGTCTACAGCTGTTGGCCGCTTCTCAGGAGCAAAATCAAGTAGAGGGCAAAGAAAGTTAGCAAATTCTTGGGCATCCGAGTCAAGAAATTTGTACTTCTCGACAAGAAGACGATCCAAGGGCCAGAATTTCAGCCTTCGGATTCTCTTCAGGTCTCCATGCCTGTCAAAGAAGTCCTTTGATTGAGATCCCGAAGTAGCAATCTGTGCTCAGGAGGAAAAACAGTTAATACTTAATGACTGCAAGAGTGTTGGAAGAATAAAAAGAAAATCTCACCTTTCGAGGCATTTTCCCAAGTAGCTCCATCATCAGAGCCAAGTGATCCTGTCATCCAGACGCAGAACTTGAATTAATAAAATAAATCCAATATCCAGAAGGCATTCATCTATTAAGAGAGCAGTGAAGTACAAACACCAGAAAAACCACATGTTTCTTATGACCAAGAAATGTTTGATAGCCTACTCCTCACGAATAGCTAGTAATTACAACTAATAATATATAGAACCAAAACTTTCTAAATATTCAGCTCCAGAAACAAAGTTCAAAAGCCAAAACGAGTTACTGGAAGAACCACGAAACTTCAGGTGCATATTGAAAAAAAAAAACTAGTCCTTCGGATAGACACAATCTTCAGGTTAATCTGAGAAAAGATAGCAATGGTGCCAGAAGAAATTATAGCCACCCGAGTGACACCGGAGCACACAATCCCCAATAAAAGAAACAATGATAATGTAAATCAAGTTTCAGACAGAATGTATAATCCCTATGTTTTAAGGGTTACATGATCTGGTGCTTTCTCAACCAGAACTCTTCTCTATTCATTGTCACACTTTTCTCAGCATAATTTAAAGATAAGGTCTATCTGATGAATAAGTTATACATCTTCTTAAAAAAAAAAGTTAATACATCAATCCAAATAGCCCGTTGATTCCTATGGCTTGCCAAGTTAGTCCAACGACCAATATTTGTTTTTGTGTTGAATAGAAAGTACAATAAGCAGAGTTCCATATTGTGTTCAAAATAACTTGTTTCAAAACCATGCCATTTGGGAGATGATAACCAGTAAGTTATCCCATATTTTACATTTTATGGATGTCAAGAATAATCAAGGATATTAAAACACATTAAAAACGATTTATTTCATGACATTTAAAGTAGAAGTTGTCAACAACAAAACCACACTCATAAATGAAGGTTTGTTTTTCTTTCTTTTTTAATAAAAAGATACTGTGAACCAATAAAGAGAATTCTTCCTTCCATTTTATATCAATGATATCCAAATCCCTCCATGCATGACACATTTTCACAATAGTAACTGAATTGGAAGCTGAAAATATCAAAATAAGTTTTTTAGAACATGTTATCAAACACATATCCATACAACAGTTTGATTTCATAATTAATTGATCTCAAAATTTCCCAAGGATCTGAATTTCAAATGTTCTATTATGGGAAAACCATCCAGCCAATACTAACAATTACCTGGCTATCTAACTTGTCTCAGGCAATGAACAACATCTGCAAGAAGCAGGGCATTGGCAAATTATGCATAAAAAGCATGAGCATACATAGAGAATACTTATGATAGGAATATAGAGATGTGAATACTTTAAATTAACTGAAATGGATTTATAGTGAATATTGTCTTGTGTGACAGGAATGCTGGGGTGATTCCATGTTTGGGAACGCTATATGTGGGTGATTCCATGTTTGGGAAACTACTTGAACCTTAATTAGGTTGTTTCTTGGTCAGTTATCCAAGGTTACTAGAAAAGCTATTTTTCCAAGGCTCTCTTTCAGCACAGATGGCAATACAGAGACTTGGACTCTCTCACAGGTTGCTGATGCAGGACAGACTTAAATGATTAAGAACATCGATGAAGATTTCAGCAAGTTAGGAATGTTTCTTTTTTATGTACTCTCATGCTCAATCTAAGTTTTAAATTTGGCACTTGAAAATTTTTTCTAACAAAAGACTTCAAAAATTGGGATTTCACATGGAACACCAAATGGAAACACCCAAAAAACACATTGAAACATAAAGATCTTACAACTTCTCAATTCCATTTAACCCAAAGTAGGGGTTGTAGACACTTATCCTGGTTAAAGTGAGATTCTCTAAAACCAAGCTGAAATTAGTCTTAGAAATCAAGCAAAAAATGGCATAGAATGGGAGATAAGTACCTATTTCTGCTAAATATAAATCATATCACAATTCTCACACTAAACTGAAACATCACCTAGATAGTGCAAGCACCCCATTGTGCAGCTTAATGCCTAAGCCTATGAAGCTCACCTCTGTAGATACACCCCATATTGATCCTCAATATTATGCCGTGGGTGCATGAAGAGAAGATCAAGGAAAACTTTTTGTGCATTTATAAATTTTTAAGAAGAAAAGTCATACGGTCAAAAAACTTAACACAAACATTTTCAACTTCAATCAGTAACACCACAATCTGCCACATATGCCAAGGTCCAGTATATGTTACCAAAATCAAATTTAGATGTCTTTGAGCTACCAGTTAATGCTTCGATTGCCATATCATAAGTTAATATTATTTTATTAAAAAAACTAATCTCATATGGCTGGAGAGAGAGAAAAAAATGATCAGGTGAAAAAAAATACTTTTACCTCGTAATTAGTTATAGGCAACACAACTGCCATGTAATCATATATATCAAAATCACATTTAGATGGCTCATGTTACAACTAATGCTATAAATAGTCATATAAGGAGTTCTCCCTTTCTCAAAAGAGAAGATTTTCTTGTGGTTGGAGAAAAACTACAGAAAAAGTTGAAGGTATATAGCCAAGCGACTTACGATCTTAACCTCATCAGGGACCTAATTTTTGCATTATTGACTTTTTCACATTAAAAATATAAACTAGATCAATATTTCTTCAACACTCATTCTTAACATTTTCCATTGCAAAGTGAATATTCTTCACAAACTAATGAGTGGCAAGAAGTTAAAGCAATCAGCTTCCTTGAAGACATGATCTATCGATACTAGATCCATGTCTTCTCTTATGTCATCTTATGGCATTCATTCTATAAGTGCCACAAATTTAAAACTTGTGCTTTCACATACCAAGGAGTTCATCAAACATTCACAAAATGCTCTCTATCACTTGACTCATCATTGCAAACCCTGGATGGAGTGATGCATCACCCATCAGGACTTTTGTTCTTGCACCAATTTGAGCTAATCTAGGCTAGGATTACAAGTTAAATGGTCACAAAGATTTAGGTGTGACTGTCTAAATATTGATGGTAATACTATTCAAAACCCAATCGATAACAAAATAAAATGGAATGGAAGAAATTTGATGCAAAAAAAAACAGCCATTTCCATGGTTCCCATGGTTTAAAGAAATTAGATGTTACCAGAACCTTTAACATTCCACCTAGAGACTTGGCATGAGTCTCACATGTATAATGTCATACAGCAAAATAACCTCCAAATAACTAAACACTGGAACCATTTCTTAGAAGTATCATAAGCATAACTTTCAAGCTTTATCCCAACTATTTTGGGTCAGCTTCACAGATCCTTATTTGCCAAGTATCCGAATTAGCACTCCAATATTATTTGAAGCTTTTCCACATCTTCTCACGACTTCCAATCATGTTACTTTTAGGTCTTCATCTTCTATTTCTATATTTTTCAGCATACGTTAAAGTATCCATGGTTATTAGAGCACCCTCGGAACTTCATAGTACGCCCACATCATTATGATCGGTTCTCCTTGGTCCTAGGCCTTCATACGTGATAAGACATCGCCACATGTCTGATGCCCTATACATACCTTTTTGTTTATAAAAGTACATCCCAATTAGCTTAGCTCTTGATGATGGGAGACAAACAAGAGTAAACCAGATAAAAATGAGGGTGCATTATCAATGTTGGAATCACACCCAACAATGCTTCCATTATGTGATTACAGTCATCCATGTATTCCTTCACATTGTATTTTCTCAATAATATCTAGTTTGTGCAACTCTTGTAGTTTTCTAATATCATACTCATTTGTCGGTCCAAGGTCTGTTGAACCAAGCCGAACCGGCCGATTCGAGGCATACCAAACCAGACTAGTCAGTTACCTGCACAATTCAATCCATTGATTTGAAACAAAAGGAAAGGGAGGAGAGAGAGAAAGAGAGAGAGGGAGGGAGAGGGAGAGGGAGAGGGAGGAAGAGAAGGAGAGAGAGGGAAAGGGAGAGGGAGAGAGGCCGAGAGAGAGAGAGAGAGAGGGCTTGAAAGCCCTCATACATGAAGTCGGCAAACCATTTGCCGACTTCAGTTCAAAATCAGCAAAAAAATAAAATCAGCAAACGGTCTGCTGATTCACTTAAGTGAAGTCAGCAAACTATTTGACGACTTCAATTCAAAATTGGCAAAACAATCGGTATGTCTCGAAACGGAACGATATGAACCGTACTACACTGCATCGATCGTCAACCAATACAAGCCCCGATATTACTACGGTAAACCTTGTAAATTGTCACTCTATCCTGGCCTGACCACATCAATCTTAGTATTTTCATATTTTATATATTTAACTTGCTTTCCTTTTAACCCACTCTATTGCCCAACATGAGTTATAAAACATTGTAGGCCTAACTGTTATTTCATAAAATTTTCCCTTTAGGCTATGTTTGATTTTCAGAATCAAAAGTTCAAGATTCGCTGGATTTAATGGAGTAAACTAACACTCTATTTGGATGAAATTAATAGAAGAGAAAACAAGAGAAAAGCGAAGGGAGAAAATCAGAGAAAAGAAGAGAATAAAATGACTCTCTCCTCTTGTTTGGGGAAAAAAGGAAACAGAAAAAAAAAAATCGAGCGTCTAGCTTCTCTTCTCTCCAAATCTCTCAACTTTCAAAGAGAAAAAATTGTGGGTTTGGAGAGAAATGATTTCTCACCATTTCTTTTTTTTTCTCACCACTTTTTCCTTTACTTTTCGGACCAAACGAGTGAAACTTGATTTCTCTTTTATCCTCACCTTTTCTCTTCTCTCTTTCTCTCAAACCAAACAGAGCGTAAGGGAAAAGTGGAGGGTTGACTTGTCTCACATTTCTAATGAAGTTATTCTGTGTACCAACTTTCAAAAAATGCTTGTTTTTCCTTTGAGAAAAAGTGATTTAACTAAGGTGCTTAAAGGACCATTTGAATAAGGTGGACAACCAGGTTAAAGTGCTCTTTGTTCCAACATAACCCCTACCTAGGCAAACCTATTTATATTTCAAAAGCAACTCTGCACTTCTTCCAACCAGCTCAAATTCCATTAGATATATCTTCATCTATCTCTTCATCATATTGTAAATAGATTTTCGATAACGAAACCAATTACTCTAGGGTATCTTTTTTCCATCAATATTAACTAAGGCTTCATCTTTGTTTTTGTCTTCTCTAAAATTGCATTTCACGTACTTTGTTTTTGTTTTGCTAATTTTCATTTATCCTTTTAGGCATTTTTCCATAACCCAATCTAAAATTTAGTCAAGTTCTTAACATCAATAGATTGTACATCTTTTTGAATGCAAGCAGTAAGTTCATTTGTAATGTGAGCAAAAAAAATACGGTCTCAACAAAGGAATACCGAACTGACCCAAACCGGGCATTTCAGCTCATATCAAACTATACCAACACTAGCACGAGATGGTTCAGCCATTTGGGTCAGTTCGTCTACAAAGATATACTCAGTCCTAAGGTTTGCCGACCTGGTACTATGCCCATATGATGCCATGCCGGAATGTACGGAACAAGGAGAGGGAGGAAGAGAGAGAGGGAGGGAGAGGGAGAGAGGAGGAGAGGAAGAAGGAGAGGGAGGGGGGAGAGAGAAAGGGAGAGAGAGAGGAAAGGCAAAGGTGGAAACATCATGGCACCGTGATGGCGTCGTCCTCTACAGCAAACCTTGATCCAACAAACAAACGAAGGTGGAGAGAGAGAGAGGAGGGGGAAGTCTTACCTTGAGCGACGTCTAATGTACAGGCCTTTGCGAGGCAGACAGAGCTAGCAAGAGAGTACAGAGTGCGGGCATGAGAGCAGAGAGAGTGGGCTAGAGAGCGGGGAGAATGGGCGAGAGAGCAGAGTCCTATGCATCTCGAAGCTTCTTTTGAAGGAATAAAACAAACCAATGGAACGTTTTAATAGCCCAAACCTGCAATAGCAACCAAACCATCCATGTCGGCTTCAGTTCGGTAAGGGTTGAACCATCCGGTTCGAGTCAATTCGGCATTCCTTGCTCAGTCCACTTTGATAAGTGTATTCAAGAAGCAAGTTAGAGTCACAAAGTTGCTTAAATGATCAAATTTAATCGTGATTTTAGTCCTTCATCTTCAACTGTGTCCAGAGAAGACTTTAACAATTAAAAAAGGGCATCTGACAACTGCATCTTAAATAGAGTTAAATTTTCATCCACATCCATGAGTTCCCTCACATTTTTCTTTCTTTCTTCATAAACAACTATCCTTTAGATCAATAAATGGAGCTTAATTTGGTTTCCAACTTAGTAGGTAAATTTGATTGAGTACTAATTTGCTGGACTATTAAGACTCCAAAGGAAGGAACTATAAGGGTCATATGCTGCAAAAGGCCTCCATGGGCCAGCTGAAAAGAGGAATAGAATGAAGTGAAAAAACCTCTAAGAAACCTAGTTAGCTTTCACTCTTCCATGATGTCAAGGACAGAAACTTTCCTCAAAAACATTTCATTCTTCAAATAGCTATCTACTTTAACTCAACTTACCTAAACTTCCAGTAGACATGGGTTACATCATTCAAAAAAAGGATATTGATTAGTTTGGAGAATGCCTTATTCAAGTATCATGGATCATAACCCTCATAACTACTCTGACACC
Source organism: Phoenix roebelenii (assembly GCA_025769935.1). Taxonomy (NCBI): domain Eukaryota; kingdom Viridiplantae; phylum Streptophyta; class Magnoliopsida; order Arecales; family Arecaceae; genus Phoenix; species Phoenix roebelenii. The sequence continues at coordinate 22,211,758 of JAOXJJ010000481.1, forward strand.
ACTTTTACCAAAAGAAGCTTTAAAAGATTTAGGTTGTTTCAGCTCAAGTAGGTCATATCTATAACACCCCATCATGACAAAACATTCATATACTAATCTCTTCCCAATGCATGTTCCTCAAAAGTCTTGAACATAAAAGAACTCTAGTTTCTTGAATTGCACTTTCAATACCCAATTACCTCCTTAACCTTCAAGATGTCGCAAATATAAGCAATTCCTTATTTCCTGGATTCCAATCTTTCAAAAGAACTTTCAAGCAAAATGTTGAAATTACTAAATTCAAAAGGACACAACACTGAAAAGAAAATAAGTATGAATTGAAGCTTCCAGATGCAGCAAGGGGGGGAAAGCAATGGGCTATAAAAGGGCTCAAGATATTATGCCAATTTCAAAGGTCCTACCTCCAAATGTTGCTTGTGGTCATTAAATTCAATGATTTAGCTCAGCCAAGAGCAAAATGACAACATTTTTTCAGCCATCCGTGGGGCCCTTAATTACATGAACAACAGATCAGTCCAAGAGCATATTTACGTGGAGAAGTGGGAGGCAAGGACCTCAAAAAGAGGGGGAAAAGGGTAAAGAAATGCCTATGATGCTGGTGTGGGATTGAGCTTCCAGGAGTTTTAAATTGAGTGCAGCCCTTAAGTAGAAACATTTCAGCTACTTAATGTCAGGATTGGCTCTAAATCTTCACTTTTTACTACCAGAGGCTGGGTACAAACTTTGTGAATCAGCAATGTGAATGGAAAATTTGATAGTGGAGATCCTGATGTTGCTAGGTTTCATCTTTTTTGGTCCAACTATAGCTTATTTAACAAGAATACATATATCATGATGCCATGTTCAAAAAATTTGCAATTGGTTATAGAGCTGGAGTCATCAGAGAAAGATTACATACATGTTGACTCACCAATCTAGTAGAAGATGATGAAGGCAGAAAGCAGGACTTCTAATGCAGCAACAAATAGGTATTTACATGCTGAACACTGAGTATGTTTCATCCTCTCGCTCTCTTAAGCTAGTAAGGGTATCTTGCCCTGCATGCTACCATATCCACAAAGTCCTTGGCACATTCCAAAAAACTGTAATCATCTTAGAAATCTATATATTAGTATATTTTTCAGCTTGTAGAAGGTCACATTACAGTTCCATTATTCTAGTTGAGTGTCACAGCTTAGGATTTTATTTTTTTAACAATAGCTTTGTTCAATTATGAAATTTATACAAATCATGGTATCATGTGGATTTTTTTCATGAAAGAATAGATGCAGATTTTGTTTGACATAATGAACTAATAGGAAGTGATGAGGGCACAATCATTATGTATGCCTTGAGAGCAAGATTTGATAGCCAACAGCAATAGTTGGGGTATCACATGGTGGTCATGGTTGTAATTAGCTAATATGCTATTTACTCTCTTACAACTCAGCGACAATATATTTCTGCCACTTACTACAATATCCATAAAGTCTTTGGGCATTCCCACTATTTGAATAATTTCAGTATAAGAAAATTTTAAATTAGTAAAATAACATATTATAGTCTCTTTTTCCGTTGACTCTCCTGCAATGGATATTCCATTAGAGGTCTCAAAACTTGCTTATGTAACCAATTGCATATCCATCCTCTGTTGGTTCCTGATTCATTTCTTCTATGCATATATCTAGTCAAAATCCTAGAGTTCTCATTTTATTTTATTTTCACAATAAGAAAGATGAATTCAAGAATGAAACCCGATTCCCACTCCCGCCTCATATAGTCATAGGCAACTACTCGTACAGTCTGAGTATACAATTTCTAGAGTCATTTCAAGAGAAAGTATGTTTTTGGCATCCATAAAGAAAATAAATTTATGGAAGAGAAAAATTCTCAACAACGATCCTACCTGCACCAAGTACGCAAACAAACACAAGACGTTTAACCCAAAGAGATGTCAAGACAAACATCATTGCATGCGCATTACATGTTTACACGGATAAAGATTACTGTCCATTTACTTACTGCTCACAGCTTTCTGTACTAGCATCCATCAAATCAAGGCAAGGCATTACATTCTATGGTTCATGAACCAGAGCAAGCAAAGAAGGAATAAACAAACATACCTCATCTTCGCTATATCCTTGTCCCTCCTTAGGTGTAAACAACATGTCACCAGTTGCAAGCTCAAAAGCAATGCAAGCAAAAGACCATATATCAGCTGAAAATGAGTACCCTGCCCGGAGAATAACCTCAGGAGACCTATACTGCCTTGTCTGAATATTATCTGTAAACTGCTTATCAACCCAACAAGCATTCCCGAAATCCACAACCTTGCATCTCAAATCAATCCCATCCAAGCTCCTTTCCCGCTGTGTCGGCTGCAATGTTCCTCCCATTGACGATCTTCTCCCAGATATCCTTGCTGCTGCCCTCCTTGCTTTCTTCTTCAGCTTCTTCTCAATGCTACTGGCCACAAGTGCCCCATTTGCATTTCCCTCAGGCCTCTCAAGGATTGGGGAAAATCCAGATCGCACAGGATCTTTCAAAGGATCAATGGTAGAGACAAGAAGAACATTTTCCAGTTTCAAATCTGCATGAATGAGACCGAGCTCCCTGTGCAAGTAATCAAGACCCAACAAGATTGATCTGCATATGTCTCTAACCCTGTTCAAGCCAATGCCCTTATATCTGTTGTACCGGATTAGCCGGAGTAGGCTGTCACCAAGGAATTCAAATACCAAGCAAAGGTGCTGCCCATTTGGGCCAGCATGCTTAAAATGGTCCAGAAGACGAACTATGCACTTGGAATTTGAGGGATCTCTTTTCGCAATTGCTGAGAGAATCTCAATCTCATGAAGAGCAGCTTGAGCAAACTCTGCCGCACTTTTTTGAATTTTCAGAGCTACAAATCTCTGCAAAACAAATCGATTTTAAAGAAATCATTAGATTGGACATCACGTCTGGAGAGAAGGGG
>JAOXJJ010000481.1:22214810-22242519 GCA_025769935.1 Phoenix roebelenii
TTTTTTGGGGAGGGGGGGGGGGGATTTCCTTCTGCATGCATGTGTGTGCATTAAATGCTTTATAAAGAAAAATCAAGAATTAAACAGTACTTACCAATTACTATAGGTGATATAATTGCCAGAGCACCAGGCTTTATCATTTCCCGCAAGGATGCTGTTGCCACAATGGCAACACAACGGCCATAATCTGGTTTTTCTTTATAGTCCTGGACAGGCATGTCAAATCAATGCCAGCAACACTCATTTAAGGATCACAACAATTACCTGGCATGGCATAATTGGATACTCACCATTATACCTGGCCTCTCAATAAACTGGCGTCTAACTTCATTAACAACCTCCTGAGCAGTTTTGCCAACAGCAGAACAGGCCCATGCACTAAAAACAAATATAAGCATAGAACCCAATAAACCACCAACAAAAACCTCTGGAACTGCTATGTCAACCTGCATATCCAGAAATTCAAAAATTTTAAAGAAATTAAACTGTTATTAGAAATAATGATAATAAGTGCATAGCAGTTATACCTGCTTAAAAGGAACGTGAGCAAATGAAGCTACTTCATCCATATATGCACTGAAAAGAAGGAAGGAAGCAAGTGCTGCAGACCCAATAGCAAATCCTTTTGTGGTAGCTTTTGTAGTGTTACCAACAGCATCTAAAACATCAGTGATTTCCCGAACGCTTTCTGGCTGCATGCAATTTAATTGCTTAGAATTAGGACAAAAATGATAATCACAAACAATGTCCCAGAATTATATAAGCAAATATACATTCCTTATCAAATGTCTCGATTATTTATCCTATTTGCCAAGACCTAAGCTAGACCTGTAAGGATTTCGTATATAAACCTTTTAAGCACGAATAAAGAACTTTTTTTGTGTGAGAGAGATGGGAAAACCCCATCAATCCATTTCACGGATACAAAGAAACGAAATTACAATTACATCATAAGTTGGCTTCTAAAAAAAGGAAAGGTCCTCAGCAGATTTCGATGAAATACAAGAGGACCACTTGTTCCAAGTGAAAACAATCTCCCTGTGAATATCTTCATAACTTCCTTTAGTTCCTTGAAAGAAACTTGCATTCCATTCAAGCACAAACAAAGAACTATATTTATATTGTGAGAAGATGGTGAAAGTGGTCTTTTTCTTAAAAGGAGAACAGTGCAACACTTAGTGCATCATATTGAAAAAAGTAGCACCTGAATGCTATTTTGATTAGATAATAAGTTTCAAATCAATTTCATGTGCTCATTAATCATGGTACCTGCTGGCTCATCTCTACAATTCCACCTGCATTGTCAGCTATAGGGCCAAACATATCCATGGTGAGAACATATGCAGCAGTACTAAGCATGCCCATTGTTGCTACGGCTGTCCCAAAGAGACCACCAGTTGGATTCCCAGTTTCATCTACCAAGCCTGATGTATGCCCCAGCCAGTAAGCTGCAATAATTGCTACACTTATCACAAGAACAGGGAGAGCTGTTGATTCTAATCCCAAACTCACTCCTGCAATAATATTAGTTCCATGTCCCGTGGCACTTGAGAGGGCTAACATGCGGACAGGCTCATGCTTGTAATCAGTGTAATACTTGGTGATCCAAACGAAAAGATATGCCGTTATGATACCGACCAAGCCGCATAAGGCAAAATTGAGCCATGCAGAAGGTGCTTGTTCAGTGTAAAGGAGCCACCGAGTAGACTGCCAAAGATGCAATGGCAAAAGGTAAACAAAGAAAATATCAGAATGATATAAAAATTGTCAAAGGTACCAGGACATCATAGTGGTTTAATTAAATGAAAACTGGGGCAAGAAGAACTGAAGGTTCAAAAGATTTAATGATTGCTGCTGGTAGCCGGTCTGCCGGTCGATAAGCAGCAGCCATCCAGGTGCTGAATCATCATCTAAATGAAAACAAGTGGAAAAAAAATAACACATGCTCTAGGAAATGCCCTAATTGTCATTCCCATCTCTCCTTGAAGGAGATAAGGAAGTTCCTGGTTTGAGTGTTGGGCGGTAAATCCCCAGGCAGTTGGGAGCTGGGCAATTTACTTTGGTGGGTCTCCTCCACACGTCCTCCCAACCTGAAAAAATAAAAAAAGAACCCCAAAAATCGACAATAAAATGTGAATTAAGATCTGTATTTATAAACAATATTAACTTACCAAACCAAAAGCTAAAACAGCAAAAAATATTGTCACAGAGTAGCCTTTCTGAAGTATCATCATTGGGTCCTCTATAGGGACAATGAGTCCAGATTCACGAGTCCCTCTAATTGAGAGTATTCCAACTGATGATACCACCAAGTCAAAAGAATGGACAACAAGAGGAAACAGGATAAATCCAGATGGATCTGCAAAGAAAATTAATTAGTTGGTCATCAGATAATAATAGTAAAAACAAAGAAACAGTTCAGACTAGAATCATATAAACAGGAAATTTAATTGGCAGTCTGGAAGCCAAATACAGTTACTTTCTGCATCCAAAAGAGCTGAACAAAATTAAACAAGTATGTGTGTGTGTGTATTATGCATAATACTGAATTAAGCAGTTTCCCCAGAAAAAACACATCAGAAATGTTCAGATATTCACTGGGAACACGTGGAACACTATATTAAATGTTGATGGGGACAGATGTACAGAAATGCTAGGCAAATAACCATTCTTTGATAGTTTTCACAACATTTTTATGTATTGCTTATACTTCTCCAGTATCTGCTATATGCCAAAGAATGTCGATTTTTGCTAAAGATGTTTCAATTCTTCTTGTGCTGTTTCATGTGCCCATTTTAAACCTGTCATTTATGCTATTAGTTCAGAAATCCCATGCAAAGGAATTGGTGAAAGTGAATTAGCATTCATAAGTTAAAATATTGAATGGAATGAGGGTATTGCCAATAGTGAAAGAAATAAGCATACATATGACTGCAAATGAAACAAGCTGTCAAAAACAGCTTGGTCTCAGCTTTGATTAGGCTCAATTGGCTTGTTTGATTAGGAAATGAGCCAAAATCAAGCCTCATTTAAGGTTCAATGCATAAACAAGCTAAGTCTGTACACCCTGGGCTCACAGAAATAAACAGAAGGATGTGCTTAGCTGATTACAGGCTTGTTAGTTAAGAATCTAATAAAAATTGAACATTTATGGTGAAGCTTTGTCTGAGCTCGGCTTGGCTTGATTCATTCACAATGTCTTTTTTTTTAGTGTAATTGATTCATTCACAATGTTAGAAGAAGCATAAATACTTAAATGGTAGACAGTTCCTAATGATAAAAGTTTCCTAGCAAACTTGGTATATATTGTGTTAAGATGTACATGAGCTTTATATCAGCAATCGATGTTCTTCATAGTACCAAGGCAGTGAGCTTGGAAAAGTCAGCAATGCAAGAAGTGCCTACAAAAGCATTCTGATAAAGACTAATAGATGTAACTCAAGGAAATGGAAATGAAGAGGTTGTAGAACAAAATTTGCCAAGTGTCAAATAGTTACTGTACCAAGCAAGTGAAAATGTGTACTTAAACCCTCAAAAAACAAGACTTAATTGCTAAAAATGATGGAATTCATTTCACAAAAGATCTCAAGCAAAATTCCAAATACATTTCCCATAACATATAAGCAGTCAGTAATGCCAGCAAGAGAAGGCCAAACAGAAACATTATCGTAACCAACGAATTCAGCCAAACTTCTGGTGTGCCATCATGAATACCTTTTGCCAATCACTCCTATTAGGGGAAGACAAAGGATCCCAGCTCAAGAATATCCCTGAAAACCTAACAACCAGCAACAAATCCCCAGACCCAACAAACAGCAACAAATTGGAATAAAAATACGCATTCACCCACTCAAAAGAAAATATATGCCAATATATACCAAAACTCAGCACAAAAACGATGCCTAAAAGATGAAGGATGATTGTAGTGTCAAATCTTTTTTCTCTCTTTTGTCAAAACTCTTCCAATTCTATGGAATCCTATTGCTATTTAATTGTATGGACTTAACTATGTAGAGAATCCAATCGGTCTTCCCCACCAACTAGCATTGGAGTTTAATTATAGGACCCTCTTTGCCCAAAGGTTCTTTTGCTAGGAATTTGGCATCAATGGGTAAGCAGATGATATCTTGTTGAGAGTTGTTAATGGAACATTCTCAATATTTGATGGATAATATCTTGATAGATAGAGAGCCAGGTTGGAATTGAGCTTTGTCTTCCCAGGCACAGTCTGAACTAGAGCACCCCAGGCCTAAGCCCAATTTTGGACTTGGAAGAAGACCAGACTGAGTCCAGAGTTTTTGATCAAAATTCAGACCCAAATAAAACCAGAATACCGTAAGTGCCCAAAAGTTTCTTCTTCAAATTGCAACTCAGCTTGCCATAAAGAAAAAAGGACTAAAGAGAATAGGTGTAGACAAGCCAAAGAAGTCAATCACATGGCACCATTTGCTTAATAAAAGAGAAGAATGTGTTGAGCAGGTGATCAAGGTATTTTTCTGTGGGATGACATGTTTAAATTATTTAAATTTGATCGATGAATTTACATAAAATCCAGTGGCTTTAAGTCAGCTAGCTATATCATAACCATTGAGCACCCCATTCGCTCCAAGGCTTGGGAGGTACTGGCTTGAATTTATGTTCAGGCCTGGCTACTCAAGCCCGGGCTCAGCTCTTGAGCCTAACTCCTGAGAAAATTTTAAATTGGGTCCTAGGACCAATTGGGATGCTCTTACCCACAGATGATGTTACTTGTTAGTTAAGATTCCGGAAAGTGAGAAGAAATAAAGATTGAAGTGTTCAACCACCACCCTCCTTCTAAAAAAGGAAAAGAAAAAAAGATGGAACAAATAGAAAAATAGAACCAAAGTAAGTGCAAGACAGGCATACAGGCTACAGAAAGTATCATTTGTTGATTTGGAGTGATACAGAATGTAATCAATGATCAATTGAGTGGATTTGGTTCGATACACATTAGAACCTATATGGACTCCCTAAAGATATATTCGATAGTAAAGAGGCCATAAGAGGATGAAGGATGAGGTAAACTGAACCAAATTACTGTGTTCCAGATGAGTTTATATGCATGAATGAGATGAAGAGCATTTCAACCAAAATGGCACAGATGTCCAATACTTACCTGATCTGCATAATTAAAATCTAAAGCTCTTCCAGGAGGTACCAAAACATCTATGATTCCATGCTACTTGATGAATGGCTTTTAAGTTAATGCAAGTATGAGTGTCATTCATGATGAGATCATGATTAGAGATTAAAATATGCATGCACATGGCACAATGAAATGTGTTTACTGCACATCTAAGCACATGTATTGCAGAGGATACAACACATTATTTATACATACCACGTAGTGATAGCATACAAAAGCTTGAAAGTGTAGCGGTACCAATATGTTGGAAGAAAAAGCAATCATGTATAACTTCCATTTGAACAATTCATGCAATAGAATACTGACCCAAATCCATGACTATGTTTTAGAAAAGTTTATCATACCAGTGCATCTTGTGTAATATGCAACATATACATGTATGGATTTGGGTATTATCAGCAAAAATGAACTTTGATGTTTCACATGCAAAATGTGTAGCACTTGAAGCCGTACAAGAACAAACATTATCACAAGTGGCTAAAGCACAATATGAAAAAAGAACAATTATAAATTCAAACCAAAATCTCAAACAAACAAATGTGCAAGCAAGGGAAATGATTTTCCTTTTTTTCCTTTTAAGATAAGCATATGCTCTTGCCTTCAATTTTGCAGCGTTGAGCCATTGTTCCTCCCAGTATCATAGCACTGATTATCTCTGCTGCTATACTCTCGAAAAGATCAGCACCACGGGCAGCACAGTCACCCACATTATCACCAACCTTCAGCAATCCAATTTAAGTTATAAAAGATCTCAAAGAAAGGCAATCCAAAAACTAACAGGAAATAACACAAGAAAAGAAAACCAACATTAAACTAAAGTACTAGGTTGCTAATTTTAAACAAATAATGAGAAACTCAGATGACATAATAAGCCGGCTAATAAGAGTCATAAAAACCTGCAGACATGGTATACTTCAGGCTGAATGTCAGCCAATAGAGAATATGACCAACATCATCCAACAAAAGCAGAAAGAGAGAGAGAGAGAGAGAGATGTTACAAGCTGACATGGGTAGATCAACAGAGATTTAAGGAAGAAACCGCTGATGAACGTACCGCCGGTAGATTCCTAGCACCAGGACAAGGCCTAGGCCACCAAAACATAGCAAGAATAAGGCATCCGGGCTGGGTCGGGTCGGTACCGCCCAGTAGTTCGGCCAAAACGATGCTCATAGTGGTCACCCGAGCTAAAATGGATCAGCAACGACTGGTACCAAACCCAGTATTACTGGTTCAAAGGCGTCCTAACCATTTTAAAGTGAAGGGGGGATGGGGGACCAATTGGGTAACATGCATTTAGGTATCTAGTGAAGGGCTTCCAAGACCTCTTTTAACCCATCTGGTGAGAACAAGAGTGAGAAAGAGAGGTGAGGGGAGAGAGGGAAAGAAAGAGGGGAAGAAGGGGAGAGGGTATTTTTGCTCTCACCAGGAAGGTTATGCTAGCGGATCAGCAAGGGAGGGCACTCCATTTAGGTGAGGCCCTCAATCTCAAAATTTTTGGCCCAAAGTTGGCAAAAATTAAAAAAATAAAAGAAATACATGTCAGATTTTTTTTTGTTTTACTTGACTTTTGGACATGTTGTAGGCTGGACGGCATCGTCAATTTTGGATTATATGGATTATATATATTTCTGTATTGAAATATTAATAAAAATAGAATATATCGGATTTTAGCCTGAAAAATTTTAACATGTTTGCATCCATGTTATGCACAAGCTACGAATTTTATAATTGAAATCTTTTTTCAAAATATTTATCATCATTTAATTATTTTTTGTTATCAAGAACATAACTAAAAAATGCCCAAGTTCCTTAAAAATCTAAACAATCATCAGCATATGCCCTAAGCATAGATGCATTTCAGAAATTAATTGGTTTTTTTGCGATTTTTAGGCTTTTTAGGGAAAAATAATTATAATTCTAAAAAATGTTAGTTAAATATAATAAATATGGAACATGCATCAATAATTAACCAGATGAGTTCTAAAGTTGTCGTCTTGTATTTTAATGATTAACATATAATTTTTTGATTTTCTATCTATTTTTTAGAAAAAATAATTAAAAATTAAAAATAAATTTAATTCTTAAAAAAATACAATATGCATTTGATAATTAATAAGAAAAATTCTAAACTACTTATCTTCCATTTTGGTCATAGACAAAAATAATAATATGATAAAAATTCTAGCAAAGTGAAAACTGCATCAAAAATATCTTTCGTGAATCTTGATTTGAGTGGATGATATTCAGGGAGCACGATTTTTTAGGTTGGCAGATGGATTCTGATAAAAATCAAAAAGAGCCTGATCAGGATTTGCTGTGCCGGAATCGGAGCCCGATCCGGTTGCCCGGCGGCACAGAACGATACAGGGGCGGAGGCCGACGACCCGAACGGAGGAGGCGAAGGAGGGCTATGCAGTCGAGTCCCCTATTTTGAATGAAACAAGGGACCCGGCCATGAAGCCTCCTCCGCGCAGCTCGCCAACCCTCCATCGGTCGGCCTCCACATCTCTCTCTTTCCCTTCCTCTCCCTCTCCCTCCCCCGTTTGCTCTCTCTTTTCCTCTTTCCTTCTACTTCTCCCCCTCCGGCGACGGGTTTCATTTTCATTGCTGAAACTGTCCAGTCCGCCTTCGGGACGGCTCGATAGGACCAAAACCGCCCGGTTCCAAACGATCCTGCCGACCCAGCGCCTGATACTAGATGGTGCCATGGAAGGATGGGCTTGGAGAGACATCACTAGTTATACAATTGTTATGATATGAACAATAAAGAAGCTGAGGTCGTCTGGTTGAAACATCTGGCAGGTGGCTATAGTATATGCAGAAGTGTACCGAGATGCCTAGAGAAGTCAGACATGTAATGAGGGACCATTTGCAGAGTCCAAAGGCAGTGGAGTAGGTAGCCAGATACGAGAAGGCTCAACAGGATTGCAAGGTAGCCGAGGTCAATGTTCAGCCTAGTAGGGATAACAAATGCAGTGAGTCTGAGCTATCTGATATAGATGATTTGGAGGCTATTACGATGCATGAGGCAATCTAGGCCTCTTCGCAAGCAATCTAGACAGTTTGAGTCTCCACATTATGGAAGGGATAGTGTTGCATCTAGGGGAGGGCATGCAGCCAAGGATAGCTCCGAGCTACATAAGACCAAGTCAACTAGAGGTGATGATGGAGGCATTATATCCCTATTCAGTGCATTTCAAAGAGGGAAAGAACACCAGATCAGGTCCCACCATTTCTAACATCAATATGACAACTTACTCAGACCCACCAGCTAAGCAACCCTGGATAGATGACTGTATCAAGAAGGACTAAGAGCATGTGATAGCGACTGCCATAGCTAAGTAGTTCCACTATGGTTAAATACTAGCTTGGGCTGCAGCTAATAGCTTCTTCCAAAACATGATTCTGAAAAACAGAAGCAGGGTCTCGATATTAGCTGCCTACCTTGTATGAGATACAGGGCCATACTTGAAGGCACAGGTTGAGGGTCTGAAGTAGTAGATTGACAGATATAAGTAGCAATATTAGTACTAATGTGTGATAGCTAGTCCGAGCTAACTAGGAGCTTCATCAACTTCCTAGTGTATCTTCACAGGTGATTTTTCTCTTATACATTGATAGATGCATCTGACTGGATCAATGATTTTGACTACATACTGGGTCTGATGAAGGTATTTAAGGACATTGGGCCACAGTATATCGACCAAGTAGTGATGAATCATGGTCCACAGTACGAGCGAGCATGTGAGGATCCCATGGGGGGCACGCCACATAAATACTGGACATCATGTACATCCCATTGTATTGATTTGATGATGAAAGATTTCGGGCACCTACCATGGGTGAAGTCAGTTGTTGAGCAAGTGCAGGCTATCTCAAAGTATATATACAATCATACATGGATCCTTGCACTACCATGAGCACCTAATGTGGGTTAAGTCAATTGGGGTACAAGCACAGGATATCTCAAAGTATATATACAATCACACATTGATCCCTGATGAGGCAGCATCTGGGTGAGGAGCAAATGATGCCGAGTGTGACACGGTCTGCTAAAGACTACATAGCTTTGAAGAGCCTCCTTGATAATCAAGCCAGTCTCAGAACTATGTTTACATGCAATGAGTGGGTGAAGAGTAAGTATAGCAAATCAGCCGATGGCCAAAGAATTGAAAGGATTGTCTCTTGAGTATTCTAGACTGATGTGCAACTGTAGCAAATGCAGTGTAGGCTGTTGTATCTAATGCTGCAAATGGTTGACTATAAGAAGTTTCCACATATGGGTTTCTTACCCAAAGATGACCAATGCCAAGCAACAGATATTGATGCGGTGGATGAGGGAAGGCATCCTCATACCTTCGAATCATTAAGGAAAGATAGGACCTGCGGATGCGCAGAGAGTTACACCTAGCAGGTATGACAAAATGAGGAAAAATATTCCATGAGAGATACAGAATGTTCGGGGAGCTCAACAATTAGTAGGCAGGAGTGTTCCATGTATGCTTAGAAAATTATTCTATTAGAAAATAATAACACTTTGTGCTCACCTATAACCTTGAATTATGTGGTTGTAGGAGAATGGTGGGTACAGCGGGGCACCGATGCACCCAATCTGAGGAAGACTGCCATTCAAGTCCTCTCGCAGACACTCTCGTCCAGCAGGTGCAAGCAAAACTAGTCTATATTTTACTTAATCCACAACAAGGTGTGAAACCGGCAGAGAAGCAAGCGGCTGCACAACTTGATGTTCGCTGACTATAATATGAAGATTGAGATAGAAGTATAGAATAGGGGCAAGGAAGAGAGCCAGGAAGACCGTTGGCCGGTGACTTTGTTGTGATGATGAAGATCCTATATCTGGATGGATAGCAGATCAACAGTCTCAAGACACAAATGCTAAATGAGCCAGGGATCCTCCACAACCAGACATAACCATCATGGAGGAGTTGGAGGTGTGTGATGTAGACAGATAGGCAGAGAAGCATATCTCATCCACAATGAGTGAGACCAAACAGGAGATTTGATGGTTGTCTAAGGACTCTAATTAGCGATTTCATCACCAAATATTCGGGCCACCACACAATGCATAGGCCTCCAAGGCAAATCAGGACAGTAAGAAAAGCAAGTCCAAGGGAAAAGTGCCAATCATTGATCTGGTTGAGACAACCGACAACATACCAGTCCAGAAAGATGACAATGTCACTGTAGAGCCATCAGATCCTGACTTATCTGAATCATGTTGCGATAACAGCAATGATGATAATGATAGATTGAGTGATGGGTCAGGAGGCCAAAGAAGGCAAGATGGGCAGTCTGGAGGTGGTGGAGCTGGTGGTTATTTCAGGGGCTCAGTCCATTCATCAACAAGGCAAGGTTTATGCATGCCGTACAAGATAGGTACCATGGGGCCCGAATGAAAACTAGATCAAGCAGAGAGAGGTCCTACAAGGGGAAAGGATCCAGGGATGATGCAGCCGGGGGCGCATAGGATTATGGATATGGGGATAGTTATGCACAGGTTGGAGGCTCAATTGTGAGAATCCATGTTCAAGGATAGGATGATCATATGCAAACCTACCACATTAGAAGTTGAACTGATGGAAAAGATTAGGCAAAAGACAAAAGGAGATGAGAAGCAGTATCGAGAGACTCATGGGTTGTTGCATAGATAGAAGGGAGTCAACATTAATGACATATATATCAGTGCATCGGATAGCCAAAATGGACAACAAATCTCATCGTATGCTGGAGATGGATATCCTAGCATATTAGATAGAATGGACATTATGCTCCATCCAAGATCCATTTAGTTTCTTCCAGTAATCACATGAGATCTAACTCTGCACATTATCCCACCTACGAGTATAACCAGAGATCAGAGAACAATGCTGCTTTCTACTACCCTAAGCACGGTACATACATCTATTGTTTCAAATCCCGGTGGAACATCTTGAGGGACGTTGAGATGGGTACCATACCAAGTATCGAGATGAGATTGTCCCGCTATTGTCCTAGCATCCCAATCTGTGCATCCTAGGGCAGATCTCATACCCCTAAAAATTCGTATATGACCCCCAGGAAAAGAAATCTGTCATTTTTAGGAGGATAAATGGAAAGAGAAAAGAAGCACAGAAAGAAGCACAAGCAGCATTTGCGCATGCAGGTACAAACATCCACGAGATGCATTTATAAGTCAATGTGATGGATCAGATCCTAATTTCATTTTTATGCTATTCAATCTATGAATTTTAACTTGAGAGTACAAGGAAACAGCAAGAAGAGGTGCCGGTTGAAGTAAACAATGAAATAAACTGAAGTTTCGCACCACCAAGAGTATAGATGAAAATTGCATTTACTTCACATGTGAGAATTATATGATGCAAAGGCTCATACCCATTTAGTGGACTTATCCTTACTATAAATCCTCAGAGATCATGTTAAATTGAGTATTATCATGAGCCAAACAAGATATCATGATTCAAATAGTAACTATGATTACCACAATAGGGTGATGAATCACTAATGACAAGTGACTTGCAAGTGCAGCTAGATAGGACGAATATGTGAAAAACATAACTCTTAAGTTACAATCAGAAAACATGGGAGTAAAATATAAACAACAACAATAAATTGTCTTCCCAATGGTCTATGAACTATATATTAATGGCAAAAAAACCTCGTATGACAAGAGTATGACTCAATGATTTGTAATCAAATTCAAGATGAATTTAAGATATTGTGTTAGAACTTAGAAATTGACACTGAATCATGAACTATGAGTTTAATTAAACTACCAAATGCATCAAGTCCAGCAAGAAACTAGCTGAGCAGAGTATGCCATCAAAGCATAAAAAGTGAGCTTAAATACCAAGTCTGCAATCACAGCAGGATTTCGAGGATCATCTTCGGGTATTCCCTGCTCCACTTTACCAACAAGATCAGCTCCAACATCAGCCGCTTTAGTGTATATTCCACCACCCAATTGGGCAAAAAGGGCAACAAATGAGGCACCAAAACCATATCCAACAAGGAGAAGAGGCACTGCATACAAGCATACAGAATTCATAGCTCATACCAAGTACAATAATCAATTTTGTTTCCAAGATGAATGCTTCCAGCAAAGCATTCATGAATATTTTTGATCCCACAAACCAAAATGGGGTCAAAGTTGAGCTTAAAACTTTAAATCGGCAATGGCCACATTTTTATCATGTTATAGATGATACCATATTTTCTTCATATCAAACATTAAGTTACAGCAAAATAGTCAAACTTCACCTGGAAACTACACATAAAACCAAGCAGATAGTAATGGGTCACAATACAGGAATTCTACTCTCTCTTTGCAACTACATCATTTAATAATAAGTCTTTTAATTTTAACTTTTGGACATGTGAAAGTTGAATCTCTGTACATTATGAATGTCTCAGTTCCTAGTTAATATGGATTCAATAAGTAATGCTTATATTTTGATATTTACATCCCCAACTCTTAAGGTATATCTGTATGTCCTTGTGATTGGATATAAATTGCCCTAAAGGAAATATTCTTCCATCTATATAAACATTTGTGATGTTATCAACAGGATTAACTAGCCATTTTCATTCCTAAAGTTTCCATAGTTCAACTGGTAACCTGGTCCATACCTCACATTCTACGCATGACAGAAACATGTCTGCTTCTTTTAGATTTATGACACAGTGTCCTCTATTTCTGGCACTATTATCTGTGGATCTCTAAATTTGGGGGATAAAAGGAAGTGAAATAGAATTGTCCTAAAAATTCATAGAGTAAGCTCTAGTCAATAACAATACACGTTCTGAAGCTTGTGAACAATCAAAAAGATATTCAACATAATGAACTGCTTGTCCAAAATGACTATATAATGGTAAAAAAACTTTTAAGTGGATATTCAATCCTCATGTAGAACCTTAGGAAATTAAGCAGGATTGAGAAATGATTGCACAGAAGGAAGAAAAATACAACTTAAACATATGGCCACAGGCCAAATCAGGACCTCAGTTTCTTTTTAACAATATCTTCTTGCTGCACCTCAAGAGATGAACTTCAGTGTTTCCTCGATATGAGGGTTTCCAGAAAGCACAGAAGTTTGCAAGGGTGCCAAATTTAAAAAGCAACAAATAGGGGAGTCTGTTGTAACACCGTTTTGCTGAAGCTTTAGCAAATAAATTTGTTATACAGCTAGCAATTTAATAACCTAGTTAGCAGACACATGTTTGATCAAGACAAACTTGAATAATACTAACAGAATATGAAGTCTCAAATTTCATATCTAAGTTGAAAGGTTTACTGCAATCATTGTTAATTTACTAGGAAAGGACTCTTGAAAAAAACAACCAACGAAACATGTTGAAATCAGCATCATCAACCTTCTGCAAATGCTTAATTATGTGAATGTAATTCAGAATTTAAACAAGACAGGTTAGTTATCACTCTTATCATAAAAATGACATGTCCAAAAATGTAATTAAAGGTTTCTAACTAGTAATCTGGTACATGTCTTAACATATTCACAAGCATGGTGTTACTGGCATCCTCATGGAACTTATTTTGTTACATATACCTAAAACACCAAAATGAGAAAACTGACTTGAATGATCCTGTATTAAGAGCTAAATTGGCTAAAGGAATGGGGCATAATTATTATGAAGAATCTGCATGGCCCAATGATCTTTTATATATTTTTCCAGTATATAAAATTGTACATGGCTTTATATTGCCAATGTCATTATGTCTTGTAAAAGAACAAAACAACTTTTTTTGTTAAAGACTTACAGTCTGTAACCTTCATTGAACCAGGTGAATCAACCCCCAGCCAAACGTAAAATGTCGCATATAAGACTGCCACACCTATTACAGCCATGCCAACGACAACAATGGCTGAGAAACCACCAGCACGTACAGCAATCTGTTTTCAAAAGCTGCATAGTTAAGACAGAAATCCTGTAGTGATTGAGTAATATCCTGCAGCATGACAAAATGACTGGAGAAACCTGCAATGCCTCCCTTGCAGAACGTCTAGCAGCACTGGAGACTCTAACATTTGCACGGACTGACACCCACATCCCGACATACCCAGCAATACCTGAACAAAGAGCCCCTAGAAGAAAAGCAGCAACTGTAATGTACGCAGATGTCGACCTACAAAATGGTAAAAATGGTCAGCAGATAGAGATAAAAAATATACAGAGACATCACACATGCAAGCCCACAGTGACACAAGGGGGTGAGCACAGAGCACCTTCCTAGGCCAGATGACTCTTGTTGTGGTGTAGTAGTACGAAATAGATATATGCCGAGGATCACAAGGGCTAGTAATATTGCCATCTTGGAAATGGTTCCATATTGTGTCCTGAAAAAACCTTCCGCCCCATCTCGTATGGCATCTGATATCTAAAGGAACAATGGACAGGTCAAAGGTACTATACCATAAATTTGATAACATATTATCTCAGAAAGCTTATAAGAAATAATAAAGTAATATAACTCCAACAAATACACCTTTATGTTGAACACTAAATACAAATCATGAAGGAAATCTATCATTGGATAAAGGCCTGAAATTCAATTTAACAAAACTGAGCATATTATATGCAATTTCAATGGAAATGAAAATCAAGGCCCCGGTCAAAACTGAAAAACAAGGTACTGCATTCAATTAGTTTTTTATCTAGGATATATATATATATATATATATATATATATATATACATACAAAATAATAGTGAAACAGCTGATAACACTTCTGATGGAGCTAAATAGGTTAAGTGGTGCTTTCTGGATGTTATGTTACCAGCAAATTCCTTGGTTATACGCATGAAGCTTTTATAAAACAAAAATACAGCTACCATTGTATAGTTCATAAACATCTTGGAAATGAAGGTTCAAGCAAACAAGATCAGTGTGGCAGATATAAGAATATTGATATAGATGTACAATAAAATTAGGAAAGTTGGAATAATGCATCGAGATGTATTAGCAGAGGCATAAAAAAGTCGCATCATTTAAGGACAAAGTAAGGAAAATTAAGATGGTATGGGCAATTGCAACAAAGACATAACGAGGCCTCTAGGTCTAGAATGAGAAGCGGAAGAACTATAATAACATGGATTGAGTTCATGTGAAAGATTTGCAAAAGATCACAACAATATTAAGATAGAATGTTGGTTCACACCAGAATAGCATGACACATTATTGTACTATATCGTACCGCTGGCCTACGGGCATGGGTGCCGGTTCTGGTACTACGGACTTTGGTCTATATGATCTAAAATTTTTGTAACCCTTGCTATTGGCGAATTTCCTGCAGTCTTTTCTTTGCACATAGGCTAAGATCACTTGAATTTTGCAATTATTCTTTTTGTTATATTATCTGTTTTGCTTGCTTCAAAGAAGAAATAGTTGGAATATTCTTCTTTTTAAGGTTACAATGGTTTTATCTTGTAGATCGATGTCTTAATTAGATACACAGTAGGATAAAGTTTGCTGATTATACCGGTGACTATTATGCTCTAGAAGTACATTTTCTTTTGAAATTTATTATTATGCATAAATGATAAATCAATTTGAGGTACAATGGGTGTAATCCTTTACAGCATAAGAATTTTGTTGTAATCAATGCCTCTCCCTCCCTCTTTTCCTTTGCTTCCTTCTCCCTCTCCCCCTGCCTCACCAGTTTCTTGATATGAAAACCAAAGCCATCCCGGTCTGGCTCGGTACACCCTGAACCAAGTGGTTTGGGATGGTACCACCGACCTTATTATAGACCATCTCTTAGAGAATCAAGACCATCCTCGCTGCATAAGCAGTCATTCCACAGCTCATCTGATTTATCAAATGATGGAAAAGCAAATGGTACATTATATTATTACGCATGCAAAAGCTAGCAGAGACCGGATATAAGACGTAAAATAGTGTGCATATGGTATTTTGTCCAAGCTTTCCACAACTAAGATGATTATAAATTCACTTTGGCATAATACTCACGATAAGGTAAAAATGTATTTTTCAACAATATAGGGTAAAACATCTTCTTCAAAGAGCTAATTAGAAACACAAACCCTATAGAATAAAGTGACTAAAAGTGATTGTCAAACCTATATTCCATTAGACCACAAAGAGTAAGGATAAAAAGGCTTTAGACCAATGAATTTTAACAGCTTGGGTATGTGATAAAAGTGATTAATTGAATGACATGAGATGCAATGATGTGTAATTTGGACCAACAAAGCCAATAAAGTTACCTATGGCACAGGCATTTAGCAGAGCATAAAGCTGAAAGTGCAGTGCAGAGTAAAAAGATGAAAAAATAAGGATAATAGAGTACCTGAGACATTTCAGGGGGGCCCTCATCCTTTGCAAGAACCCACTTTGTGAGATAAATGGAGAAGAAGAAGCTGATGATACAGATAGAAAGCACGAAGACAATAATTGGTGAAGTACTGGCTCCAACATAAAATACAGCCCCAAATGCCAAGAGCAATAGAACAAATAAGACACGGGGATTAATTCCCATAAATATCCGAACAATCTGCAGAAAACAACATATCATTAATTAAAAGACAAAAGAAAATTAATGGACAGAAAGCAACATTTGTTGCATATGATCTTTAAATTTTCTGTCCACTAGTATGATAGATTAACCTGAGTTATTTTACCCCTGCATTATGCCCCTCCCAAATTAATTTGCATAAGATAATAAGAGAATTGTTGTATAAGAAACTTTCTCCATTAGTATGATACATTCACATGGATTCCTTTCTTCCTGCATTATGCCCCTCCAAAATTAACTTTCCCGAAGCTTGAATTATCTTAGCCACTGTATATGGTATCATAAACCTAAGCTCGAATTGAATGTTTATATATAACCCCAGACAAAGTAGTTATCCAACTAAAGGACAGAAGTCGTCATTCTGACAAGCTAGTTTGCTATCAAACCTTTGAGAATTTCACTCCAATCTACAAACCTGAATAAGTGATAATTACAAGCATATTCATGCATCTAATTAGAAAGCAAAACACTTTGCCCAAAGAATCAGCAAGAAGAAACCATTTAGCATGTCTTCAGAGTTATCTAAAACCTTAGATTTTTCTCAGGGTTCTCTTAAAGCAATTTTAAGCAACTTTTCCCTCTTTTGAAAGATTTCTCTCAAAACAAGTAAACGGAATGGCGTATAACTTAAAATAATATGAGAAAAAACCAAAATGCACTTAATAAATAATCAATGAGTGGTGTGGAAGCCATCAATTAGAATCAGACTTATCTTTTCCTCAAAAGTATAAGCAAAATTATAAGGAAAGCAAAACAGCTAACTATCCATGTATAAGAAATAAAGAGACAAGATTAACTATTAAAAACGGTTTTAAACACCGGTGGCCTATAAACGTTTAAATTACGAATGGCAATTAGGTTGGGTCAGATGAAATACGGGTCAGGTCAGGTACATAATAGATCAAAAATATGTCAATATGAACCCCACATTTTTAATAAGCCAAACATGAACCTAATTATTTTATGATACAGGTAACCTGATCTGATCTATAATGGGTTGAATCAAAGTCTATCATATTGCCCCGTACCGGGTGGTCCCGTATGGACTGTACCATACTGTATCAACAGAAAACCAATACACTTTCAAGTCGGTACAAGCCCCATATTGCCCGTATCGAGGTGTGTACCGAGGCGTACCGAGATGAAAATTGAGAAAAATAGTTAGAGCGTTATTTCGGCATAAAGGTATACCGTATCGTACCAAACCGATTGAGTGGCCAATACCAATATTGCGAATCTTGAGTTAAATTATTGTTTGCCAAACCGAGCTGAACCACTCAATTCATCTCAAGGTCTGTTGTACCATCCTGTACGAGGCGTATTGTACCATACCGGAAGAAAAATAATACGAAATATACATTCAAGTCAGTACAAGCTTCGTATTGTCCTTACCGAGGCATACCAATCTAAACTGATATGCGTACTCGTCCGTACCAAAGCGTACCAAGATGAAAATTAAGAAAATGGATAAAAATGCTATTTCGCCACAGAAATATACCGTACCGTACCAATAAGGTACCGTTACAGTACCTGATACCGAGATTCCGAACCTCGGTTCCCCTCGTACCAAACTGAACTAGCACAGTTTGGTGTTGTTTTCCGAAAAATAGCATGATCCACTCCGAACAAAGCAGTTCAAAGCGGAATCGATGCAAACTGCTTAGTTTGCACTGATTGTGCCCCCCTTTCAATATCTCAAAAGGCTTGATGATGATCTGTTGAACCAAGATGAACCGCACGATTCACCCCGTACCAAACTGGGTAGCTGACCAGCACGAATCCTAGTACCAATTCAACTAACCTTGGGTTGAATCATGTTAAATAGGTCAAACGAGGTGTTCCACTATCCTAAATGTCAGGACCGGGCACCATACTAAGTGTCGGGACATGACAACTCAAGAAATGGACAAGGACACAATGGGACATCCATGATCTTGAGAAACAAGATGTGAGGGTGTCTCATTACACAAAAAAAAATACCAGGATGGCCCCATCCCATGGTATTTAAAACCTTGCTATTGACATTACTTTATAAAATATATTAAATTAATATTCTGAAAAAATAAATATTTTCATGGGCATGGTCTAGGATAGGAGCAACAGTGAAGTGGGAACTCAAGAATCACTATAACAAGATATAGAATTGTATGGAATTATAAACTTAGAATGCCTAATCCATCCTATGTGTGAACAAAAGGGTAGATAAAGTATATATTATACAAATCTATATAGAACTATAATTGGTGGCAAGAATATTTCATCATAGGTACAGCTAACAACAATAAAATAGAAGGCCACTAATAAGGATCCATTATTGGAAAGAAGACATTTCTCAATTGACATTAAGGTATCTTATTTATAGGTTGAGATAATGCAAAAAAAAATAATGGGAATGAAACAATAAAACATTATCACGTTGCTACAAGATCTCTCACTCAGTCCTAAATAATGGATCTCAAGGTGAACCAATGGAAAGCTCAATAACATTGTAACGTCAAAAATTACTTCCATGAGAAGCAAGTATACGAAGAAAAGAAGGCTCGGTAAAATATATGACAACAAATGCATGGTAGCAAAGCAACAGATATGATGATACCAAATTCTACCATTGACCCAATAAATACATATCTACCACGGTTCTTAGTCAAAATATTGAGAATAAAATAGAGCAGAATGCCATTACAATTTCAAAGTAAAAACATCTGATATAGCAGCAAAGCATCACTAATGTATTAGATAGGGAGATAGGATTAACTGATACATAGAATGCAAAACCACATATCATATGAATATGATATTTACCCAAGGGGCATATGATCTACTCCGCATGGAGGGAAAAGTCCTTGGCCTCTCCTGATATGACCCCATTCCATTTTCCATTTCATCATCCATTGCAACAGCATGTGAAGAATTCATCCTCCGGGTCACAGGGAAAGGAGCAAACTCCCCAACCTGGGGTAAGTCGCTCCCTGATCCTGGCCGCTGAATTTTGAACAGTATCTTGACACACTCAAACACAGAGAAGATATTCTAACAAATAAAGAAACCATATAGCAGTGCAGCCTATCTTATTTGCTCTGTGGACTCAAGCTCCCTTTGTGTTCCTCTCAAGAAAAGCTGTTCACCGCGCCCAACTCTACAGGAAAAGGAAGGAAAAACACCTTTCTTAAGCAATGCACTCTTGGTTGAAAAGGCATAAAATGAGGAACTTAAAAGAAAACATAATGCCTCAAATACGAGTTATAATAACAAATACCACATATACTGCAACATCTATGTTTTCAGTAACCAAAAAGTAGCTTTCATTTTTTTCCTTTCTAAAGAAATTAGGAGCCTGCAACATGTAACTTTATTTCAAATGTAAGCTTAAGACGATATAAGAACTGAAGAGCATGCAAGATACTCCTTGAGTACAGCAAAGCAGCAAGCTTAAGGCGACAAGTCTCGGGCTTTCCTCTTGCAATTAGTATAGGTCTTCGTGCATGAACTATCCAAATCAAGGATGGAACAGCCTCTGGATCCTTATTTTCTGAAAAGGCTTCTGTGTCAGAAAGAGACCTGTCCAGAAAATCTTCTTGGATTTCCGAAAATGTCATTCCAACTTTGCAAGTTGTTCCAAAGGTCTTGTCTATACTTTATTTTGACCAAACAATATTTTAAGGTTTCGGCAGCCTCCCCACTTCGATCTTGATCGGTTAAGTCTGCAAGAACTGGTGCAAATATTCATAAACTCATCTCTTCACCATCTTAACCTGTAACTTTACGTCAACTTTAACCAAAATTGACTACATTTTTCTTTTCTTGCAGTTTTGTTTTGTTGTTGGGTATCATATTTATCATTTCTTCATTATGTAAGCATATAGATTATACAACACCAATTCCCAATTCCTTTTTCTTAAGTTGAAAGATGGGACATATGATAACCACGACCCTTGGTAGCCAAGACCTATGAAATGGCCTTTGTCATAGTTCCCAAATAGCCCAGGTGACCCTAGGCAATGGACCCTCCAATGGCCTAGGTGATATCCCAAGTGATTTGTTGGTGCAAGATTTAAAAAATAATACGCACCTTCATATATTTTACTTAATGATTAAAACTTTTCATTATGCTCAATACACTATGTATATCACATGACCCAAAGTATAAACACCCTTGTTGTCTTAGATCAAATGACAGAATAACATCCTCCATTTGATGTTGGTGTGAATTCAAATCCCATAAACAACACTGCAAGAAGATACTCAATCAATATAGACTAAATGTGCACATATAAAACAATTTAAACCATATAAAAATGTTTAATAGACCATGCAACATTATTAAAAATTCACTAACAAATAAAGTAACATTTAATAAAAATCCAACACTAGCAAATAAAAATCCACACGAAGACATGTCATTTCTAACACATGAAAAAACAAAAGAAAAAAATTATTAGCACGTGAATATTGATTACTGCTAAAGGCAGAAAAAGGAAACCAAACATTCATATTTCTAAAGGCTGGAGCAAAATAGAAGAATAAAACACAAAATAAAAATAAACTATTTTGAAATAAAAAGGAGATCATCATAACCAATCTTCTTTATGTTTTCCTAGACCCTAGTCTACCGTATCAAAGAGCAATAAAGAAAAAAAGACTTTGAAAAATTCCCAATAGAACTCATCTACAGCAGAACTTTCAAAAACTTTTCCTCTTTTAACAGTTACCATTTACGACTGTGAAGGAAACACAAAAACAAACCAAAAATTAAACAAAAAACGTCTAAAATATGAAGAGGAAGAGAGGGCAGGGACAGAATCATTACAATTTGCGATTGCTATCTAAGAAATAACAACCAGGGAATAAGATAATAACCCTAATATTAACAACGGAAAAAGTCCCGACCCCTTCTTGGTGAACAGAGGAAAAGCACTGTGGTTGTTTCTTTTCCTTCCCTTTTTGGCGCAGCTATGACAGTTGCGCTTCACGATCTAAGAAAGCCACAACTACAACACAGATCAGTCCCCAAAAAAGAGCATAAGCTCTTTTTAATAGATCATTTCAGTCAAAAAAAAGTGTAAAAAAGAACGAGATAGAGAGAGAAGCGGACATGCCTGGATCCTTGAGGCCTCTCGGATCCCCGCCGATCCCGGCCGTTCGACTTCCGTCGCCGCCGACGGCCGCTTGTCGCTTTCGGACTCCTCCTTTCTTGCGCTGGCTGGTAAGGAGAGCGGAGAGATGGGAGAGATCGGAGCGCGGAGATGGGAGAGGTCGCGTTCCACCTCTCTCTCTCTCTCTCTCTCTATCTATCTCTCTTCTTTTCTCCTTTTTTTTTTTTTTTGTTGGTTTGTTTCCTTAGCCCTCGAATTGGGATTAAATCGGGGGGCTCGAGGGAAAATGGGACAGCCAATCGGCTCTTGTTGGGCTACGCGAGCCCCCGAGGGAACTGGGCGAGCCATTCTGGGCTGGGTGCCCGTGACAACTAATGCCATTCAAACGTGAAATTTGGCGTTGAACTAAACAAACCGTGTTTGATCGATGTATAAAAATATTACGGTTGATGTTATAGCAATAAATAATTTATCCATGCAAGATATATATGAATCTCTCTCTCTCTCTCTCTGCTTCATGGCCAATAATCTGGAGGCATGCTATTGTTAATTGATATTTTATAATATAACCCATCCGAGTGCGTCCAAGTTCTTATTTTCCATATGTGGTACAGAGGCACGTGCATATTTGGTCGAAAAAAGTTGGAATCCCAATGATCGAATTTGATTTATACACTAAAATCCAATCACGACTCTTCTTTAATATTCAAATTATATTTTAATTACAATTTTGATTCTAATCACAAACCAAATACGTTGAAAAAAATTATTCCGATTCTAAGTTCGGATGTCCACCACATGCACCCTAATATTTTCTATAAACTTTAATACTTGTTGTAAGGAGTAACATTCCTTTCCCTTTAATTTCACAATGAAAAAGAAAAAAAAGAAAAAAAAGCTGAAAATGCCCATGCTTAATGGTGAATGAAGCTTGAGACTCTCTTCTTGCTCACTCAAATTAGTCTATAGTTTATTTTTGAGGATACTGAAACTTGAGGGTTATGTTTAAAAGAGATTCCATTTTTTTGTGTGTGTGTGTGTGGAGCTGGAACTATAATTGAAAAGATGTATATATGAATAGATACAAGGGCTTGTTTGGTTCGCGGAAAAAGAAGGGGGAAAGTATGGTCAACGGAAAAGTGATGAGATGCCTCTTGTTTGGTTAGAGTTTTCAAAGAAGAGAGACGGAAAAATTGTATTCCCATGAGAATATAATTTCCACATTTCATGGAAAAGTTTTTCCATGAGAAATATGAAAAAGTTACTTTTCCATAAGGCGGGAATCACTCCATTTTTACTTTTTTCCAAAAAAGCCCTTTAATATTAAAGAAGCATTAAAAAGGCATTAAAAACCTAATTTTATTAAAGGCATAATAGGAATTATACATAATTTTCCTAGGAAAGTAGATGGCCAACCAAACATAAACACTTTAAAAATTTATCACTTTCCTATGATCAACCAAACATGCCAAAAATATTTTCCTAGGCATCCTATTCTTAGGAATTTGTTTTCCAAGAATTATATTCTTAGAAGTAAAAATGTTTCTCGCGAACCAAACGAGCCCCAAAGGATTTATATGTAGTAGTGCATCTCATCACATCACCTTGATTATAGTCCTAGTAAGATACGTTAAGGACTTTTTATTCTCATAAAAGGATAAAATCTAGTTTATGAGTTTTTGAGAGCTTAGAATGTGGGAAAGGCATTAGTTAAAGCAATTAAGCTTGGGATGGTTAAACGAGACAGATTGCCAAAGAAGCATATAGATAAGCTGTCAAGCATATTTGGAAATACTTCCTTGGATAGGATGTTGATGGTTGGAAGAGAATGTAACATTGTGTGTATGGTAAGCTTGTTTGTCTATTCTTTTCCTCTCATATTTATCTATTTCTGCTCCTCAATTATTGATTAAAAATTATGAGATTGTTACTTTTGAGTTTCAATGAGAGTGAGATTTTTTTGAATTACACAATATGTTTTTAATTATTATATTTACGATTGTCATATTCAAATTTTAATTTGGTTGGATTTTTTTTTGAATTATAAAGTGTGTTAATTGTTGATGATGGTAATTTATTAGTAAAAAAATATCGGCATGATATTGATCATGCTCTCATGAGGTGTTTACCACGCATGGCACGTTATAGAGGCATATTGAAGCATGCTCAATAGCTTGCCAAATTCCACCCATGGCATTCATTGCATGAGGCTAATAATAAACGAAGCACTGAAAATTTCTATAAAAATATGGTGAATGTGACGCAGTTGGGAACTCTTATTTATGTCATATCTCTAACATGAGATCATTAGTTGAGGTAGTAGCAACCGCCGCATACTCATAGCAACTCTTCTCATATGCATGCAAAGTTCTCATCATAATATCATAAAGCAAACAACGGAATAAATAATCAACTAAATAAATTCAAAATTTAAATAACTAAAATTCAACTTTAATATCTCACAAAATTTTAGTAACATTCAAAATCTTACATTAGATTTTAAGAAACCCTAATCTAGAATGAAGAAAAATCAAACTTTGGTTTTAATCACTCTCCCGAAATATATTCTCGTGCTGTCTTAGTTCTTAAGATTGAAATAATGAGCTAGACAACCCAGTAAATAATAAACACTTTATCTAGACTAATCAAGAAATAAATTAAATAATTATTAACATAAAATAAGCATATAAAATTTATTAATTCAAAACCAAATCCAAATATATAGCATTATCAAAATATTATACCGGCTAAATTCAATCTTTCTCAACATTTAACTTTCGTTCATAATTTTTGATTCTTTCAAAGTTCATCCCATCAGCTATGAGCTCGGACTACATTTTTTCTATAATGGGGTTATAATACTGTATATCTTCTTGTCATCTTGCGGCAAAATTCTTCGGAACCATATATCTACTTGCAGTATGTTCCACATCTTCTTACGGCATAAACCCTTCAAAAGTAACCAAGTACCTCCTTAATATAGTTAGGTTGAGGGTTCAAAACCATGATATAGTTTCATATTTTAGTTTGACAAAAATTCCAAAAATCATGTGGTGTCAAAATTGATAAGCACAATTTATAACAAATCAATTCCAATCATGCATTATTATAATATTCCAAAACAAAGCATATTTAATAATAAAGTACCATTCATCATATTCATACATCATTAATAGTACAATTCAAATTTATTAATATAATAATTTTATAATTTGCCGATAAATCTAAAAAAGATGAAGCATTACAAGTAGACTAACAAATCCACATAATCTCAAAAAATTCCTTATAAAATCCTCAGCTTGCAAACCATATCATCGTATCCCTAGGAGGTGGTGTCCAATGGCACCGGTCAGTCTGGTATAGTAATCTAACCTAGCAATCATAGAACATGGGTTAAACCACTGTATAGATAACATTAAAAGGATCAATGATGGTTGAGTCTAGGAGTGCATGGCTAGAGCCATGGTGTATATGGTCTTTAGAAGTTCAGGATTCGTTGACTGGGGACCTGGGGTTTACCCAAATCGGAGGGCAGGGATTGTTGCTAGGATTCACCTGACTCAAATAAATAGATTGCAGGGAGAGAATGACAGAGATGAGATCTTTTTTTTTTTTTACATGATGGAACATGGAGAGGAGAGGCCTCCTAATGTCTTCGAAGGAAGGAAGAAGGAGGCAAACAAGTCAAGATCTAGCTGTGACACAGTGGGGTATGACAGTGACGAAACCAACCAGGTGGCCGACGGGTGGAAATAGGTAGAATTTAGAAGACAGTCCTCAGCCTCAGTCAATCCTTGACTTCCAACCCTCTAGCCAATAGCTAGGGCTCTATTGATGATAGGGATGC
Source organism: Phoenix roebelenii (assembly GCA_025769935.1). NCBI lineage: Eukaryota > Viridiplantae > Streptophyta > Magnoliopsida > Arecales > Arecaceae > Phoenix > Phoenix roebelenii. The sequence goes on from JAOXJJ010000481.1 coordinate 22,240,492, forward strand.
AAATGGGTCGGGTTGGGTCCCAAGTGATCCCAAACTGATCCGATTTCTTGTTCGGATCCTAATTTTGGATCCAGATCCGACCTAGTTGAAAATCGGATCGGATTGGATCGGATCCAGGCCTATAATTTTTGACCCAATAGGTTGGTCAGGTTGGGTCCATGTATAATCCAGACTCGACCCAAAAAATTCGGGTCTGGATTGGGTCTAGTCCGGTTTGGGTCCAGGTGGGGTCCGGATTAGGTCTAGTCCGAGTCGAATTGGGTCGGGTTGGGATGGTAAAATCCACAAAGCACAAAACCACAAAATTGGTTCCCACCCAATTTTGAGATTTTCAATAGATCCACTTACAGCTAAGTATGATCTCGTGGAAAGTTGTTGCCAACCAAATTCCCAATACCAACAAGCCCTCTGCAAACATGTGAACCAACAAAGCCGTTGTTACCCAAATTCCCAATACCAACAAGCTCAAAAAAGAATCTAGCTAAAATCAAGGCAAGCAAACCAATACAACCAGATGTCCAAATCCCAAACCACAAAAGATTGAAACAAAATGAACAACCAGTTCAACCATGCTCTCCCCCTTTCCTCACAGAACCCATCAATTCAGTCAATGGAACGGCTTAGAAGAGCTTGTAGGTGGACGAAGCTTCCAAGGGATGGATAAGATAGGTGAGGATTAGGGCCACCAGCATCAGCACATAGGCAATTCCTTGGTCAATTGACATCCCTGTAGAGTAGCAAAGAAACAAATTATTCAACAACAACTTTGAAAAACCACCATATAGAATCCAATTAACTTCATCTCTTGAGATGTCAAGATATATTTCTTATTACAGGATTATTTCAAAGCAAAATTCTACCCCATATGACAATCCAAACAAAGGGTCACAACATCAGCATCACCACAAAATGTCGAAATTGGGTTGACCCCAACCCGACCTGAAAAATAAAACGGGTCTAAATTGGGCTGTGTCTACTCTAGGCCAATCAAGTTGACCAAGCCATCCAAATAGACTAGGTCTCTAAGGTGCCGGGTTTTACAACTTATATCTCAGGCTTATATTATTCTTTTTTCATCATTTGGTGTTCTGTCAACTGGAGCTACAATTTGGGGCTGCTGTTGTCTTCCATTAGAATCATGACTTCTTTCACGACAATCATGGTGGCTTTCTAGTCGCTAAATTCTTATATAAAAGTATTTTATAAGAAATTATATTCAGAGAATGACCCAATAGGGTTTTGTTTTTCTCATGGGATTATTGAATTATAAGTTGCCAATGTCACCTACTGTTTGGCCAATAAAACTTTCATGTGGCAGACTTGTCTCCCAATGTATTTACCTTGTTGAGGATTTACTGGATAAAAAAAGATATTTTTGTTTTTAGAATCTTAAATGTATATATAGAACTATAACTTTATTATGTTTTTTTTTTTTTTTTCACTTCTCTAATGCCAGCAAACTATAAAAGAGCGACTAATAGATTTGATAAACATTGTCTGTTATAGTTAGTCGCAAAACCAATGCAATTAGTCTTGCAAAATAGCTCGAACACTTTTATTGTTATTGTGATTTAGACATTTTCTAGTATCAATTGCACCAAAAGCCTAAGCAAAATCTAAAAGAAAAATTTGCATGGCATTTCATTTTTTTACGAATAAAAATATAAAAAGGATAGTTGGAAAAAATGGATTCATTTTTTCTTATTTGCAAGAATGGAATGCATATGTCGCTATCAGTTATGCTCTTGGGCCAATGGTTGAAAAGTTCTCTGAAATTTGTGCAAAGACCATCACAACCAAAACATGAATCATTTTGCATAACATCACTTGAGAATTATTTTTGAGACTTTACATCAAATAATGAAGAACCTACTGGTTGGATCATAAGATGTAGATAGATGGCTAAAAGATAGAACAAGCAAGGAAAGAAATCAGCTACAAACAAAGAAGTTGTTGTGATTACTTGGGCACAATAACTAATCTATTCGGCTTACCAATTAACAGTTACTCCCATTCAGGCATTTCACC
>JAOXJJ010000481.1:22255471-22313685 GCA_025769935.1 Phoenix roebelenii
ATGTTTATGATAACTACCCCCCCCCCCCCCCCTCTCTTTTTTTTTGTTCATTATCTGATCTACACCATTAAACAATTATGTTTTGCCAGATCATGGTACTTGCTGCTACAGTATATCTCTTTGCTTTTTATCTGCTTGTTATTTATACTGTATTAGAAGTCTTTTCTATCATCGTTTGTAACTGTCAATTTTCTTTTTTAATGATTTATTTGTGGTTACTAGATTTTTTTTTTTTTGATAAGGCGGACAGATCATCCATGAAGTCGGGAAATAAAATATCGTTCAGTGCAATAGGAATGGCTAGGATACTGGGTGGTTACTAGATTCATGAACTAGTTTATTTACTCTGTCAGCATATATTGCCATAAAAATTCTGATCAACTTATCTGCTTGTTCATTTTGATATTATTTAGAAAAAAATCACGACATTTCTCAAAATAGATTTTTTCCCCTGTTAACTTGCGGATGAGGATTGAATGTTGATCATGTACAGCTAGAGAGGCTCCTTAGTGAGATGCAAATTCAGTTGGAGAGCTTAATCTGGGAAAACAAGGAACTTGAAGAACGACTGCAAATGGCTGTCAAAGACCGAAGGGTCATAGGGACAATGCTTCAGGATATTGAAGAAGAGAATGAAAAGGCTCTTGCTAGAATTGATCTACTAGAGAATGAGGTGAGATTCAGTCCTTTTCAAATCCCCAGATACAGTATGATGCAAACTCTATATGAAAGAAAAATCAGTTAGTCATTTAATTCTTGAGTTTTTCATAGTGAAGAAACTAATGTAAATAATCTGTCACATTGTGGAAACAAGATTTCAATTTTGGCTTTCTTTGCTTGAATTTGAGCATGGACGGGCCATTTCAAAATCAATATGTTTAATTTCTGTCATTACTTCAATTTTTAGCCATGCCTGGTCAGTGTACTAAGAGCGCATTTTTTTTTCTTTTGTTAGTTTTGCTTCTCATTTATCTTGAATCACTCAATGATATGGCATCCAAAAATAAAGTTTTCCTCATGAGACAGTATCCCTCCCCTGAAAAGTCAGGTATTCTAATATTCAGGTCTGCTTACAAATATTGCACGGCCTAATTGACAGGATGTTGATATGATTCTTCTTTGTTTTTTTATCAAATTTTCTTTTTAATACTTTCAGATGAGAGATTCTCTCTCTCTCTCTCTCTCTCTCTCTCTCTCTCTCTCTATTGTGCATGCGTGCATGTCCTGTTTATCCTTTGGGTAAGTTACTTCCCAGTCAAGAGATATTTTTTTACATGTAAGGGAGAGCGTGCTTCACTAAAAAAGGTGAAGGATTTTGATTCAGATCAGCTTAAATGTATTGAACAACCTATTCTATGATTTTGTAGGTTTTTTTCCTACTTTATTTTTTCATCAACTTCACTGTTCCAGATAAGATTTACTTTTGCTACTGGCTCATCATTTGTATGAGTTACTTTGTCATCTGAAGAAAGTTTTTCATGTGTGAGAGAGTGCCCTTCATGCAAGTCTGATAACTTTACTCTAGTTGGCTCATGTCTAGCACAGCCTACTCCACATGCACAATTTTTCTTTATTTTTTTTTGGTATCTAATGTGTTTTTATTCCTTGTTTCCTACTTATATGTTCTTGCTGTAGCCTATAAACCCTGACTTGCTGTTTTTTTCATGTTTAGTTTCCTCTTCTTCTCGTGCTGTTTTCTTCCTCTTTGACTGCCTCGTTTGACATGTGGCTTTATTGAATATACTTGTCTTGTTTGCCGTTTTAGAGATGTAACTAGCTGTTAGCTTTATGTCAATATGCTTGTCACCTTTTGCAACTGTTAGATTTCTTTTGATGAAAAAACCTATAGTATCAAAATGCCACAGGATATCTTGAACTCATATGGAAAGTCTGCTGTGAGAAATAAAATTCTAACAGAGTAGATAGTGAATAACATCCCTTAATCAACAAACAATATTAGTCACGTTTTGCATTACCATGCTCACCTATTTTAAAAATATGTGACCAATGTATGAATAGAATACTATTAAACAAAGTTACATCTCTTGAACATCGGATAATACAATTTAGATTTTAGACTTTAAAGAACTATGTAAGCAGAAGAGGAAGAAGAGAGGCTGAGGAAGTGAATGAGGTGAGGTTGATAGGCAACAAAAACATGGAAAGAAAAGCCATCAGGTATGACATGAAAAAGCAAAGAATTTTGCATGTAGAAACCAGTTGTGCAAGACGGAATCAGATTTGGGCCAAAGTACCTAACTCCTCTTATGGAGGGTGACCTCTTTCATGTGAAAAAACTTTATTTTGACCAAGGTTTTAAATACCGGTGCCAAATACCCATTCTGTTCTTTCATCGGAATGGTACGGTACTGGCATGATGCCTTGAACCCAAAATATCGAAAGAAGGTTGAGCTATGATGATTCTCCATTCACATAGGATGGAACAAATGACACTAAAACAAGCTCAATCTCACTTTGAGAGTCAAGCAACATGATCCATCATGGCGAAGCATGTCAATGTCTAATTCATGATAGAAGGGGGCAGCCCTCGGTATCGATAAACTGAAAACTTCAAAAAAATTGAAAAACCATGACCTGTCAGTATAGTACCACCGGTTCACATGGATAGGTACAGACAGCACATACCAGAACAACTGATTTCGGCATCCCAACCTGTATTGGTGCAGGTTTCGCATACGAATGGTGCAATATCAGTTGCACCATTCTGTTCCAGTGGTTTTTGACTGAGAAGTAACTCATTTGAAGGACAAGATGCTAGGAAAAGTAATCTCATTGAGAAGGGCAAAATTGACAGAAAAATTGAGGGAGGGAGGAAGAGAAAAGAACCACTCTGTGCAACTGTGGATATATGAGACATGTCTGCCATCTAACTCTTGAAAACTATTTTGTTTTGATCGCGTACTAAGTTGGCCAAAGATAAGCCAGTGGAAAAGTGAAGTTTACTGAGAAAAGTCAGACCAGGAAAAACATTTAGGAAAAAAAGAGAAAAAAAAGAAACCATATGACTTATGACAAGTAGGGATGGATTTTCAATTCAATGATGACTTATTGTGACCAAAAAAAAAAAAAAAGATGACTAATGACATGCTGAGTAAGGTTTGATGGCATGTGGTGACCAATCATATGCTGAAAATCAGCTGTCTTAGCTTTTGGAGTGCTGCAGGTTTCCAAGTTTGGGGACTACAAGAAATTGGGAGTTGGAGAAATGGAAGTGGAAGTGGTAGATGATGGGATTTGGACAAGAAATTTAGATGGAGGGAGGTTGATGGTGCATTTGGGGGAGAGGAAAAAGATGAATCCTTTTTTGGAATATTACCCTTCCCAAAGTTCCTATTTCCGCACTAGAATAGATGTTTAGCAAAGATGCAATCATAACTTTTTGAACAAGATCTTAACCATAAAAGAGGGTTGATAAGACCACCAGCAGCAGCAGCAAAAAAAAAAAAAAAAAAAAAAAAAACTTTAGGAAAAAAAACAGAGGGAAAAATGAATAAATAAAGTAGTTGTTTCAAACAATTTTGTTCCATGATGTTGGCCTTGGTTTTCTGATATGGAGTTCGAACAGGCTTATATAGTATAGTTGCGTTAGAGGAATTCAGGAAGATGGTGAAATCCCAAATACCATGGGATTTCCAGCTTAGCTCTTAGGGATTGAATATACTGATACCTCGCCATGCAGACTGTTAGGGAAGGATTAGTAAAGTGTCATGTGGGAGTCCCAAGGTTTCCTAACGGATCACCCACCATCGGTCATAGTTCACTAACTCCCTACATTTTTGACAGCTGCAGGATCTTAAAGAAGAGAATATGCGCCTGAATGAATCTCAGGGGAAGGCCTTATGGAGTCGCAAAAGTCACGATGACATGCCCCTTGGCACTCACAATGGTGTTCCCTCATGGAGGAGTCCCAGCTGCAGCGAGAGCGGGATGAATCCTCGGCTGCATGGGGACCCGCGGTGCGCCGGTGACAAAGGTGAGACTACTCGTGGCACTCACCAACTTGTTTCGAGCGACATGATGACGATGGATGAGTCGCTGGAGAGACAAAGGGTCGTGGCACTTCACCGGAGTCTGTTCGGCGCCATCCTATCGCTTCTGGTGGGCATGATCATCTGGGAAGCCGAAGACCCATGCCTGCCCCTGGTAGCAGCACTGTTTACAGTGGTAGGGATGTCCCTGAACAGCGTGGTCCAGTTCTTCTCGACTATAAAGAACAAGCCAGCTTCTGATGCTGTTGCTTTGCTGAGCTTAAACTGGTTCATACTTGGTGCTCTCACCTACCCAACTTTGCCCAGGGTTGCTCGAATGCTCGCACCCCAGGCCGTCAACTTTGCAGACCAGCTGGTCTGCTGGCTTGGCTACTCCACCACCTAGCCTGATGGCGAGCTGATGACTTAATTGCAGCCGGGGGGGGGGGGGGGGGGAGACCTGTTTTGAAATTCCTTCCAGATTGCGAGCTGTAAATTAGCAAGTTTTTCTTTTTACAGGTTTTAGCTTACAGATTTTGGAATACCTGTTTTGGAATTCCTTACAGATGTCTGAGGTTCAGCTTGGGTTTTCTGGCAGTTCGTGTAGCTTCTGAGTAGGTTAATTAGCTGTATTGTTTGCCATCTTTTCTCGCTTTTTGCCACTTATTTCGTTGTGAAAAATGGACGACCAAAGCTTGCATCCCAGATTGTAGCAAGAAGGATGATTTTTATTACCCTGCGGAGTGTAGGGGGAGGGGAATGAGGTTACCTTGAGAGGGGACAGTAGGGTCTTGACAAATACGAGTCATGGAGAGAAGTGGGGGAAAGGGATAAGTTAAAAGGGGCATTACTAAAGGTTTATGTAAGATGGGAAAAAGAGTAAGCCGATCGATCGAGCACCTAAGATGTAAAAGATTTAAATTAGGGTTGCAAGTTCTCTCTATATAGCTTCTGCATACCAAGAGAGACGTACGAAGATTGAATTCAGAGTCCTCTGTATCTTCTTTGCTCCGGTTGTATTTGGTGGCAGAGCAGTTTTGCCAAATAATGATTAGTATTGTCAGGGTATAATTCTACATGTTTGCGACGAAGCCAAATATACTCCTAGAGATCTCATTGCTAGCTGCGTGATGGTCGAGTCGCCTTAAAAACAAACTGCTCATTTGCAATGCACGAGCCTGCAGTTTAGATCGAATTGACCTCATCTCTTGCAGCACATGTCTGCGTGAATCTTGATGCCCCACACGTGCATGTCCCCAGTGTCCCTCTTTTAAGGGTTCCACCAACCATTAGTGAGTCGAGTTATGATGATGCGACAGCAAATAAAGCAAGTTGGAAATTTCACAAGCAACACGCATGCATGCGATTTGGGTAAGCATTCTCAGCTTCTATTCGTACTTTTTTTTTTGCTCATGCACCTGCTCTCAGGTCTGAAAACCGCACCAGCAATTTCAAAGTCGAAATAGTTTATTAAAAAGAGTTCATATTCTCAGCTTCTATTCGCACTTTTTTTTTTGCTCATGCACCTGCTCTCAGGTCTGAAAACCGCACCAGCAATTTCAATGTCGAAATAGTTTATTAAAAAGAGTTCATAGCCTCAGTCAAGAGTCGAGTATTCAAGTGATGGACTGGCAAAGTAATTTTTTTGACCGTTCGTATGCATGAAAAAATAAGTTTTTCATATCTTCGAAACAGCCTAATCAAATTTCGTACCATGTCACATCCAAAATTTGCCGTCTCCGTGCCAGATCTCGTACTGATGCCACATTAGCATACCGAGTGTCGGTATCGAGTATCGATATGCCATCTGTATTGAGTATTCATATCAAATCACTATAGTATCATATATTTCGTACTATTTGGTTTAAATCGGTATGGCGTACCATAGCTATATCTACATGACTTGCTGTTTAAAGAGGCCCCTGTAACGTTAGAATCCGCGTTGAGAAAGCGAGGAGCAACCTGCTCCTCCATCCCCCGGCCGTCCACGAGCCATGACCCCACGAAGGGACAAGGCCCCTTCATCTGTTAAAGAGACCCGTCTTTTCTCAGAGGTAAAAACCTGGGTGAAGAGGAAACCTTTAGCGTGGCATCTGCTCTTCAATTAGATTGATTTGATATTGTCAGAAACATGTTGCTCATCTTAAATATCGCCACAAATACATTGATGGGGTATATGAAGACATCCTCATCTTACTCTCTGACTCCTCTGAAATAATGGGAGGCTTTTCTGCCATAAAATAACAGATGCGCATTGCTCCTCGTATCCACTAGCATTAGGGCCAAGTGATCGAGCCTTCTTCGCCTCAAGCTTCATCCGGTTGCAGCAAACGGAAACTGGATTAAATCTGGGTTAAATCTGGTTCATTGGGTAAAAGGAAGTGTCGGCCGGGTACGTACAGGTTCATGTGAAATGTCCTTTTTTCCCCCCTCAGCAAACCAAGTGTGCAAAATAGTAGATAAACTAGACTAAAGAGGGTGGGCCTTGGCGTAATGATAATTTCTTCTTCTTCTCTTTCCTCCATACTCATCTGTCCCAATCCCAGTGATGCACATAATGCTCCCGAACATCCAAAAAAAGATGCAGTACTGTCCTAATAGACCAGAAGGACAACAAATAAGAGTTATTGCAAACAATAAAACTGAGCGTCCTGTTGCAATGTGCATCGCTCCAGAAGAATCAATGCCTCATTGCATCGATCAGCAATTCAAAAGAATCCATTCATGATATGGGCCCATCGATCATCTAGTTTCAAGGTACTTCGTGAGGATGAGCATATATAGGTCATCCATTTTCACTTGAGCAGCACATTAATCTTTTGCAGCATGATTCTCTAATTGAAGAAAGTCTGAAGTTCAAACCTATACTTAAATTCGTAAGCACGATCTGCTAGATCTAGAGAACTAATTTGCTCTAGTGGTGACAAAGACCATAATTGAAAGTTAAAAAAAAATAGTGGTAAGGCAACTGCTTAATTGAATTAATGCGAGAGTAAAAAAAGTAAGGCATCTGCTTATAATTGAGTTGATGCAGATCTGCTTCATTGAATCGGTTGCAAATAACAGGTGCAGGTGCAGTAGCTTGCATATGATTTCATCACTTCCTGGGACACACCCTCATGCTCTAAGTGGCATCAAGACATGAACCCACACCATGCTCTTCAGAGATGGCAGGTCAGGTGCAATTGAAAGACGATGCATGGATCACAATTGAGTGCAGTATGAATTAGGCAATAAAGGAGAAAGACTGCATGCAGCTGCAAATAATTTCTCCTGACCCTTCCACCCCTTAGCTCCAATCCAGTGCTGTAAATGCTCCTCTGGATGCTATGGGTCTAGACTCTAGAGTCTTGTTCATGACTAAATAACCGAGAGCATCCTTCCTATTGGAAGTTTTGCCATTGTTCCATTCGATTCTTTGGAATCCTATCCCGTGCATGGAAAAAGGAGGCTTCCGGACATTCCCGGGACCTTTAATTCCACGCTCCAGCCATCATCGACGTCTTCTCTTCCTGATGGACGACATGGTCAACTTACGAAACTTAATTTATGCATGGGACCCAAGTCCGTAGGATCATAGCTGTCATCCCATAATGGACTTCCACCAAGCTGCCAACAATGGAGGCCAGAGCAACTCATGTGCATGGCTTTGAGATGTCTGCTGGGATCGTAATAAGAAAAGAACTTTACACAGCTAGCTAGAACTCTAGCAACTCGACAAGCTCCTTTCTTGTTAAAAGAGAGAATTGTCCTGGGCATCTCTGGAAGGAAACAACCTCCTTTCTTGTTTGGACTGGAACGAATGGAAAGAGATTCCATTTGACTCGAATGACTCTCAAGGACCAGGCCCTTTTTATATCAAACTTTCAACAGCTGTCCATGTCTCCTTTTTTGGCGTCGAGCATAGCCTGTGAGACGTAAATCTCCGCCCTCTCGCTCTTCTCCAAGCATGGCATTGGAGGGCGCAAGAAAACGCAAAGCCTAATAGATGAGATTTCCTATCAGTTTTTAGACTTGTCCGCAATTTCGCTCTTTCTGTCATTTAAAATAGAGCGCTCAACAAGAGGGGATCAGACAAAGGTTTAGAGAATGAGGATTGACAAGGGGGACGAGGAGGGCATTCGGGGACTGGTGGTGAAGCCTGCATCACATTATGTGGGGAATTCATTATGCAGCAAATTCAAAAGCCAGGGAGTTACCAGCTTGTGCTGAGGCTCTGGCAGTCTTTCTTGGACCCACTCTCTGGGCCTAACAAAGCAAGCTTGGAAAGGTCCCTTCTTTAGTGCTTGATGAAGTTTGGTTCGGGTTTGCCTCTCCTTTTTCTCCAAACAAAGGATTAAAAAAAGAAAAGAGAAGAAAAGGACATCCGCAATGTCTTCTTTGCAAACCGCAATAAAGTGATTGCAACAAGTCATTAACGTTAGAACTTTATCAGCATATGAGGAAGCAATTTTAAAGGGAAATCCATCATATGCCCATCGATTCAGCAACAGAGGATACAATATATTATCCTCATGCAATCGATGCCTAGATGCAATGTTTATTTGACACACACCATAGCAAAATACCCTGTCATGCACGGTAGCCTTCTGATTACTAGCACCAATGAGTTTGATCAATTGATCTCAGGAAGATGCCGCCTTAGCTTTTAGAAAAGTCCCTTAATTCGCAGCAGCTGTACTAAAAATCCGGGTTCAAATCCCACATTCACGACTGGAGATGGTTCTTCCAATTAAAAAAAGAAAAAGCATTGCACACGATCCCTTATATATATATATATATATATTGCTTGCCAACCTTGGGTCAAAAAGGCTCACCGCATCCCTATGAACGCTTTGCGCCCTACGTTCCACATATTGGATGTAAGCTCGGGGCGGTCATCGATCCCTCGCAGCAGCAGCCAATCTGGACTGCAGGAATAAATCATGGCCGAATAATGGTTATTATAACACAATGATGCTTTCCAACCGGAACAGCCAGCCCTCTTTGATTGTGGAGAACGAATGGAGAAGAAAAGTTTTACATTTACAAGTTCTAGAAGATCGAATCCAATCAACTCTAGAAGGTCCACTTAGGATTCAAATTCAGATCCCAATCTACTTAAGAGTACCGGTAGTTACATATACCGGCCTAGCTCGATTATTATAGAAATACTAGCTGGTTCGAGTCTAAATCAATTTGCTCTATTATATATATATATATATTTCTTGTAACCCTAAAGGAAGAGAATAATTTGAGTGTTCTAGAAATTGGATGTATTGAGAACTAAAGTTTTTGGGTATTTTTTTTTTTTTTTTTATGATGAAGCTTTTGCATTATCTCTGTTTGTGCCCGTAGGTGGATAAACTGAGCTTGTTGTTTTCTCTTTTTCTTCTTTTTTGTTTGCTTGCTCTCCTTTCCCACAGCAACAAAAAGTGACTACCAAAAACATGAATTGCGGGAATGGGGTCTTGCCGATGGAGAAACTTACACCCATACATCATCTAATTCGTCGGAGCAGCCCGAAAGGGACCGGTCTAACTTCTGAATCACCAAATGGGAAACTTGGAGAGCTCTTCAAAAATTCATCTATCACGTCTTTGAGATAGTTTGAAAGCTTTAAAATATTGTAGGTGAAGCGCAGACAATAGCAGCATCGATTGCTTTCCTACAGTTGCGTAGAGAAACTTTTTTTGTTTTTTTTTTACAAAGGCATGATAGAACATGCTTGCTTTCAATTTATTCTGATCAACTTTGTAGACAGCACCAAAATACAGCTAGCGTGGCCTGACCAGGTACTTAGGCAGCATATTATACTGCCGACATGTCACTTGGAGCAACAGTTTATAGCTGCACTCTATATGTTGAGGAGGATCCAAATTCAAAGCTCGTAGATGTTTCATTAACTGCAGGATCTTACTGGAGATAAGCGGTTGCTCACCTAAACGCCCATCATCATCATTATTATTATTATTATTTGGGCATGCATAATAAATACGATAATTTGAGGTGACACAAAGGATCCGAGTTTAAGATCTAATGAATTTTGAAATGCATGTTGAAAAAAACAGAAGGACAAATCATTTGATGAATTTTCATGACTAGGGTGGTGCGTGGTGCGTGGTGCTGTAGGTAGGTGAGATTAAAGAGGCAGCATTCAAGAATGCTGTCGGATTGGTTTTGCAGAAGATTTGATCAAATCCTCTATGCTTTTTTCTTTTTCTTTTTTTTTCTTTTGGTTATCAAATCCTCCATGCTTTCTAACTTGCAGTGAAGGCAGCAATGGACCAAGATCTGACAAGTACATTATGTTCCCTGAAGGAAACAATGATATATGACATCACCTCTTTTCCTGCTGCTCGTAGAGCGCGGTCAGCCACGTCACCGCATTTATTTCATTTACTTCCGTGTCTTCACCGCCCTGTAGTCTCTAGACGCCGATGCGAATATTTCACCCCGCTCCTTTTGCCCTTGTCTCCTTCTTCCTCTTGTTTTTAACCGTTACCAGCTCTGAATTTAACTCTTCTATGTTACGTTTTAAGTTTTAACCCCCCCGCCCCTTCCCCACCGTCGGACTTCTCGAAGTCGGCAGCCACGTGTCTGAATCTTGCGCGTCCAATCCCTCGATATATACCCCCTTCCCGTGGCCGCCCAATCCCCTGCGGAGATGACGGGGACGAGGAAGGAGAGAGAGGGGCAGGCCAGAATGGATGGATGGATGGATGGATGGATGGATGGGGTTTAGCTTTTCTCTCGTCTCGTCTCGTCTCGTCTCGTCCGCTCGCCGCTCTCTCTCTCTCTCTCTCTCTTCTTGCTGTTATCTTTTGGATTGATTGGAGGATTTCTAGGGTTTTGTTGTTTTATTGTGGTCGCCGCCGCCTCTGATTCGCTTGGTGCAGGTCGGGAACGGCTCCATGTTTTGCCTGCCGGCGAGCCGGATCCCGCCTTGCATCAACTGAATCGGAGCCGGAATGCGAAGATCGATGCTCCGGGTGCTCCCGCCGCACCGCATCCCGTGATTTCTCTGCTGAAAGGTTAGATCTTTGCCTTTGTTTCGATCTGATTTCCCCGATGGACTGGTGGGCTGTCTTCCCCCGAACCATCTGTTCAAGATGGCAACTTTATGCCTAGATATGTTGTGATTTTTATGGAATTGATGGATGCGAAGATTTCGATTAATTTAATGCAAACGCTTACACTTTGGGGACTGGGTTTCGGCTTAAACCTGTTCGGGTAAATTTGCTCGAAATAGCTTGCCGGACGATGGATTACAAATACCTCCTTGTGTGCTAGATTTCCTGCCGTAAAGGTCGGATCTTTGTTTTCTCTCCTCGTGGGATTTCTCTGCTTCGGGCTTATCTGATTGGTTCCCTCGTTTCTTGGTTTCTGATTCAGAATTTTTTCCTTAGACGGTGTCTTCATCGCGTGATCTGTGACTCTTGTTGAATCAGTGGATTCGATGAACTGTGTTCTTTAGTTGCTTTTAAACTTCGTGGAATAAGTGGATATGGATTCCGTCGTTTTGAACTAAGTGATTAAACTGGCTTGTATCGTGATCACTTCATGGACTGTCGAACACCAGCTTGTATGCTTGAATCCTCAGCTTAAAGTTCTGATCTTTGCTTTCTCATGTTATGGGATGGAATTCCTTTGTTTCGCTGTGTTTCCGCGTTCAGATCGATCGAATGACTTGGATCCTCCAAGTTCTTGGTTTGTTATGCCAGTTTTATCTTGTTGATCTGGGACTTATGGGACCTTTATTGCTTTAAATGTGGTTTTTATTGATTTGATGGATTGATTGAACTAGTTTGGCTTTCTTTGTTGCTGCTGGTTTTGGTTCCTTCCTTGCAAAATTGTTGGCCTCTGCAATACTCGAATAGCAAACGTCCAACTGGCCTTTCGCCTTTTTACTGAAGAATGGCAGAAGCGATTTGAGCAGCTGACTATGTTATTCATAGCCAGCAGCTGGCTTTACACTGACAAATCAAAAAAGGCATTAGACTATCATCTTCTTGGAGCATTGACGGCAGATTGCTTCTCCATTCTTTCTTTTATCGTATCTGCTGCAGGATGGATTTAATATGTGGAAATTTTTGGTGGGAAAAGTAAATAGCAGAGATTTTTTGATGGTTCATTGTGAGATTCTTCTTGCTGGACATGGATTACTGCTATTTAGGTAACTTCTTCAGCAGGTATTATTTATCCACTTGTTCCATCTCCTTTCCATCTTTTTTAAGATTCTCTGCTAATTGGGATGGTCTCAAGTACCACAGGTGGCTGCTCTAGCTATCTATGTTAATCTACTCAGCTCAAATAATATCTGCCTTCTGTTAATTCTTTTAAATGTCCTTCTATGTTTACTTAGTTTGAAATACTAAAAACATCTTTTTAGGATCTTTTTATGTCAAGATCTATCAGAGTAAAAATTTGTGGTGCAAGAAGTCTAATAGGGAAGAGATGGGTCTTACTACGTTGCTTAGCTTCTAGATGGCAAGTAGTCAATAGTTGGCCTGCTAATTCTCAACACATGTTTGATCTTATTTGCATTGTATGACAAATGTGTAGCTGGATATTAAAAAAAAAAACAAAAATTGTCCTTTTGTACGAAGCTTCCACAATTATGGAGTTTGGGGAGGATCAGATGTATGCAGTTTTATCTTGGCATGCGGAGACATGCAGAGAGGCGACAATGGAAGCAACTTTACGCCCGGCGCTCTGACGGAAGAAAATAGACCTTGAAAATACCTCATCCATTGAGAGCTTTGGCAATGATTGCAGAAGTAAGTAATGAAAAGATTATGCTAAATGCCTTGGATAGTTGGAGAGAAAGGATTAGTAGAGTGGAGGGTGGAACTACTACAGCACAAGGTAGGCAGCTTTCTCTGCTGTCTTCTCTTGTTGTGATGTCTAAACAAATTTGGATGCATATGGGCTTGGTGCATCATATAATCTGTTTGTTCCTGTCCTCCACTCTTATCAGCTTTCTTGATGAGGATGAAATATATTAAATTGGTGTAAGTTGAGACCTTTTCTCGAAATAAAGAGTGTCGAACTTAACAATCTTTTCTCCTGGATGCTTAGGTAGTAAATGATATTAATCGAAATATTAGTGTCTCCACCAATCCTCTTAATCTCTGCTTTAAGCTGCTGTTGCTCGACGCACTTTCAATTTGCATGGAGGATTACAGCATTTCTTTAATTATTCCTCGACTTCAAGTTGCAAATGGCATGATGAAATGATAGCATAATTCCAGTGTCTATGATATATCCATGATACGAATTATCAATTTTTAGTTATTAAAATAAATGGATATTGACGTATGAAAATGGTGGATGCCAGAATTTCAATGCGTTTGCTTCTTGTCCAATTTTATACGCTACAACTTAACTAGAGTTGTTTCAGGCTGGCTTGAGCATCATAACTTAAAAATCTTTTCTTTCAGAAAGACTTTGGGCGGGCAGGCGGGCAGGCAGGCAGGCGGTGCTCATGCTGGACGCTGGTAAGTGATGGTGGGAACTTCGTTTATTTTGGCCCCCAACTTCATGGGCAATAGTTTTCGTTACCAAGTTTATAACGAAGTACCGGGGATGGTTGCACTCTGGACATCTGAACATCGCAAGGAAAATGGGGACATCAGATTTTGAAATGCTCCATGTTTCAGCGGTATTACAAGGAAATTTTAAATGGTAGCTGTTTCCAGCTTCTTTCTTGTTTTTTCTTTCTTTCTTTCTTTCTGTTTAAAACATGGTTACTCGTTTCCAAATGCAAACACCCTACCAGAGTTCAAGGGGTGCCACCATGTCATGACATAAATGCACATTTATGTAGCTTGTTAGTGATGAGTCTGTATTTCAAGACTTGGGAGACATGGGCCATGAACCCTTCTTTTTTTTTCCGGCTTGAATATAACCTCAAAAAGCAGAAAATAAAATGTCTCTAAATGCTCATGGGCCTCCGAAGACCATGAGAGCTCTCTCGAATGATCCGCCATAAAAGTAGCCATCCAGTCCGCACATTATTAGCCTTTCTGTAAATGTGCCTTACCATAAATGCAGAACAACCACCCACCTAACACCAGATATCTTGAATCAGGAGATTCGACCCAATAGCTCCAGTCCTCCTCTGGATCCTAAACACAACATAAGCACCTGATCTATATTGGAGTCTACTCTATTGGCTCCTCAGGTGCAGAAGGAAAGTGGCCCCCAGGGTCAATGAAGAGAGCACCTTCTGAGGGATGTCAATCAGTCTCTAGACACACACAACTCTCATGCACTAGAAGAGGACATGATCCACCATTTTCTCCATCTCACAGCAAAAGTAGGTTGACGGGATACTCACTCCCCCCCATCCTCTGAGAGCAGATCCGGTTTGCAGACGTCCCCAAGAGACCTTCCAAAGAAACAAGGCGACTCTTTAATGGACTCCTAATCTCCAGATCCAAGCACAGTCACAGCTTTGAGCATTTTTCTTCCCCAAACATGCCATAAAGATTCCTTACCCAAACCCTTGGGCTATAAGAGGATCTCCACACCCGCACATCTGGGGTCCTAAACAACAAGATTGTAACAGAAAGGGCTCTCTCTACAAGCTGCTCCCCAAAAAGGTAACTGATATGATCGGCGTTCCAACCACTCCCCTCAAGACTGAGGAGATCGTAGACCTGCATGCTATCCCCCATCTCGGTGCTAATAATGGTCGGCCAATGACTTAGAAGAAGATCGTCCAATCACGCATCACTCATAATTGTGACACTCCGTCTATCCCCAATCAACCACCTCATGTTGGCCATCACCAGTGCTGTGCAGCCACATATCTCCCTCCATATGAAGGAGTACCTCTGACCCCAACGAATATCCCTCCCAAGGGTCCAGCTACCGTACTTGGCATGCATTATGACACTCCATAGATTGTCCAGGTCAGGCATGAATCTGGTTGCATGTCTAGCGATCACCGTTTCACTTCTCACAACCAAAGACTGAAGACCAAGACCACCCTCCTGAACAGTCTGGCATATCACACCCCGTGCCATGAGATACACACCGTGCCCACCTCCATAGGAGCTCCATAGAAGACTCCTCATTAGCTACTCAATCCTCCTAAGAATAGTCTTCGGCACGATGGTATTGGACATGAGATAGACTGACATGGAGCTAAGAATCGATCTCATCAGGATGAGTCTAACCGTCATAGATAAAAAAAAGGGACTGCCGGCCCTCGAGCTGCTCCTGGATGCTCTGCTCTAAGTGGATGTACTCAACCCTCCGCAACCTCCGGCTAGTAACAGGAATGCAGAGGTAGGTCCCGAGTCCCTCCTGTTTATGGATGCCATGACACTCCCTGATCGCATGCCTCACCCTCGGCTTGATTATTGGACTAAAGCACATCATAGACTTATGCAAGTTCACTCTCTGATCTGAAGCCAAATAGTAGTTCTCAAGGATACATTTGAGTACCATCGTGTTCTTTAGGATGCCATGGGCCAACAACAAATGATCATGAGCAAGAGACCGGGTGAGCACCAAGAGTAGGCATATAGGCCTCCAAATCTCGGTGCATGCACGCAGCCTGCAGGACTCTAGACATTGCGTCAGCATATGCCCATTGATGAGGATGGAGAAGGATGGGCTCTGCACATAGCCCAGGATCCTCCGAATCTAGATCTTGTGGAACCCTATCCTTTGCACAAGTTTTGTTAAATTGCGAGGCTGTACGTATGTGTGTGCGTGCATGCGTGTGTGTATATACGATGAATTTTGAAAGACTGCAAGCCCACGGAGAGTTAAGAGGCCTCATGTAAACAGGATACAGAATTTATACTTACAAATTTCAGAGAGAAAACAGTAAAAAATTGCTCTCAGCTGGCAACTAAAGCCTCCATCATGCTTGACGTATTTCGATGGATTCTTTCGGCGCGTGCGTTTGTTAAAACTGAAGTTGCAATTCTTGGGGTTTGCTCCAAACTAAGGAAAAGCATGGTCGGTTGTCGACACGCATCTCTCTGTGGGCACATCATCTGAGAACAACGATGGACAAGGTTTGGCGGATTTCTTGCAGCCAAGGGCAGGTTAAGCTAAATTGCAGCTCCTCACGACTTGGTAATGGCTTCAGGCCTACACCAAGAGTAACAAGCTCCTTTACTCAAATACCAAAGAACTCGGGCGAACAGTCCATTTGCCATTTGGACTTAGAAACAGGATTTCCGAACCTCTCTCTTATGAAAAGTGGAACCGCATGCCAACGTCCAAAGCATCAAGGTGATGTCCAAAGTTCAAACATATTAATGATTAGGTTCAACCAATCTTGTGCACTCATTAGTTGAATTATCAGAAAAAGCCACCCCTCATCAACTCAAATTTGGAGTAACCACTACAGAGTCCATCTGCTTTACTTGAATAATCACAAAGCACACCATATCTAGGAAAGGAAGTGCTTCTACTTGGAAGAGATGGTGCTCCTATATGAACCAAATAATACCAGCTGCTCACCATTAGTTGCGCCTAACTAACTTGGCATACGGTAAAAGTAAACAGCATGGTTTGTTTCATTCAGGCTCTGAATCATTGTCGCTGTCTACATACATCTCCACAGCCTCTCTGTTAGTGATTTCTACATCATCTTCCCGTCTTCTCCTCTCATCTTCTCTTGCTCTCTCTGCTGCTCGAGCCATTGCTATGTGAAGCCTCGAGCTAACAATGTCCCATGAAACAAGCTTTTCCATAAAAATGGACACATAATCGGCTCTCCGATTCTGCAAATTATCCCAGACAAGTCAGGGAACATAGTGCAATATATATTGCACCAGTTTCACAGTCAAAATGAATGCATGCAACTTACGGAAGCTCACCTCATAGTCAAGGTAGTAAGCATGCTGCACAGACAGAACAAATTTGCACCAGAACATTAACGGTAGATCAGTACATGCTCTTTGCCAGCCAGAGTACTAACTTCAAGAAAAAGAAAAGAAAGAAAGAAAGAACGAACGAAAAGAAAAGAAAAATCACGTACCTCCCAAACATCAACGGCAAGGAGGGGCTGTAACAGGGCAACAAACTCTAATGAGATCCTCTATGGATAAAGCAATATCCAGTAGTTGCAGCACTAAAATTCATCAATGGATAAAATGAATTATCACAAGAATATGGAACGAAGGTTAACCTTAAAGTTCAGCTAATGTTCCTCCTAGATAGGCACATGCGAGTCTTCAAAAAGTTTTAGGTAGTTAACCACTGGGTTATCCCCTGGCCAACATCTTAAGAGTGCACCAAGCAAAACTGACTAAACAAAATCAACATTTAAATGGATAGTTCAGGGAAAATAAATAAATAAATAAATTATCGCTTTCGCCAACAAAATTCCTCTGCAATCCAAGGATTCATTATATACAACCAAAACTTGTGCCGATCGAGACGTCTCTCGGAAATGTGCAAGCTTGTGCTACCAGCCTATTGCTATATTGCATTTTGAGCCTACTCCAGGTAGATGCAAGATGAATATCTAGGAGATCAATAAGGAATGATCGCATATTATCTGCTTGTTTACTCATCCAGTCAACATTCATAATGTTACAGTATTGGGATGAACAAATCTACAAGCTTGTCCTATTGGACTCACACTATATAACATTACTGGCCCTAGTCAAGGTAAATCCAAGATGAGCACATCTGAAGTATCGGTCAGACATGGAAAATCTCTATTCGCATATTGTCTACACATCTACTCGGCCAGATATAGAAGTACACAAATTGTTGACATTTAAGAACAGTAATGCAAAACCTTCTTGGCATTTCAAGCTTTGAACATGTAAAGACTAATGGCACGCAACACGACAGCTTCAGTAAAACAAGATCTATTGGCCATTGATCTCTTTTAGCTGCCCATCACTATCTCGGGACATAGTTTATTATGACTCAATGGATCTTTGTCTTACACATGGTATATAAACCACCTGCAGAGCTTCTTCATGATTCATCAGTTTGTTTGCCACATCACATGGAGAGATTACCTAGGGAAAGCTGTCAAATAAAGTTGAATATCATAAAAACAAAGCTTGTTTCTCCTGGCATAGGCTCCAAAAGTGTTGCTGAAATAGACCAAGAATAATTCTGACTCGGTGACCTATCAGTTTCAGGCTTTCAGCCGCAACAGACTTCAAGAAAGAGAGCTTGAAACGGGGTAAATTTTGGTCTAATTTCATGCCTAGATTGATCCTACAGAATTGGCGTTCGTTCTCAAAGAATGTTTCATTTGGAATCCAAATATATTATTTCCAACCAAAAATTCGCATTATTGAGGCCAATCCTTGAGGGAAACAGTGGAGGTTTCATACCAAGTTGATGGGCCATCATTAGGGGTAAAGCTCAAATGGTAAACATAAAGATGATGCCATCTGGTTGTAGAAATATTTGGTATTCATTTTAAAAAGTAAAAGGAAATGAAAAGCATTTGAATGTCATACAATTTAATTAATAAACCATAATATTTTTGTTGGACAAAGTGCTGGAAGAAAGACTTTTTTAAAACAAAAATGTCTAACAACCTTAAAGAACCGATGTGAGTTTACTTGGAAGAATAATAAATGTCATTTACCTACTTAGTAACCATTAAAAAAGATTATGGAGACAATGAAGTATCCATGAGCGATCTCCACACAGGACAAGTTTATATTTGACTAGTGTAGGGAGAGAAGGGCTTTAGTATTTGCCCTTCATTTAGGTCGAGATGATTTTTCCATGTATTCAAGTGAATGAATCTCATTAATAGTTACATTCCATACTAGAACACCTTACATCAAGAAGCTGCTCAGAATTCTTTTTCGACTATCCGGAGCTGGTTGTAGAAGAAATATTAGGCATAAACATGGCAAAGGTGCTGAAGTAACTTAGTTAGCTACGAACATTTCGAACAAGGGACGGTGGAAATAATGAAGAACTTGCATTAGCAAAGGTGCTGAAGTAACGTGCATTAGCAGAAGCCTAGTTGATATCGTAGGTTTTTCCAATTTTCAAGCAATCAGCTATGGTAATGAAGAACTTGTTAGACAAGCACCATTGGAATGTGCAACGAAATGGACAGACAGCAGATCAGAAGCTAAGCGGAAATTAGAAAGCGTCTGCAGCGATGTGCTCACCGAGTAATCCCAAACCAAAGGATTCACAGCATTTGGAGTCTTTGCTATCACAAGCTTGTTGTCCTTTTCGGAGGGACAAGGATTTACAGCATTCCCCACATCTAACCTATTCGCCTTGTCTGAAGGGAACAAAAAGGAAATTAAGAAGAAACCAATCAAGAAGCGCGCTTTAGTTGGACAAGATTAAGTAACCGAGAAAAAGTTGCACTCACATGCAAGCCAAGCCCAACCAGAACCGAACTGGGTCGATGCAGCTTCTTTGAACGCCTTCAGCATTCGCTCGAACGAACCAAAGTCCCTCTCGATCAATCCCATGAGCTTTCCGGATGGCTTCCCTCCGCCACCTGGTTCCATGGATCGCCAGAAGAAGTCATGATTCCAGACCTGCAATTGGATCAACACAAACAGAGCTCACGGCGATCGAAATGAAGAAAATGAAGAACAGAATGCACACAAAAATCAGATTCGATCAAGAGCTTTCATGTATAAATCTCGAAACTAATATCGAAGCAAGCAAGCCATCCCTATTAGCGATTTGTCTCAAAAAATTCGAGCATAGATGGGGGGGAGGCAAAAGGGCAAGCACGTATCAAGCATCATATGGGATAAAAATTCTAGCAATGGGAGCGGGGGCTCGCCTGGGCTGCATGGACGAACGGAGGTAGAGGGCTTCCCTTGTTGTAGGAGGCGACGACGACGTCCTCAAGCTCCATTTGTTCCAGTTGGGTCCCGGCAATTCGGGCGTTGAGGCTGTCCACATGGCCCCGGTGATGACCGCCCCAGTGATGCTCCACCGTCTCCCGGCTCATGTGCGGCTCCAACGAGTCCTACAGGCAGCAAAGAGAGGGAGAAAGGGAGGGAGCGATATCACGTCGGAGAAGACGATGAAGTTGGGAGCAGAAGCCATACCAATGGGTATGGAGGAGGCTTGAGCTCAAACAGGGCAGTGATGGGCGCACACAGAACTTTCCTGCGCGATTTCCTCCTCTGTTTGCGAAGAAGAGCAGAAAAGATTAGATAGTAGTTCCGGAAGAACCAAAAGGATATTATGGGTTTAGGGTTTAAAGGAGAAAACAGAGGGATTTGAGAGGGAGAGAAGGGAGGAAAGAAGCGAGAGACCCGGTTGGGAGTGGGGCATAGGAATGAGTGTGGGGGAGCTCCAATGGAGGAAGAGCTCACTCCACAAGCGAGCGCAGAGAGAAGAGATGCTCCGCGCATACTTCCTTCCACTCCCTCTCGTTATCTCTATCTCCTCCCCGCTTTTTCCTTGTTCCAAACCGGGTTATAAATGGCAGCCAGGAAGGAACCCCAATCGGGTTCGACGTCTTTTATTGCTATAGATTTTGTTTTTGTTTTTTTTTGTTGTTGTTGTTGTTGTAGATTTTGCTGCATATAAAATAGGTTGAAGATAAAAGTGAGAGGTCCGCTATAATAAGCGTAATAGGAGAAACTCCTCGAGATTAGGATGATTATGTTGAATTTATTATGATCCACGGATTTAGGGAATCTGCTGCCTTTACAGAATGGATTGATAGAAATTCCAACTTTAAAAGCTCCTTTTAGTGTAGAAGCGGCACGATGATGATGATGATGGTGATGACGACGATGGTGATGGCGATATAAAAATATGCATGGTTTGTGATTCAATTAATATCATGATCAGACCGGTTTGTATGGCTCGGTTGCTCCAACATTCTATCAAGAGAGGGGTTGGGTTAAAAGGATCAAGAAATTGAAGATCATTAGAAGAATAAGTCCCATGTACCATATAAAATTTATCGGTATTTTTATTTTTTTAACAGTAAGGTAAGGGTTCGAAAGGATCCAAACACATATGTTAAATTAATTTTACATGGAGGTAAAAGGAATTGATTATTTTAACTTTTATCAAAAATAAGTGATGGTCAAAATATTGAGCGGATAGCATCTGTGAACTAACACATATTCTGCTGCTTGATGAGGTGTTAAGAGTTAACCTTTGTCTTGGTGGTTAAGAGGTTGCTGAACAAATCCCTGGCTCATCCCGTCAAAACACAATTATTAGAAAAATTTTCGTGGCCGGACCACATAGAACGGGTGCAGGTCCGGTTCGTTGGTTTCTGGGCCGTTTTGTTCATTAATGGAGAATGTTTTGTTCCTCATGAAAGCCGGCCCATCTCGCGGTAGCATATTAGGAACAAGCCCTAAGGCCCATCTATCTATGGCAGACCGCTATAATCCCAAAAAAAACAATCTTGATTGAGTCGCCTCCTTTGCTGCTCACCATTCTAAAAAAATTCTCTAGACCCATTTTGTATCTAATCCTCTATACCTCTGAGGAGTACTTTGTCTTTTGACTCGAATGGCAATGCTCACGCATCACGAGACTGAAGATCGCTCCGCCAAAATGTGGATGTGGACGTATTTTTTGTGATTCTCACTGAATCTCAGAGTCCCAACTCTCATAGATGAATGGATTTTTTTTCCCTTGACTGCTTTCATTGCATCCCCTACGAAATGTTTTACAAATCTAATATATTATTGGTATGATTGCGTTAGTTAAGATTGCATGTCTCATGCATTAGAATTTTTTTTTTTTTTTTTTTGTCTTTTTTTTGGTGAATAGGGAAAGGGGACCTACCTTATACTTTATTAGCATTAGGTAAAGGTACAAATCTGACCAACCATCCTATAAGGATGCCACGTCGGATTGAATTCTGGATGCAGGCAGGCTATTATGATGCTGCTTGCAGTGCCGCAGAGAGCGAGCGGTCAATAGCCTCCGAATGGAACAGATGCAATTAATAGGAAACGTATTGCTGTTAACTATGGTAGAACATGCATTTCCTTCTTTTATCAGTTGGAGGCAGATGTGCAGGAGGTAAAAGATTTTCCCTGTACATGGGCCATAGCTAGGTTCTGGCACTATGTGATTGCAACTAATACTGCAATCGATAGACATTTTACCATCCAATATTTATCCGACAAGTATTTGATCATTGTGGGCACCCCACACACTGATTGCTCCCACTTCTTTGTGGGACAGACAGTTAACCATTCATGCCTCTGAGTGTTTTGGACCTACCAATTGAATTGATTTGTTTCTTGTTGGCTCTCCACGTCTTTATCTGTTTGTTTTTTCGCGCAAGATGTCTTATTCCTCTGTTGCCTATCTCAATTTAACCTATGTAGACTTATGTTTAGTTCCACATCGCTTATTCGCTAGAAAGATCTTAGGTGCTTATATGAAACCAAGGAATCGAAAAAATAACTACCGGCCGGCCTTTTTGGATGAGGTCCCGAATTGTGACAAAATACTTGCATATTTTTCTTAGGGCCGGTGTGGTTGCTGAGCAACCTTTGGTTGTTTGGCAGCTTCCAACCATCAAAGGACCTATGCTCTGGTTAATCAAGTCGTAGAAACCTAGATGATATCTTCCCTTCTTAAATTGTTGTGCTTTATACGAGACTAGCAAATAAATACATACAATGCATGATTGATAAAAAATAATAATAATTGAAATAAGATAATAATTTTTTTTTATTTTATTTCTAGAATAGAAAAATGTATATAGATGGTAAAATGGATAAATTGGAAATACGAAACAAAAATGAAAACAAATTAAACAAAACAAAGTATAGAATGCAATGAGAACATTAAAAAAAAAATGAATAACAAAACATTCATTAGAAATGCGAAAATTATGGTTCCAAAAAAACTTGAAGTATAAATTTAGAAAGAAAATATGTAATAAAATAATCGAATACAAAAATCTAAACCAAGATTTACATAATAGATATTTAGAAATAATATTAAAAATATGGATTACTTTCAGGAAAATAAGTAAATCTGAAAGATAAAAAATTTAAATATTTGATAATCGATATAATTTTTTCAGAAATATTGAAATTGAGCAAGCATGAGATCATGAAACCGTTAACATCCACTGGTTCAACTCTCAACCTTTTGCAGTCATCTCTGCAATCCTTCTGGTTGTTGTCGACTCTGATGAGGTTCTATGTAATCATCAATTTCAAATCCTGCCATCCGATCTCTTTCCTTGAAAAGAAAAAAAAAAAAAGTATCCTGCCATCTGATTCATCTGCCTACAGACAAATAATGCTCTATTGCATCCCGAATGCAGCTCTTTTCCTTGGTAAGCGAACTGAATTCCATCAGTTCACAATGTAAAATATGTTGAAAGAGAATACTCCACCTGCAAACTGAATCATTCATGCTAACTACTCCCTGCAAATTGAATCATTCATGCCACCTTTTTTGATCTTTAAACCATGTCCATCTCTCTGCGCAGGGGCTATGGAGTAATATATGCCAAGATCCTTGGGCTATGGAATCCTTTTCTAGTGCAAGAAGGACATGCGGCGTTATCTCCTCTCTGTTGTAGTGAGAATGACACCTGGTGCTGTTTTTTTAAAAAAATTACCTTCTGTTGCAGCCCCTTGGTGCCTTGAGATTCCTTTCAGCCAACAAAGATCCATCCTCTTCCAGGTGTCACAGGCCAAACTGTAAGATGGAACGGGGAAAACAGCAAGGATGTACAGAAAATGGTGGTCTAAGAGGACTCTTGGGAGGTGGTACCACAAATAGAGAAGGAAGAAGGGGCAAAGATGAAACGATGCGGTTCACAGCTGCAGCGCCAGCCTCCGCAGGGGCCAGGGAGTGACTGTGCTTCCTAGAATACGACATTTGCAAGGCAGCCAACCACCAACGCTGCTGCTAAAGGGCGACCAACTTTTAAATGATACCGTCGTTCTCACGCCTAAATCCGAGCATGCAAGGCTACAAATCTAAGCCATAATAATCATAAAATAATAATAATAATAATAATAATTCTTCGATTCCCGAAATTTGATTTAGTCAAAATCCAAACAAAATTATTCTCATATCAATTGTCGTAAAGTGGCATAAGTTAAAATATGCTAACTAATTCAAATCAAATAAATTGTTCTAACTAAACTAGGCTAAACTAGAACTTCAATATCTTCATAAGATGTAGCACACTCCTCCAAGTTCCGAGTAATCATGATTCAGGATCTAAAAAATAGAAAAAGAGAAAGAATAATGAGCTACACTAGCCTAATAAACAACCTACACCAAAAAGTGGGGTTTAGGCATGCTAAATAAATAAGTAATTAAAGAGCATGGTACCTCTAATTCCTACGAGGCTTGGTTGTGATTTCCGATGAGCACAAGGAGCTTAGGCTGTCGGCATTCTACGATGAAAAAGAGAAAAAGACGGCGGCATATACGAGTATCTTTCGGTGAGGATGAACTAGGAAGGGTCGATGGCTTAAATGGAACTCTAGAATAGGCTTATCCTATCCTCCGATAGAGTTCATGGTGGAGGAGGACTCCTTCTCATCCTCCGCCATAGTTCACGAGGGCTCTACCCTATTCTAAATGGAAAGAGGGCCTTTGTGCCCTCAGTTGGCACCGGGCCGAATCAACAGGCCGGCCCAATGAGGCTGGGCCTCACGGTCATCCCGTCACATCTCACTTCTTTAGCAGACGTAGTTTGTCGCACACATCGCACAATGGTAGCTTCAAGATCTGTGCAGATGGATGAATGAAAATGTTTGGAGTGCTTTGAGATCTGTATGAAGTACGATCCAACAGATGATGCCACGAAAGAATAATCATTCGTGTGCGTGCAAGGGGCAACCCAAATCCTAGGTTGTTCACCAACAAACTTTGGAGCCTTGGACTAGATATATTTAAAGAACATAATATAATATAATTATAAAATTATATTACCTACTATTGATAATTATTTATATATGGTATTATTAAATGAGGTAAGAATATGTTATTTTAGATTTTGTCTATCAAATTCTGCGACCATGATACTTTAATTTTCCTCTTCACGAATATCTGTCAAAATACTATTAAGAAGTAAGATATATATCACACGTACTTCTCTCTTTCGGTGCCCACTAAGAGGACAAAAGGTGTATCCAAGCTCCATCCTAGGAAGAGGGAACCCGAAAACCATTTGTAAATACTGTTATTTTAAACCTTAGATTTGATCGGGATGTAGCTCAAAAAGGTTCATGTAAAAGGTGTGGCTGTATTGTAATAGCTCTGTAACTGTTATCTTTTTCCTTTGGCACTTGCTCTGCTTTGTACCAAGAAAAGAGGGAGGCAAATGGAAGTCTCCACCAAGATAAATCACATGCAGCTGGGTCCGGCCCATGGTGGGGCTCCGCCTGATTATTCCCACCCTAGTGTCATATCTCAATCCCAGGCCGGTCACCCAAAAGTCTGGTGGGATATCCAGGGATCCTGTCACCCATCCTTTCTCATGACATATATATATATATATATATATATATGAAGTATGAATATATATATTTCAAAAAATTTAAAAATGACGAGTTCTGTAATGCACCAAGCAATCCTCTCTCGTAGCCACAAAATGTCTCCAAAATAATTAACCATATAACGAAACTATCTAACCTACTGCTCCGCTGCATTACGATATACATGTTTTGCCTCCAAAGGCCATTTTTTTCTCATGTTGTCCCAAGTTAAATTAGAGGCACCCCTCTCTCTCTCTCTCTCCTTGTCTCTCGTTCCAACAGAGCCCTGTTTGAAATGGTGACGATCAATTCAATTAATGCTCCGATTATGTTGTCATTAATGCCGTTTTACTTACTGGGAATAATAATAAATAAGCAAGTGCGGTTGGTGTTCATGCAGCGGAACGGACCGGCAGCAGCCTCGTTTTTGGGTTTCAAAAAAATTCCAAAATTTTTACCGAGGAAGAAGCCTTTTAAAATCACTACCAAACAGTATTATTATAACTCGTCGACGTCGGAGTTGGCGTATCGTGTCGCAGTTTCACACGCATTGCTCTCGGGTCTCGAGGCACGGCCACCCGCCGCTCCTCCCGCTCTCCTTAATATCTTTGTTTTTAATTTTTTTGCTCACCGAAAAAGTTGATACCTCAATGTATATATATATTTTTATTTTTTTATACATTTATTTAATCATAAAAAATAATATATTCTAAAATAATTTATATGTCAATATATATATATATATAATATTATATTTTAATAAAATTTTCTTATTTTATTTTATCTAAAAATTTAAGTGTAATTTTAAAAAATAAATATACTAAGCAATAGAAAAGTTTTTTTTTTTTTAAAAAATTCTAATCAAATATAAAGTATATTTTTATTTTTATTTTGGCTTTTTTTCTCTCTCTCTCTCCTCTCTCCCCTCGCTAAACAAAGGAGTTCTAAAATAAAATTGGTACCGATTCATTTAAGATTCCTAACATTTTGATACGGTGAATCTTTTCAAATGTGTTATTTGCGGTGGTAACAGCCTGGATTCTTCCATTTTGGGGCTAAGTCTATTTGAGAATAGATGGTGGTATGGTACGTTTACAACCACTGTCATTGATCATTGCAACGAACGCTGTAATATTCTCGTAGATAAATTTGTATATTTTCAGAAGAATAAATTACAAATTAACTATTATATTCATGTTAACAGTGCAACGGCATGATAAATAATCTGTAATTCATTATTTTAATTGAACTTAATTGTTTAGCGAACAAAGATATTTAAGTATAAAATATTAATTTATATGGATAAACAGCCAAAGTGATATATAAGGGTCATTAGCTACCATTTAATATAAATATAATAGCACGGCGGTTTCTTTTTGTGACTCAAATCTAACGGAGCCCGTTTAAATATAACGGAGCCGTTATTTTGCGGCTCGGAGTAGGCGGTGAAAACATTCGCTTCCGGACAAAGCACGGCATGCATTTCGTAATTCGGTCAGCCGTCGGGCTGGGGGCACGGTTGTAAATTTTGGGAGAAAGAAGGATTCCCCGTCCTTCGAGCGAATCCACCGCTGGATCACCCGGTGCACAGATCTCAAAGCCATCTGGAGAGGGGACCGATGGATGATCCAACGGTGAATTCGATGGAAGAAAGGGGAATCCTTCTTTCGCGTAAAAGATACAACCCGTGCGCGTGGAGCGGTAATCGGAGGGTTGACGGAGTTTTCTTTATCCTTTTTTGCGGTAATGCAGAGAGGGCCATGCTTCGGGATCTGAATCCATTTTAAATCCAACGGCCTCGGATCTAGCACAAGTCTTTCCAAAAGGAAGAAAAGAATAGAAAATAATGGGTGCATTTATAAGCTTGCGCTAGGTTGCGAGGAGGGAGGAGCCTCCGTTTCTGGGACGGTTGCATAACAGTAACCGGTGTTGGTGGTGGGGCTCTATTTCTCCAACCCCAAATCGGGTCCTCTTTCTCCACTTCTCTCTACTCTTCTTCTTCTTCTTCTTCTTCTTCTTCGTCTCTCGCTCTCTCTCTCTCATCATTCATCTCTTTTCGATGGAAATGCTGACTCCTGGAAACTATCAGGTAAATTCCTCTGCATTCCTGAATCTTTTCTCTCCAACCAACTTCGTCTCTCACCCTCATTTCCTGGATTTCTTTTTTGGCAGATCCGGTAGCCATTTGAGATCTTGCAAGCGGAACCGCGCAAGTTCTTCTGCCCCCAAAATAAGGTCTCTCTCTGTCTCACCAATCCGGACTCCATTTTTAGAATCTTCACGAAGAAATTACTTCTTTGTGGAATTCCGAACTGTTTGGAAAAAAAAATCCCAACATTTCGCCGTACTAGTATTTCTGCCTTCTTTTTCTGGGATGCTCCGAATTAATCTAAAGAGAAAAGACGGATCTATTTTACGGATCCTCTTTCTCCCTTTTTCCTTTTTTTTTTTCTGAGCAAAAAGGCTTTTGAACTTTTTAATATAGTGGCCTTTTCTCCGGATTTCCTTTTTTTTTTTTTTAAAAAAAAGCTTCGCATCCATCGTTTTTAAATTCAAAATTTCTTTTCTGTTGCTTTTATTTTTCTGTTTTTCTGACTGATGCGTGACCGGAGATCGAATCGCTTTTTCCCACAGCGGTGTTAATTTTTAATTATTCAAACATGAGGAGATTAGTCTGCTGTCGCCGCCGAACCAAAGACTTCAGCCTGGATTTCGAGGAGCAAGAGAGTATGTCATCTCCACCCGTTCTCTACCGTCCATTTTTTTCTTTCTTCAGAAAAAGAAGAATAGATATGCCTTTAAATTTTGTTTGCACCGCGTCGTTACCTCCTTCTCGAGCTTTATTTTCAGTCCAGTGTTATTTATTTAACGGAAAAGCAGAGGATGGTTACGATGCATCCGTGGATTTGAATTACCAAAAGCAATTTCCATTTAGAGAAAAGGAAAAAAAAACCAAAATAAAGGAGGATTTCTCCAATGGGTACCTGCCGCGTTTCGGATGTTGAGCATCGCCTGTCTGCTGTTCTGAGCTGCCCACCTGCTCTGGCTGGTGGGAGCGAGGGGATCGGAGGAGCATTCGAGAGATCTCAATAAATGGCGGCCGTGCGACACGGCACGATATGGTGCGGACTCACGCCCACCATTTAAACCGCGACCATTTAATGGCACCAAATGCTGGCACGCAAGGCTGACACCTGTGTCTGGTCCGGTCCATACATTGGTTCAGGTCCATTACTTTAAGCTAAGAATATGTATACGTTTATGTTTATTTTTCTGACCAGCAGTTAGACTTCCGTAAAGTTTGGCTAGCCGTCAATTAAATAAGTTCAGTTACTGGCTGAAGTCTACTACTAGGTTCTTATCAGAATATCGTGATACTTCTAGGTGGTAGCGTTCCCATTTAATAGAAGAGTCATTTCAAATGTGAACGAGCTCGAGATTCCTATCGTCCCCCCTGCGGGGTTTCACGCGGCTGATGCGGTGCGCACTGCAGCTGAAACGGAAAGACTGGGGACGCGGTGGAATTTATCCGTTGGGGTTTGTTTAAATGATGTGGATTAGAGTAGGTGGCCTGATGGCCTTCAAAATCTTTAGATCTGGTACTGTGGTCGAATGGTACGTGATCATGAGTTGCTCCTGGGTGGCCCGCAGTTCCACTTGTTAGCAGCTAGTGCGCGGTGGCCAGCAGATCATGTGATCGGCCATGTTGGACCACGCAAGTCCTCTTCAATCCAGGCTTTAGAGCACAAACATTTCTGTGCTCATAATGGCCCACATATGAATGAAGACACTTCATTTATGCATGGTGGTCTGCAAATTTTATCCCATCTTGCTTATGCATCAACCTGTTGGCTGGGCATTATTAGTCTTGTCACCTTCAGATGGATGATGATATTGTTCCTTTTCTTCCTAACTACGTTTTTTTTTGCTGCTGGTCCCATATCTGATTGTCATAAGTTTCTTGGGATTGCATCCTTTCTTGGACTTTTTAAATGCTCTATATATTTTATGCTAAACAGCGGTCGAAGATCTACGCAAAATGATATGAATCAAATGCGATCAGTAGAGCTTGGAGTGGTATCAATTTTAATGGTGAGTGTGGTCAAGCAACTGAATGTCAACAGCTCTAACATGCTGTCGGTTACAGGTCATGCTATTCTGCTGGTTTCAGTCTGGGAACTGGGTACAGCCATAGAGGACATACACATAAATATACCTAACTCATCTGAACCTGACCTGACCCGTCGATTACTATTCTTAACCATGACCAAAATCAATGATAGATGGTTGTGCTGCTGCAAACTTGCAGCACTCGAACCGTTTCGGAATCAACAAGAAGCAGTAGAACTAATTCTTGCAGAAGAATGTATGGAAGAGGTCACCGGCCTTGTCATGTTAGAGATCTATTCAATTGTTCCAACTCTATAAAAATAAAGTGGCAATTCTCTTAGACAATAATTACCTTTGCTTAATTTGGTAAAAGATGTTGGCTCTTTCTTAACTAGTAACTGGATAACGGGGCTTCAGTCTGTTTGTCGGCGCCTCTCTGCTCAGCACTTTAACTGGGGAGAGGTCCCAAGCTCAACTGGGAACATTCGTGCCTCCATTTTTATTCTTGAAAAAATAGTATGTAACAGGGTTTCTAGAACTTTTCAAATTGGCAATAGTTAGCTTTTAGCAATGATTAGATTATGCCCAGACTTTCCAAAAGAGCATAAATCCTGTGATTCCATGGCCTGGGCTCGGTGGGCCAATTCTTGCAGCGGCCTTGAAAAATCAAGGGCTGGGATTCTTGGTGAATGGGCAGCAGGTGAGGCCCAACATTGGTGTCATTAGTTGCTTTAAACTTGTCTTGAGAGCTGATACCAAACAATTTTACTTGGAACAATGCAGTAAGAAGAAAATTCCGTTCATGCAGGGGTGATGACATATAGCGGCCTTGAGAGTTGCATCATCAACAGTTGCTCCTATGATAATGAGACTGGCAGCAGCGGCATGAGTGGAGCTGATGGCTGTGCTACCGTTGACTCCCTCGATGAGGATGCTTCAAGCTGCTCTTCTAGCAAAGATGCCATGGGCTCCTCCTTCTCCTCTCAATGCCTGATGTCAAGCAAGCAGGAGGAGGAGCAAGCTCTTGGGGAATGGGATGCCTTCTCCAGCCTCCATCATCTCGGTGTCAAAGGAAAGGCTTCAGTTACTTACAATATGGATGTATCGGATGTCGAGGCTATGAAGGAGAGGTTTGCAAAGCTATTGCTTGGAGAAGATGTGTCAGGTGGGACCAAAGGGATCAGCACTGCTCTTGCATTGTCTAATGCCATAACAAATCTCTCAGGTATTATTGATAGATCCTTCATATTACTGCTTTCACATGTTTTAATTTTCCTCTTAAAATATAGCTTTCTTTCCCGAAAGATTCATCGTACATCTGGATGATTTAAAGGCGAGCATTAAGAATGATTCCAAGCTTGAAAATTAAGATTAGCAGTAGTGCTAGCATTCTGTTTGTAAACAATAATAAGACTTGTGTTGATTGATACCATTGTTATTAAATCAGCCATTTTAAGTATGAACGGTATGAAAAGTTAGGGGCTTTGGACATTCTGCAGATTAGCACACAATCTGTGGACTGCTATATTTTAATAATGGTCACTGTGTAAGAAATCTAATGACATTTTCTCCATGATATCAGTGTCTGTCCAATTTGTTTATAGTTACAATATCAAGTCGATACAACTTCAGAATTCAATAACGATTTTTTTGTGCAGTTCACTCATTTTGCATAGAAGCTTGTTCATGAAAAACAAGAAATGCTTTTTTTTTTAATTTTATATATCTGCATAGAACATGTCAACTGGCAGTATACTAAGAAAATTTGGTCCAAGTCATATATTTTAAATAATATAGTAAAGTAAAAGCTACAATTTTCCATATATTAAAAACCTATCTTATTGGCTAATAAAGTTAGCTTGATAGTGTAGTCTTCAATTTTGTCTTCTTTGTTTATGATGTGCCAGCTACTTTGCTTGCTAATGACTTAATGTAGTTCTGGTTTTGCTTAACATCCATCTCATTTTCAGCATCAGTTTTTGGGGAGTTGTGGAAATTGGAACCTTTATCTGAAGAAAGAAAAAACAGGTGGCGTAGGGAAATGGACTGGTTGCTTTCCCCTACCAACTACATGGTTGAGCTGGTTCCTGCAAAGCAATATGGCACTAATGGCCAGATGTTAGAGGTATGGGTTTGGTAAATGAAGTATCGCTACAGGAATTTTTCCATTCAAGATCAAGGGTCTTTCATCCTATTTTTCTATTGCATTGCAGATAATGACCCCCAAAGCTCGTTCGGATGTTCATATGATCCTTCCTGCTCTTCAAAAGCTAGATTCTATGCTAATTGTATGTTAACAATTTTACTGTTTGAAGTGCAAATTAATCAAGCAATGATGAGAAATAATTGGATGGTTTGCATTGTAACTGACGTCTTTGTTATTCTTAAACATAATTTTCTTTTAATTCTACTTTCACTAATTCATATGCTGGCCAATGAAAAATGAATTCCTGCAGGAAGTATTAGATTCGATGGTGGAAACAGAGTTTTGGTATGTGGAAGATGGTAGCAGAGCTGAAGGGCGGAGCGGATGTGGTGGTGTTAGGCTGAGCAAGAAATGGTGGCTCCCATCTCCTCGGGTCCCTGATAGTGGACTATCCCCTTCTCAAAGAAGAAGGCTTGGTTTCCTGGGGAAGATTGTTCACCAAGTCCTCAAGGCTGCCAAATCAATCAATGAACAGGTCTTGCACCAAATGCCCATTCCAGATGCTATCCAAGATGCCCTTACAAAGGCAAGCAGCCACCTACAACCATCTGTTCCTTCCAAATCATTCATACCCGATTCTAATCAATATTTTCTGGCATGACAAACCTTAATTTCCATGAGAATATGATTTAATTTGAATTCATTTTCAGCCTTGTACAAGCCTGTAAAATTGTACTTTTGCAGTCAGGGAAGGCTAGCTTGGGTGAAGGTATCTACCAAGTTGTAGCTGTGGAATCCATTTCAGTTGAGGAAGTCCTGCTTTCTCTCAGTTTGAAAAGTGAACACAAAGTCCTTGAGACTGTGAACCGATTAGAGGGCGCGGTGTTTGCATGGAAGCAGAAAATGTCTGAAGAAACAAGCAAGAGATCGCCAATGCGGTACCCATGGTACTTTGGGAGAGATTATGGGTCGGAACTTGAAAAGACGGCAGTATATTTAGAAAGAGCTGAAGCACTACTGCAAATTCTGAAGATCAGATTTCCAAACCTTCCTCAATCCTTTATTGATGTCACCAAGGTGAAATACAACAAGGTGAGATCATCACTTTTGCATTTTGGTTCTCTCAGGAGGACCTTTCCTATACGATTTTCTGTTACAATCATAAAAGGCTATGAATATGATGTTAAGTGGATGTGTTTAGCCAAGAGTACGTCTATACGGTTTGTTTCATCTATGACCCTGCTCTGTTTTTTGCTGCATAAAGAGATCTAATTTTGTATGTAAGGCTTGTCAGCCTGCATTTGGATTCTTTTGCAGTGATTAGTTTTATACCAGGATCCATAAAATCACTTGCTCTGCTCCATTCTGTTGTGTAGGATGTTGGGCATTCCATTGTTGAAGCTTATTCCAGGGTTCTTGTAGGCCTGGCATTCAGTATGCTGTCAAGAATAGGAGATATCTTGCAGGAGGATGACTTGAAGAAGCCCACTACTCCCATTGCCACTCTCAAGTTCGATTTCACTTCTGATGTATATCTTGCTGGGATCACTGAAACTCCACCTGGTCATATTAAGCGCTCTCTCATTGAGCAAATGAACATGGTAGACGGGCGCCATAGCAAAGACAATGAAAGTAAGATCATGGAGGAGGAACCTTTCTTAGATGACAAGGGAAAAAACAGTAATGGTGGTCGAGGCTAGCCCATTTAGAAGTGCAGCTTGGTGCTATGGAAGGGAAGTTTGGGTAAGCACCCCGCTTTCAAGCTCTCCTTCAGCCGGGAGACGGCCTCACAGCCGACAGAATTTCTAAGGTGATCACTATATAGAGGAAGAGAGTTTGAGGTATTGCGGTCTCTGTAGAATGACCCACTTTTAGAAAGATATGTACTGCAGTCAATTTCAGTCAATGCTGTGTGGTTGAAAATTCTCATCTGTACATTCTATTTGATAAGATCCTAATGTCTAAATTAGTTGGGAGTCCAGAGCTCGTGAGGCATCTGAAGAATTAGAATTTTCTGTGCTAAGAAAAAATAGCGTCTGCATGGTAAGAACAAAACGAGGAAAAAAATTCTCAGAAGTTACTGAATTAGTGTAGTTCCAAGAGGATCATTCTCTGCTCCTTGCTTCCAACCGATAAAAGAGTGAACTTGGGGGCAGCTGCATGCAAATAGTTTCGGTCATTTGATAGCGTCTCTAAGGAAGTTGGCCTGGCCTGCAACAAGACTCTTTGCATTGCTAAAGCTTGTCGTGTTATTTCTTTTCCACTCTGCACATCACAATCCCATTGAAATGTGTAGATTTATGCCATTTTCCAAATCACAGGTAATATCTACCACCTCCCTCAGTAAATACATCTGTATGTCAGATAGTATCGTGCTGCATACAATGAAGCTATTGGAATTTGTTGTATGATTTTTAAGCGAGACATACTGCTCGATTTTTCATCCAACGCAAAAATATCACTACATCCACAGGGGAGCCTAGCATCAGAACGGCTCTTTGTTGCGATCAATTGTGGCAACGGGGTGCAATTTGTCTTCAATCGCATATCTCAAGCCGGACATCTAATTAGGAGAGGAGTTCAAACGTTCAGCAACCGTCAACTGGCGTATCCAGTTTCATTAATTGGCTTGAGATATCCAAACAGCCGCATCCCTCCCTGCCCCTGGTTATGGTATCAGGTTGCTTGAGGAGCCCACGCTGTCCCCATCCACTGAAAGGCTTCACGTGTTCAATACGTTTACACGTGCGGCGACAGCCAAATCCATAGCCCCGTGGGCCCCACACCCAAGGGGGCCGACGTGGTGCCAGCTCGTTGCCCGCCCCCTCCCGCTGCCGCCCTCGTGGAGCTCCTGATCTTAGTCAGACGGGATGCGAGTACACGGCGACTCGCTGGTCCGCTCGTGTGTTTGGTGGGATTGACAGTACTTTTATGAAATAGATCTGATCTCGATCCAACGGCCCAGGTTACTCAGTACGTTTCCTTGGTTTCGAGATGTAAGATAATGATGTTGGGATTTTTAATAAGATTTTTTGTTCTTTTCGACGGCGAGTAATCCGGAAGAAATCTCCCGGTGGACGAGTGGTGGAATGGGCGAATGGCTCCATGGTACGGTCAAGTGAACCCTACAACTCCACCCGCTGCTGCACCCACTCGGCTGACCCTACGTCCACGTGGAGGTCATACCAAAACAACCTATTTATCGTTATAATGAAAATAAACTACGTATAAAACATATTCTATTTTACTTTTTTCACTAAAAAATTAATTTTTTCGACTCCAAAAAATATTTTATTTTAAATTTTATTGGAAAATTATGTGTGTGCCTACGTGCGCCAATTTCTTATCTTTGTATGTTCATCAATTTTGATTGCATATGTCATATTTTTTTGGAACAGGTGGACTAAATTGATTTCTATTTATATGTATTTTGAAATAAGCATGCATTGATTAAATAAAAATATAAAATAAAATTTGTTTGTACAAAATTATTATAAAAAAATTATTATTTTCAAAAAAATAAACGAAAGTACCATAAGTTCTATAATCATTGGTGAACGAGTGACTCGACTCGACCACAGAAACATCTAGGCTACACTGTAAAATTTATTATTTTTATTTTATTGGATGTATTATATGTTTGATGCCTTCGCTTTAGTAAATATATATAAAATAAAAAAAAAAGCCGGCGATGCGGGTCTCAAATCCGGGTCTTTTTCTCGGTGGACGGAGCAAAAGCCCGCTGCTTAACCATGATTAATAGCCAAGAAATATATAATAATACGCCGAGAAAGAAACGAGGGCAAGCGGAGTTGGAGAAGGAAAGGAAACGAAGCCCAATTCTCTTCCCCGACGCTGGGTTCCCGTCCCCGTGCATCCCCTCAGCCAAGAAGAACAAAGAGGGTGATTCCCCATCTCCGTCCTCTTCCCCTCCTTGCCCTTAAACCCTAGCCCTAGTCCCCCTCGGGGACCTTTATCCTCCCTCTTTCGAGCTCGGGATCTCCTTCATCGCCGCCGGACTCGCGTTCGCAAGATTCGTAGCACCGATTGATCCGATGGCCGGATAGGAGAAGAACGGGCATGGGACCCGAGTCTACCGGCGGGATTCGGCACCTGGATCGGACCGGGGGCGTCGGTGCGGCGGCGATCGGCGGCCGGTTGGTTTGATAAGACTCGTGGCGGGGCGATCGGATGGTGGCGAGTGGCTGATCGGGCGCCGGCAGGGCGATGGAGGAGGGTGAGAGTAGCAGGGTGGATGGATCTCGTGCCGGGGAGTCGGATGGGGCCACGTCGGCTGATTCCGGCAGCTCGTCATCGTGGAAGCCGAGTGCAAAGGCTTTCCGTCCGTATGTGCCGCCACCGCAGTCGTCTACCTGGGCAACGTTGGTGAAACCCGGCACGCTACGAGTCATCGTGAGGAAACCTGTACGTTTTCCGCTCCGATAGCTTTTGCTTTCCCAGCTTTGAAATTTATGGAAAAAAAAAGACGGAATCTTTTCAGTGTCCTGCTTCGTGATTTCGTAATGCATTTGTGTTAGATTTTCGGTGTTGTGCTTCTCGTGCTGACAACTACAGAAGGAATTTTGCATCGAAAATTGAATTGTTGGCTGTGAAAGGTTTTTCATTGTCTTGAATTGCGTAAAAAGAGAAGCTAAGGAAAGGCTAATGCATGCATTGACTGCAAGAAAGTCTTTTCATCTGTGGTTAGGTGTAGGAATGAACAGTTGAGTGGGATCAAGTGAAGGAGTTGGGTGTTAACATTGGAATTTTGTCAAGCTCTGTTTGATGGCCTGAAGGTCTAATAGACCCCAATGATAAAGTTTCCTATGTCTAGAGGATTCAACATACTCGAGGCTTAAAGCTTAGTTTAGTGTAAATGTCGGCTCTGATTACATCACAAGTTCTTCAGGCTGTGGGACTGATATCTTTACTTCTAGAATATTAAAGAAAGCCAATAAATCACACCCGCACACACACCCACACACAAAACCCCCCCTTCCGATGAACTTCTTCAGATATAATTCTCTCCATATGGTAGATTGCTAATATGCACCGTAAGCATGTTACTCAGAAGCCACAATAAATTGGTTGGCTGTAGGATTATTCTTCTCCATTCATTTTTGTGGAACTGCAGGTCTACTATTAAAACTAGAATTCTATATATTCTTTCTATCATCTCTAATTAAGTGATGTTAAGCAACAATTTGTACCTTTTATTGTATCCCTTTATCAAACTTTTTTGAATCGAGTGCAATCCACTCAGAATGGAACTTCTGAAAAGTTCCCTTGATTCCTTTTTATTAACCTTTCCAATTTCAACCACAAATCTGCCTCTGTGATCACATCAGTACCACATTCCCCCTTTATATATGAATTTTAATTGTTTCATAACAATATAAAATGTTTAATACAGACAGTTTGATTGTTGTCTTATATTACTAGGCTGTCACTATCGTATATCTTTTTTTCACTACAACCTGTCAGGACCTTTCCACTACATCGAACGTCTCCTGGATAAATCTTCATCTTTTCCTTATTCTTCTGCCTGATAGAACTAATTCATATGAAGGCCTTAAAAGTCGGCATGTCGAGATTTTGTTGCCCAGCAACTATGGTTAGTGCCCTGTTCCAGTCAATTTTCCATCAGCGATCCATACATTATACTCTATTTTGGTTTTTGGCCTTCCATTGCACTTGCAAATATCAAAAACTAATTGTCATGATACATTTATCATATTTATCACCCACAGGCACAAAGACATCCATTAACCGGATGAGGGTACTCTTGATATAGTGAGTGGTCATCTGGTTCAAAGTCTCCTTGATCAACCTCTTGCTCAGAGAACACTCCTAAGGCATGTTAAGCAACCTATTGTGTTTATTGCTCTTCATTGCTCTATAGTGATTTCCCTCATTACTTTGAGGAAGCATTGAGGCAGCTTACTTGATATACTCATATGAGGGTTGAACTTGATAGTACATACTTAAATGCACATATATATATAAATACATGCATACGTACATATGGTACATGCATGCATACATATTTACATGCATTACACTCATTTTTATGTTGCTAAGTGAACCAATGCATATTCTAGAATTGTTTAAAAGTTTCCTTTTCTGCTTGTAAAGTTCTCAAGAAAGGGAAAAAATAAATCAATGAATAAGCTAACAAAATATATAGAATCTTCTACCCTTATTCCTAGTAATTATCCTCCATATATGCAAATTGAATTAGGACTGAAACCTGCACATTTGGGGGAGCCTAATTTGATTATATTTTTAACCTTAAAGTGCCTTAAATCTGAAAAAAAAAACTTATATTAAGGAGATTGAAGCAAAATTATTCTCTATGAACAATATGAATCCCTGCACTCTCCTCCCAGAAACTCACCTTCATCTCATGCATATTCTTCAAATGCTGGTAGACAATATCGACTATGGTGTTGAGCACAAGCAAGAATCTTAATATGGTTAGCAAGAAGCTGGTTTGAGTGTCTTGAGCTTTTAAATTATTCATTATAATATTATGTATGATATATTATTGTATGCACAGATCACTATGTTTAACCCAGCGATGGATGCTCTCTCTTTTGAATACAAGGGAGGTGCAGATGGGGAGGGGTAAGGGCATACTTTCCCTATTAGCCATTGGAAATGATGTGGGTGAGGAGACCTGTAGCTGATGGCACTGCTGCTGTGGAGATAGGGGTTGAGTTGTAAATTGTGAAGTGGTTGAAAGACCAAAACAGAAGAGCAATGTTGCAATAAGACATGCTTCAATGAGTGGGAACATGCATCAAGTGCGAGACTTCGACATCAATACAACTAAGAAGGCGTCGCCGCAGCAAGGTCTCAGCTTCATTGACATTAATATGAATACAAAAGTGGATTTTTTGTTGTCAATCATGAGAGGATTGATCTACACATCTATTGAGAGAGGGGAAAAGCTCATTTGAATTGTGAAAGCAAAAATGGAGAGAGATTACAAGAAAACAAAGTTATGAAAGTTACAAGGCTGGTTGATGATAGAGAATGGCTGTGGCACATCTAGACTAGTTCATCCACAGGTTAGGGAGAAACATTAATTAACCATATAAGGTCAAGAGAAAAAAGGATGAATGTGCACTGATTTTGATGAGTTAAAGAGGAAGAATGCTAGGAGTCCATTCTTCTACCGCTAATTGAATCATTGAAATCTTTGATACATGAACAGCAATACTAGGTGGAATCTCTCACTTATTCTTGATGGTTACATGGTGAGACCCAGATGCGAACAGTTGGATGTGGAACTGTGCATTTTGGACTTTTTGGGGGGGTGGGGTGGTGGCTGCAGGCGACGGGGGTGGGGAAGCTGTACCAAAGGAAAAAGAATTATAGTGGGGGTGGGGAAGCTGTACCAAAAGAAAAAGAATTATAGTGGTGCCAAGATGGTTAAGTGAATCAGGGTTAAGAGGGAGATTTGAACTTTGGGGGATGTCATGGCCTCCCCAAGCCTTTACTTGTTTCCGCCCTCGCATACACAACATGTTCACCACAGCCCGTTATTCGAGACTTTTATACAGTACCTATTAACTCAATTAATCTCTTAGCTAGATTGTTTTAAAATAAAAAAAAAAGGATGTAGTTTTAACATATGGCTGTAAAAATGCGACAATTTGCCTCTTAATTTTATCTCCATGAGCTCCAAATGGAGTGCTAGTTAGTTTTACTGCTTGAGACGTTTTAGTAATTGGCAATTTTAAAAGCCGTAGGATCAAATAAATTATAGGAAATGAACTGCTTGATGGTTTAAGATGTAAATAACATGAATCAAGTTTCGAATCCCATGATCCGAGGAACTGTATAATTCATAATACAGATCTAGTTCTTATGACATCACCAATGTTGCTGCCACCTAATGGTGTTGAGGCCATTTCCCCTTCTATTCATCTATTTCATTATTTGTCATCCATTAGCTTGCTGTTGCTATCCGGCTGCTGCCCACCGATGAGGAGACTCCTATTCTCTCCCTTTTCTATTCTTCTAGCCTGCACCCAGGCCACTGCCCACCAGTAAGAAAACTACCCTCCCTCCTCTCTTCCTTTTGCTCTCTTCCACTCCCCTACCTGTCTGGTAATGCCACTGCATCCAGGCCCACCATTGACAAGAACCCCTCTCCCTCTTGCTTCCTTTCCCACCTCCTTTTCCTCTTCTTTTTCTTCCTCATTTGATCATATCATATCAGATCAATCTGTCACGCCAGACCTTTTTAACAGACTCGGATTGTGTTGTTATTAAACAATTCTTTGTGTTATGGGATTAGATCAGGTCATATTTTTTAATTAATGGTCCAGATTTGGATCAGTTCTGTTTGATCTGAATCCAAGCCATTTCTAGGTCTTGTTGCTACAACAGTCCTGTAAATGTGATTCATAAGTCATTGTTACAGAAAGAGAACACTTAATGCTATAACTTAACTAGAAATCTGTGGAAGATTCAATATCAAACAATTTGATTAAGTCCATTTCATTATAGCGACAGTAATTAACATGTTTTATTACTTCTCCGGAACAATTATATGGATTTTATGATTTGTATGTAACAGGTTGCTTTACTTGCATGAAAGAATATGGACAGTCACCTAACTGTTGCTTTATTATTAAAGTAGTGCCAGAGGGTAATTAAATTGATTTAAGCAAAGTAGAATTCTTCTAAAAGGCTACTGAGCTTTTATTAGAAGATTGTGTCAATAATTGGAACAAATTGTG
The DNA here is from genome assembly GCA_025769935.1 of Phoenix roebelenii. Taxonomy (NCBI): domain Eukaryota; kingdom Viridiplantae; phylum Streptophyta; class Magnoliopsida; order Arecales; family Arecaceae; genus Phoenix; species Phoenix roebelenii. The sequence continues at coordinate 22,295,880 of JAOXJJ010000481.1, forward strand.
TCATCAAGATGCGAAAACATACAAAAGGGAGTTTTTAATGATATCTAATTATATAATGCTGTAACAATTGACCAGTCAGTAAGACCTCTTTTCTTTGCTTGAGATCAAGATAATTCTGTAGACCATGTATATAATTATTAGCCCTGCATATGTGAGTAAGTTATCTCTCTTCAATCTTAGAAGATTAAATGCTTTTCAGCAAGTACCTCCATCAGTTAATATCTGATAACAATTGGTTGTCCATGTACCTCTGAAAATAAATACTTAAAGAATGGTCATATTTGAATTCATCATCCAGATGTTCTGTCCTTAGCAGCTATTAAGGCTGTTCAGAGGTATTCTTAGGTGACCCTAACGATCATTCCATCCTGTGCCAACAAAATTTGTTGAAAATCTCTATTACTTAATAGAATTTTTACCCTCGTCCGTAGGGATTCAGCATTACTTTCTGTTGGCATAACGTTTCACTTTCTTGTTCTGTTTGGTTATTGCTTTTTTCATAATCTAGAAAAATCACTAAATAGCTTTGGAATCCTGTTGATATCTGCATCTCCTTTTATTGTTCTTCGAGGTGATGTATAAATAAATAAAGCAGAAGTTAACAAACATTAAATAATTAAACTAAGCATAAGACAGGAACTGCTGCCGAATCATATTCTACAGAATATGAAAAGTTTATTTACTCAACCAACTTATTTTAGATTGTGGATATCTGTTTTCTAAATTCAATTAAGGATACATGTGGCATGCCCTGTAGAAGTTGTGTTTAGTGACCTCACGTTCTTGAAATTGTAAGCTGTGATAAATGCACGCTCATGTGAGGCCAAGTTTCAGAAAAGCTGTTTATCCGAGTATATGGTTTTCTCGTGATGGTGCACTAAGTAGCTTTGCCTAAATTTATAAATTGTTGTTGTTAGATCCATCTTTTATAAAGTAAAACTGGAAATATAGCCGTCAGTTATTTGATGGAGCTCAACAAGGTTATTTTGTTTCAAATAATCTAGCTTTTCATATTGGCATAGAACATTTTGATTGCTATTTCCTTTCTACATTTCTACAGCATACTCTGTTGGATTGAAATTTTTAGTATATGGGTTTTATGAACTGACTGTCAATTTTACTTGTGCAGCTGGTGGCAAGGGTAACCAAAGACATACTTGAAACTTTCCAAATATGTAACCCAAATTTTAAGTATTCAGAGGCACTGAACCCGAAGCGATTCCTTACTAATCCATCGGTTGGTGTGTTGAATGATGGCCATGATAATGCAAATTCAGACCTTGTCTTACATGTTAATTTTGTGTTGGTCAATATGGAGTCAAAACAAAGGTTTGGTTCCAAAACCGAATTAACCTCCTTAACAACAAAGTTCGCATGTAGAGTGCTTGCTGCTTGTGCTTACATCTTATCTTCATTTTCTTTTTCAATTGCGAAATTTGTTTCCAGACATGGTACTAGAGGATGCATTTATGATGTCCATAGGCAAGATTATGGTAGGGTGCAAGTTTTGAGGTGGATACAGAAAGGTCTAGTGTTTTAAATGGTCTAAGAAAAATAATCCAGTATTTGAATAATTGAAAACAACAAAAAGGGAGGCAACAAGCTGTTAAAATCAAACATTTAGGTACCATACATAATGACTTTGTAAGAGGGAATAGGAGATATGTTAAGAGTTAGGGAGAATGATGAAGGGTACTGTTACTTGTATTAAAGATGAGATTGGAGGATCTTTGGGAAAGATGCCGTCATTGAAACCAAGAGAACTACTATCAGAATTGTGTTGAAGCATGACTTTGCCTTATTTAGGAAAGTCAGTCCTGATTCCTGGGGAACTGTGTTTCATGTGGATTTGGGGGTTGTCTAGCGACAAAAAAGATGTTAGATTCAAATGCAAAAGATTTTTTATTGCATATCACCCAAGTAATGGACAAATTAAAGCCTTGATGATGAGTTTCAGAAGTTGCTTATAATGTTGTTTGGCTTGAACTGCGTTGTCCGAATGGTCTAAGGCTTATGTAGGGTATCACATTATTATGCATGTTTTCTGAGGAAAACAGCTAGAGGTAGCAAGATGAAGCACCCAATATGGTAAACTGCAGCTAGTACTGTTCTTTGATAGCTGTGTAAATGCTTATTTTGTCAAAATAGCTAACATGTTCCTTACAAATTCAGTATTTTGGATCTGTCATATTGCCATGGATTTGTTGATATATGTTCTAGTAATCTGGATGAAATTTCAACTTTGCTCCTAGTTTTAATAAGTATCAACTTTACTTCTACTTGTATTTCTTGGAAACGAAGAACAAAATCAAAGGCAATAGATAAAAGCAAGGTAGGCTGAACCGGTATCAGGACCCATACCGGTTCATTACCATACCGACACATGGGACACCCTATTATTGGGTGTTATCTATTTTTTCCTCCATTTTTTTTGTGGTGCATAAAACATAACTTTTTAATATATTCCTCCTCTAATCCACTTAATAGATATCAATCTTTTAGATTATTGATAGATTGAAATCTATCAAGTTGAGTAAAAGGTTGTCAAAGTGTCTAGACGAGGCTAAGTGGTGGAACCTCTATGGTCTAGGCGGGCATGCCTAGGCCCTTAGGCGACCGCTTGGTGATGAAAGCCTTCCAGCTTTTATCATAACCACCTTAGTCGCTCATGTATAAATAATCATGTGCATATATCATATATATGCCCTTTCTTCACCAATATTGACATCATCAAACATATTTTTCAACATAAAAGTTTAAAGGCCAAAGTCTGCAAGAAGAGAGTTGCAGCAACATTGCTGCCATTACAGCAGCCAACATGCTGTAGAATATCGCCAACAGCTAACAAGAAGCAAGCGGAGGAGCGTAGGAAGCAGTAGCCAGCAGCTTGCTGGGGCCACAACCAACAACCATTAAAGAGGAGGCAAGTAGAGCAAAGGTAGAACAAAAAAGAGAAATTAGGGAGAAAAGGAAAAGAATGGTCAGATGAAGGGGTAGTAGTAGAAGAAAAAGAGAGAAAAATTAGAGGGAGGAGGAGAAAATGAAGATCGATCTAAGTTAGAAGAAAGGAAAAATATACTAGGTACTTGTGCTGGCCATTGCCATCATGCCAACAGTTCTATTGGAAGTCATTGATCAGCCCACTAGTCAATACAAGACTGGTGCGAGCCTTCACTGCCCTCTTTCATTTCCCGTATGGGACTCAAATAGGGAAAGGAAACGGAAAAAGAAAACCTTAGCACTAGGGTTTAAGCAGGCTTGGCCTAGGCTGCCTGGCCAAATTAGGCACCTAGCGACTGCCCGGACACCTAGGTTGCTGCTTTTCACAATGCTGGTAAGAGAGATCTTGATTTCGAAAGCATCTGATTGCATCTGATTGTTTTATTCATGCATGTCTTATTACACTTTCAGATTGCAATACAGTTGTAAGAGGTGCTTTGGTTCTTTGTTATAGAAATCAGGTTTAAGAACTGAGGGCTGATTTTACCTCCTGTACTCTGTTGGCTAAATTCTCAGTAGTGTGGATTTTGAAAATTATAAAATAAGAGCAGCCTAGTAAAAAATTATTGCCATGCCAATGGCTGGTCATGCCTCAGTAAAGCATGTTAAAGCTTCCATAATAGTTTCTATAGTGTACATTTAGTAGAATTTTAGTACATTTGTAACCAATTTCACTCTAAAGGATTAAGGATTTAGCAATGATTGAATCTGTTTATCATTATTTTTTTAATTTCTAGGTATATTGTCAAAGATATCCTTGGCCATGGGACTTTTGGACAAGTGGCGAAGTGCTGGGTTTCTGAAACCAATAGTTATGTTGCTGTCAAAATTATCAAAAACGAGCCTGCTTATTATCAGCAAGCATTGGTTGAGGTCTCTATGTTGCACATGGTAATTGATGTTTGGTGCTCAGATATGCTCAGGCTAAATATGCCTGCAAATTTAGTTTTATGGTGCTGATTATGCTTTGATTACTTTGCAGCTGAATCAGAAGTTCGACCCTGATGATAAACATCACATTGTCCGCATCCTTGATTATTTTGTCTATCAGCGCCATTTATGCATCGCATTTGAAATGCTTGGATCAAATCTGTAAGCTAGTTGTCAAATGTTTTGCTTGTATTAAATAATCTTCTTTTTCGTTCAATAATGAACTCAGTTTATTAAATAAAATCTGATTTTTATGCTGGTCTAAAACCTCTTGCTTTGTAGATATGAGCTAATTAAAATGAACAACTATAAAGGGTTGTCATTGAATATTGTCCAAATGTTCTCAAAACAGGTGAGATATCTGGATAGTGCACTGATCTTTTCTACTGTTTGCCCATTTGTCTTGTTTTTACCTGATAATACATATTTTGTCATGTTCCGAGATCCTGCATGCATTGATTGTCATGAAAGATGCTGGAATTATACATTGTGATTTGAAACCAGAAAATATACTGATATCTACAAGGTGAGATGCTCATTATTAGCACCTTGACTGTTCATCTGGAATTCTTTTCTTGTTTCCCTGTTCGCTAAACTTTACTGTGGCATTTTGAATTTCACAGAGTGAAACCACCGGAAATAAAAATTATTGATTTTGGATCAGCATGTATGGAGGGTCGGACAATTTACTCATACATTCAGGTCTTCATATCCTTTCTCAGCTCCATGTTTGACTTGCATTGGATTAATGTCTATATACAAATTATTCAAGCATGCAGTAAGTTCACATTACTTGGTTCTTATCATGAAATTCTGGTTCCTTTCTATTGCAGAGCCGTTACTACAGGTCTCCAGAAGTTCTTCTTGGCTATCCGTATCCTTTTTGACATCATAGGAATTTTTTCTCACAAATCAAAATTTTGTAGAGAAGAAAACTGGCATACTTCTTCCATTATGTGTTTATTCTTCATGGCAATATGTTAATTTCATTTGCTTGTTTACATGCTGATCTCAGATCAGGGGCTTGACCTTGCCTGCCACATTAATTTTTGGTCCAAGTTTTTTGCTTGAGCAGTATGCACTGGCTAATCCTATGCTGATTTCAGAAACATCTCTTCAGTTTTAACTTCTGTTCATTATTGAATATTATATAATTCATGGAATTTTCACAGTCATATGATTATCTTTGTTTTGATGCTTAACCCTTCCATCAGATATACCACTGCTATTGATATGTGGTCTTTTGGGTGTATTGTTGCTGAGTTGTTCTTGGGGTTGCCTTTATTTCCTGGAGCCTCAGAATATGATCTTCTTAAACGAATGATTGAGATACTTGGGTATGTATTGTTCGCTACACTCGAACCTGATTTTCCGTGTCTGCAAAGCAGTAGCATTTTTCTAGTGTTAAATGCATAGTTCATTACAAAGCAGTGATGAAGTTGAACATAGTATTCAGAAGTGTTGTTTTTTTTATCATATTGAGTAAGAATACAATTGTGATGATGGACTCTTGAGCCAACTCACTAAAATGGGCATATTTTTTTGTTGTTGTTGTTTTGTTTGTGGCTTGTGTTTGGACGAAACCTTGAAGGCAAGCCTTGGCGTAATGGTAGGATTGCTCTATTGTGACTTGGATGTCATGGGTTCAAAACACAAAAACAATCTCTTTATATGTGGGGGTAAGGCTGTGTGCATATAACCTCCCCAGACTCTGTAGTGGCGGGAACCTCATGTACTTCAAATTGCATTTTGTTTTGGACAAAACATTAATGATCCCCATGACTTAAACAGGCTGGCTACCAGTTACACCTGCACAACTTAATGGATCATTGTAAGGATTTCTGCCAAGATTGTAACTAAACAATATTTGTGCCTTGAGGACAAATTTGCATTATCGCCAAATTCTGCTATTTTTTTTCTAAATATTCTGGTTAGTTCAAGAATTGGACTCTAGGAGTTCTGCATCATCTTTAATCCTAAGTAAAATTGTCAGAACGACAATCGTATTTGTGACTCTAATAGTGATATTTTAGTCATGTGGGCTATGTGGGCCAGCTAGAGGTTAAGAGAGTCAGTTATTTGGCATGTGAGTTCAACAGGTTAAATGCACGCCATCATATTTGATCGGTTAGGGCATAGGGGGACATTTTAGGATGCCTTGTTCGTTTTTTTTTTTTTTATATTCGTGTATGTGTGGGTAAAATATGAATCAATGTAGTTAAATGTTAGATGGGGGCATTTTAGGTTTTTTTCATTTCCTTTTTTTTTTTTAATTATTGGGGCCTACATCTTGGTTTAAATGTCTTTACTATTAAGAATTTAACTCTTGGTTGAGAAATAGTTTTAGTAGGAAAGATAAATATTGATTTTGATTGGGAGTCTTGTTTTTAATTGATTTCAGGGTGGCTAAAAAACTGAATGTGCTTGATTATGCAAAATCAACTTTTCCATTGTTGCTCTCATTCTTCTCTTTCTCCACCAATTTTCAACCAACTAGATTTCCAACTGTTCTCTCCCTCAGGCATTTCTAAAGTATAGTGTATATGTTTTTTCCCCTTCTTTTTGGTGGAAAGCTTATTATATGAGATTTTGAAAAACTCCTAATTTGTTTCTTTTTCTATATATTTCCTTTTCTTCTGTTTCTTACCCCTGTTTTGGAAATTTCATTGGAAATAAGAAAACTGGGATTTAGATAACACCTGAACATCAATTTGTAGGTTGATTGCATAATACCCCATATTATCAAGACAAATGTAGCCCACCTACATGTACTGCAGATCATGAACAAACCCCTCTTAATGTTGGGCAAACATTTGATTCATGTAAGGGCCATTATTTAAGGGGGGAATATTGTGGTTCATTCAACATGTAGGAATCTCCACATACGCACACAGTTAGTTTATTCCATTCTCAATCTCCTTTCTTTGGTTTGGTGGATAAGATATGCAACATTTTTCTAGTGTTTCTGTCAGCAGTGAATGTGAATAAACCTTAGATGCAAGGCTTTCTTGTTTTTCGTTTTAATCTTAAATCTATCTACATGATTCTTCATATGATCCAACTAAACATTTCAAGTCAAACATTTTGAGAATTTATTTTCCAAAAGCAAGCTTAAACATGGTTAAATACTTCTTTCAACCTCATATTTGCTTGTTCGAAACCAACCCTTCCTAGTTTCATCATGCATGGTTATTTCGATAAAGCCAAGGCATATCATATTGAACCCATACTATACGACATATTAGTTATAATTTGACAAGTTTCTTAGTGGTCATCAAGCTTCTCAGGTATACGAAATTTATATGAAGCTACAAAATTGATATCTTGTTTTTTAATATAAATTTAGCAAGTATGCCGAACCGGGCCGAACTGCCTGGCTCATCCTGTACCGAACAGAACCAGTGGGGAACCAGGTAGATTCAGCCCTAAATTTCGAAATCCCCCCGAATCGCCCCGAACCACTCCAAACTGCCTCGAACTCCATCTTGGTTTTCTTGCCTAATCAAGCAACCCCAACGGCATTTAGCCCTTACAGTTTTAAATTAAATGGTTCATCATTGATTTTGGAATTATTAAATCTTGTATGAATGATGTAATAATTCAAAACCAATGTTGGACCACCCAAATTGAAGATTCACACTGTTGGTTTCAAACTCAACAAATAAATGTTTGGAAACCAAAAATCATGTATTTGGTGGTGCTGAACCTAGGTTTCAACTAGCTGTAAAAATGAACAGTTTTAAAAACATGATACTATGTTTTGCTATGAACTAATTATCAGAACTTACTCTAACCATGTTTTAAGATTTGTAGATCATGTTCAATGAAGTAGTTTTTCAGTTTATGTTCCCTATCACGTTTTAGCATCCTATTGCAATTGATATTGTTCATTTAAATATCCACTTGATTCTAGGTTAGAGATCTTTGAAACATATGATTTTTGTGTTTTATGCATTTTTCAAGGTATAAATGAAAAACAATGGCGTGGAGATCTTCATTTTGGACTGTCCATAATTGATCTTGAATATCTATTAAATCTTTTATCAAGATTTCACATTTAGGCCTGTTTGGCAATATCCTGTGGTTCCGCCAAGATGCAGGGAGAAAAGTGTGGGTGGGGAAGGTGAGAAGCGGCCGAGAAGAAGGGAGATGGAGCGTGCTGGGAGTTTGCAGGCTCCAATCCCTGTGGGAAGACAAAAAAGACCTTGTGAGTTCTCAAGGTCTTTTTTCCCCTTTCCCACTGGGATCGGGACCTGCGCCCCTGTGCTCTTCCTCCCCATCTCACACTCTCTTCCTTCCCTCCCTCTGTCTGGCCTGACTTGCCGGATCCCACCAAATCCAGCAAGATGTTCCCAAACAGGCCCTTAGTCTGTAGTCTAACTGGCACACATATATATCATACATATATGCGTATCACTATCTTATTGGCATGCTGTTGACATCAATCATTTGAAAAGACATTTTATGATATGGGCTGAAGGCAAGGCACATTTATGATTTAGGGCCTATCCCTAAGCAATGAAATTCAGCTGATAGGTAGGCTCACCATGCAGCCTGTGAATCCTCCCTCCCTCTCCGTCTTCCCCCACATCACCTGTTCCCCCCCTCTCCCTCGCACACAAATTTTTGTTGTAATCCTTGTATGCAAAACTACTTTATTATCTTCTTGAGTTTTGTTCCAGTCATGCTTATGATGCTTGTTGATAGTGTTTCTCATACCATCAAAACTCTACAGTGGACAACCCCCTGATGATCTGCTTAGGGATGCAAAAAACACAAGCAAGTTCTTTAAGCATATTGGAAGTATTTATAGGTTGGAAGATGATGAGGCCCACAATGGAGTGACTAGTGCTTACCGTGTCTTAACTGAAGAGGAATATGAAGCAGTGAGTTTTGGGATTGTTCTGATTAGTATGTTTTTCACTGCATCCTTTTTGGTTGTCTAAGTTAACATTTCAGTTGCTGAATTTTATTCAGAGGGAATCAAAAAGACCAAAAATGGGGAAATGCTATTTTAATTTTGTGAAGCTTGAAGACATCATTGCAAATTATCCTTACAGAAAGAACTTACCTGAAGAAGAAATCAGTAAAGGTTAGTCTGGTACTTTTGGTTGATTCTAAAAATAAGCATATCACGACATAAGATATTTTCTAAATGTTGATCGGTATTTGCTATGCTTACTCAACATCGTGATCTTGTTACAGAAAATTTGACCCGCTTAGCATTGGTTGATTTCTTGAGAGGCCTCGTTGAGTTTGATCCAGGGAAACGGTGGTCACCATTACAGGTTGCAACAAATAACTATTTATTATTTTCAGTAGTGTAAAGAGATAGATATACTTGTCTACTCTAATTTATCGAGCATTATGTTAGTTTGCAACACTGTTTCTCAGGCTTCACACCATCCATTTGTCACTGGTGAGCCCTTTACATGCCCATATAAGCCTCTGCTGGAGACCGCACGAATTGTAAGTGCACCGTAACAATATTGTTGGTTTCATTGTCTTCCCTTTTATCCATATTAGACGGATCAGCAATTTGTAAATTCAAAATATTTACTTGAGATTGTTCTAATTATGATCTACTATCCTGATTGCTGAAAAAGGCTATATTTAGCACACTTGATTCTGTAAAGGGATGCTTTACAATTAAAAGACGAGCATCTGCTGGCTTGTATTTATCTCTTGAATACTGCATTAGACAAATTGGATATCATGACTAACTTTATTGTATTTCAGCCTGTTATTCATACTGTTACAGTGGATCACAACCCAGGAGGGGGTCATTGGCTAGCTGCTGGTCTCTCTCCTCAGGTTGGTCTGCAATCTCTCTATGATTTGTCAGGTTTTATGGAGCACAATATCCTTTAAAATATCTTTCTTCTAGAGTTCATGATCGTAATACGGGCATGTCTTTTTAATCTCTGTTTTTTTTAGAAAAAAAATTCTTTCTTTAGCTGAATATTTTTTTATGAGATTTAAAATTATCTGGCCTTTATAGGTTTCGAATTCAAGCAGATGTCTTCCGCAGCATGGTGCTCATTTTCAGAAGGTGCCTCTCTCTTACAGCAGTAGTTATGGTAGCTTGGGAAGCCATGGTAGCTATAATGATAATGTTGGTCTTGGAAGCAGCTATGGAAGCTACGGTGATGTGAATAATGTGCACACATATTATTCACAAATCGGTCCATGCAGTGTCAACGTACATGCACAAGTTGGGGGATCATTTCTTGGAGCTAGTCCAGATGTTAGGCGTAGGCATCAACTGTCTTATGGAAATGGATTCAGTATAAGTCCTGGAAGTTTGGGACCAATGTCTTTGGGAGCCAGTCCGTCACAATATACTCCTCCAAGCTCCCAAATGCAGATTTCAACTGCTTCTTCTGGAAAGTATGGTCCTACTTCTCCTGTGAGAAGTGGAGTACATGTTCCCTCTTTGGGCAAAGCAGCAGCTGTTGGCCATTACAACAGAAGAAGAAATTGGGGATATCCAACTATGTGTATGCAACCATATGAATGTGCATCTCAGCATGGACCAGGACACCATGGTGATGGCATCAGTTGTAGTCACCCTGATGCCTACTCGCGAGGACATGGTGGTTCTCCTTGCAGTACACTTTCAACTTCCAATCATTCTAGTTGGAAGCAACAGACGGGTGTTGGGACTGGCTTGTCTTCAAGCCCCTCTTCAACCAATCACCAGTCTTGTGCGGCATCCCATGCACATAATTCCAACACAGTCTCCTTACATTCCTTGGAGGTTTCGCTTGATAAGCCTGAATCCAGTTCATCAGTACCAGATCCCGCAGATTGGGACCCAAATTATAGGTGAAATGGAAGCCCCTTAATCTCTCTGATTCTGGCAACTTATACTGCAGCTTGCAACTCTACCATATTCTGGTTTTTGTGCTAAACCTCATGAATCAGAAACCAAAAATTTCTGCTCTTTTATCATTTAGAGAAATTTCAGATTGTATTCTATCATTTAGAAAATATTATTGTGCAGTGCCCATCATTTATATATATTTTTTTCATTTGACCTTGAAATGTTGATGCATCTGTGTCTTGCATGGTGAATAGTTCATTGTTGCTCGTCATGCATGGAAATTTCATTGTCTTTATCATTACAGAACAATCACATTTGTGGTTCTAGAATACTGGTCACTGTGTCTCGATAAGGTTAAATGTCTACGAATTTTGTCAATTATTTTTTCCGAGAAATTACTTATGAAGGTAGTTTTATTGACATGCTGAATTTTTATGACCAAAACTGTATATAGCAGAGTTCTTCAAAGTTTTGAATGAACTTGCCAGTTATCATATGCCTTAAGGTGTTACAATTTTAGTAGCAATTTTGATAAATATAGATATCTTCTTGCCTAATCATTTCTAATTCCCTTCAAATGGGGCATTCCTGATAGTACTCTAGAAAAATTGGAAGTTTTTTTTTAAAAATATTGTATCTTTCTAAAATATGATGCTGATTAACAGATTGTTTTCTTGTTGAGATACCCATCTATATTTTACCTGTTTTTTTACAATTCAGTTGGGCAGTAATATATTAATTTTGATGTTTTTATCATTGATCAATTTTTTTTCAGTGATGAATCTCTTTTGCAAGAGGATAATGCAGACACCCTAGCCTTTGAATTTAATGGTATCCGCGTTGGTAATACAATGGATGCCATGAGCAGATTTAGTCACGGCCGTAATCAGGCTCAAAAGAATTTTATATCAACAAATCATAGGTATGCAGCATCATTTTCAAAAGGACCAGCATTGAGTAAGACTTGCTTTTCAATTTATAGGATACCTTAATTGCTAACATCTCTGTAGCTGGTAAAGAAAATTCCTGGCTGGCTGATGCTTGTCCATCATTTTTTTCCAATTCACATTGGAAGATTCAAATGCTTTTGTGCATCTTTTCTGTACATATTTTCTGCCACGGCATGCTGAAAGTTAGATTTACTTAATGCTGGAACTGGATGGATATATTCTGCATCAGATCATTTGATATCAACCAGCAATACATCCTAATAAAGTAGTGCAAACTATTTTTTTGGCCCATTTTTTTTCATTTGTCATAAGACCAATTCTTGCTGGTACATCACTTAAGAATCTATTAGAATAAACTAGTTTATATGTTGTTTTAGATAATCGTTGACATTGTGAACCTATTTTCTCTGTGCATGTGGATGTGGGTAGGTGTAGAGGACATGAGTTAGAAGATGTTGTTCTAGGGCTTGACCACATGCAGAAAATAAAAAAGACAACTATCTAATAACCAGTTTGATACAAGAGGTATGCAATAACAAAAGTTTAATGATATCGAAAGAATAAATGGGAACTAAATGAAATCAATAGCTGGAATTTTAACTCTAATCACATGTTCGATTAATTTGACCATGAACTTGTATTCATAAATCTATCTTTATATTATTCAATGCTAATCTAGTACATGATATCAAATCCTCTGAAAAATGGGTTGTTTTTTCATCCCAATATCTGAAGATTTTGAATCTCAAGATGTAATCATCATAGCCAATCAAAATATCACCAATATCTAACATCCTTGATAGAAACCATAAGATTAAATATAGCAATTCTGTAACTGTATTATTATCCAATTTTTTAAAATAAAAGTCCAGTTACAAACATAAACATAGGGTATCATGCCCAATAATATACCTCCAAAAATACAAGCAATTAAACACAAACCCAGACATTGTCGATGCCACAATCATAATCACTAATTCCAAAAAGGCAATTTTTTAATAAGTCAACCAGATCTCTCACCAATCACTTTGGAAAATTGTGTAATAAATGAAAAGAGCGAACGAAGTTTAGTAAGTAAACTTCTACCATGATCAAAGGAATTTAGGGTCCAAGGGAAAACACATGACTTCAAAATGAACACATGATCATATTATCAATATAAAGCTTGACTGGAAATTCACTGAAATCATTTTGCTATGAAATTCCAAAACCAAAGGTTAGTACAAAATATGATGTCACTAAAGGTTCAATCTCAAGTTTAGAAAAGAGCCCAAATAATTTATATGAAATTACAAGTCAAATACTTGTTCAAAACTCAAATGGCCAAAACACAATTTATATTTCGAAGGCTCTTATATTTCATAAGTCATATAGTTTCATATTTTCTTACAAAGTTCCACTTATTCCTCGAGGCCGCATAAAATACTCATCATTAACTGGTGAGGCTTTATAAATCCTGACCAAAAAGTGAATCAGCAAACCAGATGAGGCCCCATAAATCCTCCATGTTATTGCAGATGAAGCCAAATAAAATCCTCAAGGTCTGCATGGACTACTTGGTCAAGGGTCCATATAAATCTGCATAGATAATTTGAATAAGGCCACATATGCCACCTAGCTAAAGGTCCGAAAAAAATCCTCATTAGTTATTTGAATGAGCCCGATATACCACCTGGCTAGGGGCTGACTAAGTCTTTCACTTTTGTTATATTTCTAATTTATCATTATGAATGCATTTCATAACACTTAGATGTTCTTATGGTTACAAATCAATGTTGGGGTTCAAAAATAGGCTAAAGTTTCGTTCTATAACTCATGTGACATTCGAAAATAACAATTCAAAATCTCATATAAATTTAGAATTTGACATATTAAAACCAAAACACAACTTCCACTTAGAAGTTAGAATAATGCCAAATCTATGGTAAGTTGAAATGAAAAGGCTTTTGTATTGTCAACAAAAGACATGAGAAAATAATAGTTACAAAGAGGATGTTTAGTGGTTCACTAGTTCGGCCCATTATGTGGTTCTTTTGTATTAGATTTTTAGAAAATAGTTGTTTGCATCTGATGTAGTGATTTAAGCAAGAAGTAAAGAATAAATGCTTATCAACTCAAGCCAATTCATTTTCTGTAAATAAATATTATTGTATGCTGATTGAAGGCACAAGAAAGATAAGGACATCACTTAAAAGTTACACATAATTTTTGAGAAACTCGGTGGGAATGCCACCACGTCCCCAAAGCTAAGATCAGTCCCATCTGGAGGGCATGCCAACCTGCTGAGCCTAAAGCTACAGATATATGGCAAGATAACAAGTGCCTGACCTCTCAGATGCAACATCTCAATCATGAGTTCCCCCATGTGAAGCAATCCAAGATATGAACTACCTTAGACCCACTTCCAAAAGCTTATGACATCAAAGGCTACCTTGTCCTCAAATTAGCATCATCCATCTTTCCATAGTTTCCTACTCCCACTACCATAATGCAATAGTTAACATAAATTATTTTGGAAAAATCAAGTGTAAGATTGAATTCTATTTCCTCTTTCATTATTCTTAGAGAAAGAAAATAATTCCCCTTGCAAATTCAAAGTATTCTGAAGTATAAAGTGGAATAGAATATGCATAAATATAATGTACATACCTTGATTTAGTACTCTACTTTCTTTGTGCCTTGAGCTTCTCTTCCTTTCATTAATGATCTCAAAGACATTATAGTTTGGTTCTTGTTAAATGCTTATATTGTGTTTCCTAATTCCTAGTGTGAATTCCAATCAGTTTCAAGTGGGTGGATATAAGAGATGAAAGGTTTGGGAAGGTATTGCCCTGGAAAGAGATTGTGGGAAATCATAAAGAAATGTTTAAGGGGAAAAAGAAAGATGCCAACTTACCACAGAAGAGAAGAGAAACTGTGACAACAATTTTTACATTGAGATAAATAAGAGTGAGACTATAATCGAAATGACCTCAAGTAGATGGAAAAAAAAGACAAAATGATAAAGAAAGAAAGAAACCTTACTAGAGGATAAAAGAACTATATTAGGCTTGTGGATGGTGAAGAATGAAGATAGGTGTTGTGTTTCTTGGTGGCGATGTGTAAGAAAGTTACTGAAGGAGGAGAAAGGCTTGACATGCAATGAGTTTTAATGCCCTCAATGTGGAGAGAGAGGGGATGAAGAGAAGGGTTGAGATGTTGGAATGCTGTTTTTTGCTCACAAGAGTGAAAATAGAGTTTTTAAGAGAGGGAAAGTGTTGCTTGGGCTGAGCTCAAGTGTCATTCGTAAGGGATGGGTTCTAGAGAATGAACCATTTTTGGTGTTGGATAAGAAGTGTACTAGCTCCTCATCCATTGAAAAATGATCTTTTTTGTCGGGGATCAGATGGCTACAAGGCCAGAGAGAGATACTGCATAGGATTGAGAGAGCATCAAGTGGCCCTTTTGCAGTTATCAATCCTATTTCCTCATACGCAGTGAAATGGTCATTTATAATGGGGGTTGGATGGCTGCAAGGAAATGGAGAGAACCTAGACACAATTAGAGAGTAAGAGGACGCATGTGTGGCGTCAAGTTAAGAGTCTTCATCCATGCACGAGGAAATGGATGGATTGTAGAGGTAAAAGAGATATTGGGGGTGGTATATAGAGAGAATGTTCTTATGATAAAGAGAAAGGGAGACACTTGTATGTCGAACAAGAGTCCTCATATGTCAGTAGACGGGTGGGTCAGATAGATGAACTAATATTGTCGAAGCCAGGAAGAGTGAAATTCAAGAGGATGTGCTTAAAACGTTTTTCAGAGATGCTATATGTACCTTATATCTTTAGATCTCTCTCTCTCACGTGCGCGCACACACACCAGGACGACCTTTATGCATTTGATGATGAATCCTTGCTACAGAATCTGCTGACAACCATAGTAGAGAATAAATGTTTGACCTAAATAGTGAAATTCAATGATATGGACTTGATCTTCATCTGATGCAAGAATGTCTCTTTCTGGACGTCACCCTCAGACCAAGATGACCTTAATATATTTGACCACAAAAACCTTGTTATTTACTGTGCTGACATATGGAGGACTGTGAAATGTTCATCTTTTCACACTAGCATATACCTGTATAATTTGTTATATATATATATATATGCATCATTAATCCACGTCGATGTGATCAAAGTCTACACTAATTGCTTATACTCATGGTTGAGGTCACGAATAATTCACTATCTGTGCTGAAGTTATGGTAATTGAATTGTGGTTTTTGAATTCTTGTAAAGTTAAACTGGGTTTCCTAGCTTTGATGCTTTGTGCTCCATTCTATTATCTTTTGTCTCTCAAGAAAATCTAATTCTTTTTCTTTTTCCCATTTCGCTTGTTTGATTACAGAACAGATGGAGTGTTTCAGGCATATTCACTTGGTGAGAGTAGCCACACTTCTATGCATGATATGCATGCTGGCTATGGCCATTTGCCCCATTTTTCACAAAACTTTCCTAGCCGCTTTGGACAGCAATCAGTTCATCGGTACAGTCATATGAACTCAACTTTTATGCATGGTGAAAGAAATCATCAAAATAGTCAGCCAACTCATTCAAACTACAGTATGGCAGATTCTCATTCTTCTACCAATGCTATGCTCAGCAACGGCACGCCCTGGGGTAATTTACATAGCCAAGTCATTTTGTTTAATTCTTGACACACTGTTAAATGAAATTACTTATTATTGTATTAGTTCTTTTATGCAATATTGTTTTTAGTTTTTATTCTGGTGCAATGACTTGAAATTTAGTGTTATTGATTTAGAAGTACTGTTGTGTTTGACCTGGTCATAAGTGTATGTAGATGAGGTTAGCATACCTTGCATATGAACATATACTAGACCTGAACCAGACCCAGACTTTGTGCAGAGCTTTCCCATATGGACTTGGGTAGTGTCTGATCTATGTGCCCAAGTGTCAAAGCCTTTTAGTCTTTAAGAATATCATTTTATGGAGTCATACACATGTCTAAGTGTGGGTACCATAGGTGATAGGAAAGATTTGCTAAACATGCAGCTGCCAATTGGTCAGCCCTTGTGATCTGATTCAACTTGACTGAACTCAGAGTTATATGACCTTGATTCCTTCTAATTTAGCCCTTTGACAATTATAAACCAAAAAAAATTCTAGATGTAAAATATATAGATAAGACCTAGCTTCCAACCATCTCCATTCAAAGTTTGGAAATTCTCCCATAAATTGCATAATTGGAGCTGAACTGTGCCTAGTGCTTGTAATCATAGCATCGATTTCCTCCATCTTATCTTTACACCACAGGGCACCTATCATATGGCAAAAAATGTTAGTGCATTTAAATAAACCCAAATTTGAGACCCATAGTAAGTCAAAGCTTTTATCCAAGCCTGATCCATGTAAAGTTTAGGTAAGAATCGACTTTATTAAACCTTTGCTTATTCCAAACCTAGCTTGCATTGTGATATTTGTTACTCAATTAGGTAAAAGAATTCTGCCATACTTTATCATTTGGGAATGATGGAGCCGGAATAGACCAAGTTTCTAGAATAAAGCCACATGACTACTATGTCACATTATCTAGAAGTCTTGCTCAAGTACTCCTTCGAAATATTGATTCATGTTCTAGAATAGCCGAGATATAAGGTAAGGCAATCAGACTCTCAGGCAAGGTGTAGGTTCAAACTCATTGACTTTGATTGTGTAATCAAATGTTCTATGAAATAAGATAAAAGCATATGAAAATTGAGGTAAATAAATGTAAGTGTTGTGTTTAGACTTCATTTTTTTTTCCTCCACGAGTTGGGAAGCATGTGACAACACATAATACTAATATGTACTTATCATGAAGCAGAGATATAAAATGGATTGACCTCTTATCAACTCACCGTTCATGGATGTTGCCTAAATATGAGCACATATATTATGCATATGCATTAATATATGCTCTCTCTCTTTCTGTATATACATATATATATATATATACATATATATATATATACATATACATATATACATACATATACATATATACATATACATATATACATACATATACATATACATGTACGTAGATAGATATCTAT